>CM061041.1:69419989-69939989 GCA_030762985.1 Adelphocoris suturalis | reverse complement strand
CCTTTCAAATTCATTGGCATCCTTTAACAACCATTCAATGAATATTTCGGGAACTTCCAATATATTGTCAAAAATACTTGGAGACATTAACGAAGTCCTATCCAGCCGTATTTCAACAAGGAATTGGAAAAATAAGAAACCATTTGGCTAGAATTCACATTAAACCTGGATTTACACCAGTTTATCGAAGAGTGCGTCCTCTCCATTTTATCCTCATCCCAAAAATAACAAGGGAACTTGAAAGATTGGAAATGGATGGCGTGATAGATAATCATAATTGATTCTTCACATTATGCAACTCCAAGAATCCCGGTCATAAAAAATTATGGTTCTCTTCGTCTATGTGCACATTAAAAAGTAACCTTGAATCCACAATTAATTATGAACGACCACCCCTAGGAGAACCCTTGTGACTCCTAGTAACGAATTAAAGTCTACAGCTCCCCCCAGATCAGCTTAGTGAGATCCGGATCCTTTGCTACTTAACCTATGATGCTAAAATTTGGAATGAAGGCCCTTAGGGACATCTAGAAACAGATCATAAGGTCTGATGCCCCTTAGAGCAGCTGGGTGAGCACAAGAGCTAATTCTACCAATGAATAGCACATTTTTACGTCGAAAATGCAAAGACGTATTCAAGGCTCATCTCTCTTTAGCCTCCAGGCGCAAGATTTTAGTTTTCATTCGTTTTTTTTTTAGGTACCTACTATTCAGAAAAAAGATGTGTAGGTAGCCAAATAATTTCTTAGCTCACAAAGAGCTCAAATTGTACCTTGGTCATTCTCATTTAATATGACCATTTCGCTATGACCCTGCAACTTGGGGGAAAACAATGAAGCAACTTTTTGAATAAAATTTGACCTATAGTATTACTAAACGTAGATGTTCAGGATTACAAACATGATCATCAACTGTCAGTTTTTTTCAGTACTACTTTCGTTTTATTGATTTCGAAAATTCGGATCCAAAAATAAATTTTTTCATGAGTGTTACAGAGCAAAAACAAATGTGTGAGATTAAACTTTTCGGTTTCTTCGCAGGTTACATAGGTTTGTAATTGATAATAAAGAAACAGTAGCAGAAGATGTTCTTGCAGTGATGCATCTGGATCACTGGGGATATCCCGTTGCAAAACTAAAGATTGAGCCGAAGCGATTACGTGACATTCCTAAGGGATGGCCACGATGTGCACGTTCGCTGCTGCACGACGGGCAGGTCAGGGAAAGGAGCGCAAAAGTTCCCAGACAAAAGGGCAGAAGCTGAGAGAAGCTGGTAGTGGTTTCGTTTTAAAAAATATAAACGCTTGTGTGCGTTGATATTTAGTTCCAATTTCATGTATGTTACATTCCCTCACTTCTGGGCGCATTTTATATTTAAACCGTCAACGTTAGGATAAAGTCGTAATGACCGAAGATTCAAAAACTGAAGTTTTGTACCATAATGAACATTCTAGGTTGATTCGCTGTGGAGCTATTGTCGACACAGTTAAAGGAGTGCGCTACCTTTTCGACCCCATTCGCGACAGACAACATGTATTTCCCGGTTCAGTAAAACCTAACTGAAGATAATCAGAAGAAAAACTCGGTGCCTCTATTTTTGTAAACGAAACTGAACTCAGCTCCTTGTCTATATGTAGAACAATGTACTATTTACCTACTACCTGCAGAGCTTGAAGTCCTTTTTGCACCAGAATTAATCCAACAAATGCTGATGTATGTAGAGAAGAAATAACAGTTTCTATTCCTAAAGGAATGAAAACATAGGCGAGTAATTTGTGCATTACAGGGACGTTCCCATGTCCCGGATATTATAATTCATCAGTATTGAATTTACTAAGAATAATATCACAGAGAGGTAAATACTTGTGGATGTTAAAAATAAAACTATCATTGTTTAATGGAATTACCTCCTACCAATCATAGAATGGGCGCTACTTACATAATAATTTTATATTAATTAAAGTAGATTCTAAGAAATTTGATAACATCAACAGTCCTCTACGTTGAGTAGTTTTCTTTCTACGATTTTTCAAAGTTTGCACTTGTGAGGCCACACTGGTTGTCAAGGGGGTCCCGGCCCAGGCAAGAGGGGGTGCTTAGACGTCAGCAGAATTACCTCCTCCATTCATACACCTCAGCCTGGGAGTACCTAGTGATGGTTTATGCTTTTTTAATGGGAAATCATCAATAGATTTTTGACTTTTTTCAAATACTCTAAGCACGGTGCGCAGGTCAAATGCCTTTTAAAGGCTGGTATATGCGAGACCCTCGAAGTTAGAGGGACGTTTGAGGGCATCCCTCCAGTATAAATTCCTAATGCAAAGTATAAGTTCCTAATTCCTAATACTATGGAGGGTCGCCCCTCTAACAACCCTCAAACCCCCGTTCAATGCAAAGACACAGTTTAAGGGGGCCCCTCCGAATGTCCACCAATCACGTATTGAGATTTTAAGGGCTACCCTCCGAAAATGAGGGTGGTCCCGAGGTCCCGCGAGGGTCTTTCCCTGCTGTAATCCGTCCTTATTTTCACGTTTCCACTTTGTTTGGAATGTAATAATGTCGAGAGATTGAGAAATATATATGTATATACCTACCTACTTACATTTGATTTGAGGCTGTAATGGATTCATTGTTCCTAATCCGTCCCAATTTTCATCTGAGATTCTTGTGAAATGTACAATACTTTTCCACCTTCCGTTTCTGTTTGAAAAATAATAAATGGCCAAAAGGTGAAGAAATATATAATTATTTGATCAGAGGCTGTAATGTATTCCTACTCCGTCTCTATTTTCACTTGAGATGCTAGTGAAACGTACAATACTTTCAACCTTCCCTCACTGTTAGGAAAGTAAAAATTGCCAAAAGGTTAAAAAATATATAAATTTGATTTGAAACAGCATCTGATTCATTGTTTCCAATCATTTCTTTTTTCATTACGAGTGTAGAAACGCACATAATGATAATGCATACACTTCTCACTTAGTAAATTAAATATAACTGACCCTTATTTAGGCCGTACACACAGAAACGCACACACGTCACAGAAACATTTTATTAATGACCCTATTGTCGTGTTCATATTGAGATGGAACTTTTGAGAATGCAACAAACATAACATATTACACAATAAAAAATACCTATAGGTATTTACTTTGGAAATGTTGTCCCTGGGCTTTAGCCCAGTCAGCCTACATGAACACAGCAAAATGAAGACGAACGCAGACTTTGTTGATGAGCAGTACAATGAGATGATGCTGGTGGATTTCTATTTCTACCTCAGTATACACGACCATGATAAGTGTGGGTAGGTAGTTGAGAAATAAGGCTAAATAATAAACATCTTCTTCAGATTTCCGACCCGCCACACATGGAAAGTTGGATAGGCAGAGCAATGAAGCTAACAGCCCGTCAAACTACCCTCAAAGCAAACCACCATCCCTCCAACTGTAAGGGCTGTTCATGCACTAAAACTTTTTTCAAGGGCCTCCCTCAAACCACCCTCCAAAAATTAAGGGAGCTCCCTTACTCAAACATCTCTCCAACTTTGAGGGTCGTTCTAGCATACCACCCTTAAGGTACCACATCGGAGAACGATTACCAATCTTATGGTATGGCCCATGACATCACCCCCGACAACAATTGGTGCCCGCTGGTTGTGGGCACTAGTTGGTATGGCCCATGACACTTATTTATAGAGACTGATAATTAAAATTGGATAATTTAAGAAGCGAGTCGTGTATTATGTAATAGTTCATGTCCATTAGGCACTTGAATGTAGACTTCCAAATTCAGACGTCCGGGATAACCCACCCTCTCCAATAGTTATGTAAATCATTTTGAAATGTGAGCACTTTGTGAGAAGAGCAGTTGTTAACTATATATATTTTATTACAAAATTCGGCGCTGCGCGCCTCGCAAGGGGCTCCGCCTCTTGACTCCGCTGGGGAGACCCCAAACCCTCTTTTGCTTTCCCGTGGAACACGCTCCATTTCGGATTTCAGCTTCATAGATTGAATAACAAAGAAATTAGATCCTTTTTTAAACCTACAAACACCTCGACTGTTAACCGTCGATTTGGTGTGTTTGTAATAATATTATCTACCAAATTGATCACCATCCTCTATTTCAAAAGTAATTTTCATTGCTACTAAACCCTGCACCATGAATCTTCAACAATGTTAAGTTGTGTTCTTATTGTTTACTTACCTACATATTTGATTATGCAATGAAGCGAACCCACCATCTGTTGATTTTTTTTCTCTGTCGATTATTCTTTGTGATTATTTCAATGTATCAAGAACGTTTTCGAATCGGTTCTTTTTCCATGTTCGAATCACAGCAGATAAACAACAAAATTAACCTAAATATAAAGTGGTGGGAGTAGTTTAGTATCACTGTATTTCAAATCTCATCGTCCATTCTCAAATAATTTCGCCACTCATTTATTTACATATCTACCTCCAAGATTGCATTAGAAGGGCTTCAAAAGTAATGGGAAAAGTTGTCACAATGGCCTAGATTACTAATATAGTTCAACTGATTACATTTGAACTTCACTCACTCACTCACTGCTCTGGGTTTCCATTGGAAAAGAGTTTCAGGCACCATGAACAGCTTATACTCTCCCTCAAAAAGAGGATTCCGCCGGTTACCCCGAGTTGGAGTCGTCACAAGCAAATCTTTGCTTAAATCAGCAAATTGTTTATTCTTTTCCACTCAATATCTCTGAGGGAAGCACGTTCAACAACTTGCTTATAGTTGAACAAGAAGTAAACACTGTATGACTAACAATACAGTTGAACTTGTAAGTAAAGTGTCTGTTATCTTAACAAGTCTCCTAGCTTCTAGATAACTAACTATTGAGATTGCTTTGCTTATTCAAGGTAGTACGGGTATTGAGCTCTTATTTTAAACTGTTTTTAGTATTCATGTCCTCACCCTACCCGTGCTGGGCTGAAGTTCTCCCAATACAAACATTGTTTACAACTCCGCTACGTTCCACCGATACTCCATAGTATAATATATAGGTGCACCCACGGGTTCCTACATAAGTAAATTGTACGAAAAAACTAAGAATAGGTACAGGCACCTATATTCTACACCTGCTACACGAGTCTGCACTTTACCTCTGTACCTACACCTGCATATATTGGTTGGGCAGTTATAATTAGATGAATTGATGTAACTTATAGGAATATAATTATAGTAGAAGGAAGGTGGGTACCTCGAACGGAATCCTGGCGATCCACTTGATTCGCTAAATGGGAAGGAAGTTTTAAAATAGTTGAGGAAAAGAAACAGTAATGCAATTTTAAAACAAATACATGCACTGAAACTGTTGGCTGTTTTTCAAGTCTCACAAAAAACAATAGTTTTTAGTTATTTCTTTTCAAAATAACTGAGGAACATAAATTTAGGTTAGGTGTGTGTATACGTTTTATCAATATTTTGTGTAACCTACTTGAGAGGTTAGAAGTCATGGAGCTGGAAGTGGGTGGATCGGACATTACTGTGTGTAGCCAGCGGGGTGTTACAACTGAAACAGTGGTAGAAGGACATTGGGGCGTGGCCTCCCCCAATAAATTTTTGTAAACGTCAACTTTTTGAAAATCGTAGGATCCAGTCCACGCCATGAAAATGCGAAAAATGAAGTACCTAGCACACGATAAATTCTTTCAGGAATCCATCCATAGAAACCTCCTGTGTTAGTAGTTCTTAGTGTTTGAGAAAATTGGGAAAGGAACGTCCTTAAAATAATTTTAACTGATGAGCCCGTCCCAATGGTTCCAGAATTTCAGAACATGTAATTTGTGGAACATTAAAAAAATCTTATTTATGATTTTCTTTAACTATTTAGTTATCTATCTACATTTATAATATTTACATGGAATTTACATGTATTGTAGTTATGTAATTTGTGGAACATTAAAAAAATCTTATTTATGGTTTTCTACTTCTATTTGGTTACCTATATATATTTATAATATTGTGTAACTACCTACATTGATATTTATAACTACCTACCTACCATTGATAGACGGTACCTAGGTAGGTATTTCGATATTTCTGTAACACCCGTCACAATTTTTATCTTTCCACCACCAGAAGGACTCAGATCTTTTTGTACAGATTAAGATCTTTATTTTGTTCAAGTTCAGTACGTAGGTAATTGTGAGGCGTTAGAAAAATTAAGTATGAGAGAGATTTAAGTACCTTCGTAATTATTAGAGATGGTTAGAGATGGCTTGATATTTAGCTAGGATTAGCTGGATGGTTAAAGCGTACAGCAACGGCCGTCGAATTTGAGAGCAGGAACGAGAATGGCCGCCAGACGAGATTCCCCCGCTTGGCTTTTGTGGCAGACGCAGTCCTGCCACCTCTCCGGATTATATGTTCGGATGGATCTCATGGAGGCTTGCAAATCCAACACTCCCCTCCAAGCTTCCATCCAGGCAGCTCCGTATTTAATTTCGCCGGATTACGTAAGGATTGAGAGAATGAATGAGAAGAACCTTCTCATTCAATTCGATCGTCTATTAGGGACGCCAGAGACACCTCCAATCCCCAGGAGTGTAATGCAGCTGGCTTTTCGATTGCCTGAGCCCTTGGAGTCGCTATCGCCGCCACCGAACTGTCCGACTCCACATCCGCAAATTGCACCCTGGGAGGAGTTGCGCCTCTCTTACTACGAGCCACAGCCTTTGTCAACCGGTTTTGCGCCGTCGTCAACCGGTTTTGCGCTGGCGTGTGGCTCCGTTTTTGAGGGTTGCTACGACCAGCCCCCGGCTTCGACCTATCCCTAGTAGCTGAGAGAGCTCGTTCTTTTCGTTTTATTACGGGGATGGGGTCACTCGTTCGACTATTTCTGCGGGCCATCTTCGTACTCGCAGTCTGTGGACGCCGACATTCAATGGACAGATGTCCAAACCAAACGTCCACAGTTATAGCACATCTTGCTATCGTTTCGACATTCTGCCTTTGTGTGTCCTAATATGCCACACTGATAGCAGACCAATTTCGCCTTTTTGACCCCACTTCCCCCTCCGGATTGGGTCGAATTTTTCCGCCGTTTGCTGAAGGAAGGCCCCCTGCTAAGGAAGGCTTTTCCTACAGCCTGCTCTCTCCTACTATTTTCCGACATCATATCGTACATTGCGAACATCCGATCAAAGATGTCCCGAACCCTCATTTTAGAGTTCTCCTGGAGTGCATCTTCAGCTATCCTGGGGCATGCTTCCGAGATAGCATTAATTAAATTCCTCCGGATTGACCTATCTGTCAGCTCAGCCTCAGGGAACCTCCGAATACCCTCCACAAGACCCTCAAATCGATTTTGAAACTCGAGTACTGTTTCCAGCGCCGGGTTAAATCGAGTATTCATAAATTCGATTTGCATTGCATGTTCCTTCGCCTGAGTAGGCGGATCGACCGCCTTCTCAATCATGCTCAATGCAATTGATGGCTCGTTCACATCTTTGATCATCGATTGCAAACCGTGATCAATATTGGAAATTATGTACGAGAGTACGATACACTTCAACTGATGAAGCTCTCTCTCCGTGTAGTTTACTGCCGGTTTTATGTTGGGATCGACGAGAAATTGATAGTCACCACTCGCCAAATCCAACATTACCCTTCGTTTCCACACGGCGATCGACCCTTCCTTCAGTGGATTGCCTCCGTACTTTAAATTCGTAATTGACCTTGCGGCCACTCCGGGTTCTTTGTGGATCTTACAGGCACAAGTGCCCACCGAGTCAGATCCACTCGCCGTTGTGTTTACAACCGGATTATCTAGGGGAACCTCAAGTGTGCGAGGAGCATCCTCAGATCTACCAGAGCCCTGCTCTTCCACCACCATCTCTGACCTCGATGTTGGAGGTGGACCCATGGTCATCGAAGCCAGAGCCGCGAATTTCAGAACAGACTCCTCCGCAAACTGTTTGATCTGATTTTGCATCATCTCATACCTTTGAGCGTACTCAGTCTCAAGCCGAGCCCTGATCGCAACTTCCCTCCTCTCGACTTCCTCGTTTATAAATCTCTTGATCTCTTCCGTGTTCATTGTTCTCTTCGTAATTAGAACAAGAGAAGGGTTACTCCGAATTCACGACCTTCGTTTTATAAACACATCCCTAATCCTAGTATCATCCGGATTTATGTACTCCGTTCTACAAACACATCTCTAAACTTCGTATCATCCGGATTTATGTACTCCGTTCTATAAACACATCTCATTTCCGGATTTATTTAAGCCTTAGTGGAATCACTCATAACGTTCTATCAACATGGTGTTAGGATTTGAATGCGCCTCGATTGCCACGCATAAATTGGAGTGCGGTCTTGGGGTTATCACATATGCCCCGCTACCTGTCTGTCGATTTCGCTTCCTTCGAGAAGGTACTGTCTCTCCGAGACATGCGCGCTGTGCGTAGGTAACAGAGCCTTCGACCATCTAATCTCCCAGCGACACGCTTACAAGAAGACTATCCCGCTGCAAATCCGCTCACCACTGCCGTACTATTAAATCGTATTTCATTCTCGAACTGTAAATCGTAAATTAATAATTCGCTCATTCGCACAAAGTTCTAGCTAACTTTCGTACTTCTTTATTCTTATGAGTGTTTCCACTATATTTCAGCCTTGGCTTGTCATGTTGGGGTGTGCATAGCATATTAAAACAATTTTAACTCCGTTCTGTTTTGCTCATGTTGTTTATGTTTCGTACATTTTACAATCGTATTCATATTAGGTACAATTCGCAAGCGACAATGAATTTATTTTGCAGCTGAATAAACATCCATGCTCCGTTCAGCTCAACTGAATTTTCATCGATCTTTTGACTTTACAAGTTATTCTAACGTTCGTTTGCAAGAATTATCAATACAAACATTCAACACAACGAAGGAGAAAAAGGAAACAGTCCACCACTGCGACCAGAATTAATATAAACTTAATTATAAGTAGGATTACTACTATGCTTAAATTACGTTAACTCTAGTAAAAACTAGACATGTTAGCGATCACAGTGATATCTCCAATTCCTCGTCCGTTTCATGTTTCTTGTTTCCAAGTTACATACTCAACTTTTCGAATCAGTTCAAACAATCAAATAAAATATCGAAATCAAATCGTAATGTTGAGTGACTACATTTTCGAATCGTAATCAGAGCAAACAGAAACCATGGTAACTTCGAATTCTAACGAAAAACAAAAAATCCGTAGACATGGTAATCTACCAACAAAACTTCGTGTGTCCTCCGTATTTCAACCAACGTAGTTGGCACCACTGACTGTCAAACATTGACATCTCCAACACATCAATCTGGCATCGTAATTTTACTCTGAGTGTGGACAACACCGTCATAATTCTACATTAGTTTAAAAGCTTAGAATTAAACTTAAAATAAACTTATAAATAAACTTATCCACACTCGAGAATTTCCACCATGATGTAGTTGGGGAGTCAATGGTTTGAGACAGCTCTGGTTTGACATTCAATATGGCTTGAGTTTCGAATTGTCGCCTCGTCACGATATAAACAACATGGCGCCGTATTAAAAATCGAAAAATTCCGTAATTTCCTTCGAAAATAATTTTTCTCGTTTCGAACATCCGTACTCATCGTAATATTTATTCAAAACCGTTATTCCGTACTTTGGGATTTTACACAGCCGTATTTTCATGCTCGAGCCTTACTGAATTCCGTAATTCACGAAAAAGTCAACCCAAAAATTTCGATTATGTCAAGTTCAATAACTTCATAACCTCGTTTAAAATCGTATTTCCGTTTTATGTGACTTCTCCGGATTATGACTTTTTCATCGTAACTTTCTGAAATTCCATATCCAGAGAAAATAACTGTTCGATTACCCTCAGTAATAAGTCACAAATTACTGATTCCGAAAAACGAGAATTTAACCTATGCACAGCCCAACAAGTGAGCAAACCCCAATTGCTCCGCCATGTATACATGTGAGGCGTTAGAAAAATTAAGTATGAGAGAGATTTAAGTACCTTCGTAATTATTAGAGATGGTTAGAGATGGCTTGATATTTAGCTAGGATTAGCTGGATGGTTAAAGCGTACAGCAACGGCCGTCGAATTTGAGAGCAGGAACGAGAATGGCCGCCAGACGAGATTCCCCCGCTTGCCTTTGTGGCAGACGCAGTCCTGCCACCTCTCCGGATTATATGTTCGGATGGATCTCATGGAGGCTTGCAAATCCAACAGTAATAATAATATGTAGTAGGTGCAATCTGTAGTAGGTAATAATATGTATTTTGTAACGCCATTGTCAAAATTAGTAGGTAGCTAACCTATTCCGGAACGTATTTAGCCATTTCTTATTTCGCAATTGTCTTTGTTTTACAAGTTCTGCTCGTAGTTCGACCATTATCTACTTTTTCGTTGTAATTAATCATTGGGCCTTACTTATTTACATTTTGTGACGTTGTGCGATTCGACAACATTCTTGCCATAGTTTTTGTTAGGATTTTTATGATATATAACGACGAAAGATTTTAATATTAGACCAGTTTTATTGTTCAGTACAAGCACGGTTTACAACTCTGTTAAGCCGAACAAACAAAAAAGGCAAAGAGCCAACATTGATATCAGAACAGTGCTACCAATATTACAAAAGGCAAGAAGCGCGGAAACTATTTTAAGTTTGAATTTAAAAAACGAATCCCAACAGTCCCCCATAAATTCAAATGGGGATTTAGAGTGCAATCTGTTTTACGAATTCAATTCAGTAATTTTTTCAAGTTAGGTACCATTTAAAGTTTTTGAGGGTTGAGATATATTTTTTTTTAAACCATTACATCTACGGCAAAGGCAACACCCCCAGATAAATTTAAAATTTAGTGTTACACAAATATATTCATAAACATGAGAAATAAGATTCAATATAAGATCAACATCCAATTTAAAATTTTAAACAATCAGTTGAGACATTAATAAATTCAAATAAACATGTCAGTTATCGACTATAAACACGAATATTTTAATAAAATTTTACTTCACTTGTACATTACAAAACAAATCAAATATCAATATGCTTCGATCGTTCCGTACTACGAATGTTTTTTATCATTTGAATAGTTCCTACTCACGCTTTAAATTAACAATTCTATAGTCATTTCCTCAAATAAAGACTATGGAAATAACACTTTTTTTCCCATTCAATTGCACTAATGAACTCAGCCACAGCAGTGCTTACTGCAATTATAATTGGTTGCTTCTTAGATGCCCAAGCTATTGGTCCACCGCAATATGTTATTAGAAAACCACTTGTGCAGCTGCCATCACTGGTGTTAGCTTAGCCAGAGTCACAGTATGCCTGAAGCTGAAAGGGATCAGCGTCAGAGTAGCAGGTATTTAATTCCCAGGTTAGTAGTGCCCTTAAGATATCGAAATATCCTTTTGACATTTATGACATCAGTTTTAGTGGGTTATTCCAAATTTTTGGATACTTGATTAACAGCAAATCAACGTCAGGTCTTGATCTGCTGGAGACATAAAAAAGACTGCCAACTGCTTCTCTGTACGGATAATCAGCATACACTTGCCACATCTGTTGACCAGTTTTTTTTTTTTTTTTTTTTTTTTTTTAAGCTTTGCAGTCGTCTATATCGAATTCTTTCAACATTTCAAGTATGTATGAACACTGATGTAGAAATAATGCATGGGAAGTGTCGTGCGTTTCTCGTCCAACAAACTTACTAAGCTGTTGTTCTGTTTTAATTTAGAATTCCTGATTCATTCGTTTCAAAAGAGTTTCCAATTCCTTGACATCATCACCGACAAGAATCCCATCATCTACATAAACAGCTAGAATGAGAGAACTTTTCGGATTTTTGCGAATTTTCGTAGAAAATAAAGCTATTGTAATGGCTCGGAAAATTTTGAAATACAATTTTTTGAAAAATTTCTTCATTGAAATCCACTATGAGGCATTCTGAAACGAATCCTAAAGTTTAACACTATTTCATATGTATACATATTTTTATTTATTTATGTGTCATTCAAGGCGTTAACTCTCCTTAGGATTGAGATAAAAATTCCGTTCTTGCGCCAAAAAATCAAGCTTTCCAAGCAAAAGGATGGGTTCGTTGTCCAGCCACCAACAAAAATCACTAAAAATGGCCTAAAACGGCTAAAAATTGTTATATATATATGTGTATATATATATATATATAGGTATATATATTAGCTAAATTTTAGTCATAAAAAGTTATTTAACAACGAACTAGGACGCAATAAAATGTATGCAAAACAATATGCAGAAAAATGTACTTGAATTTTATTAATAATTGCTGAAAAATCTATTAATAAACTAAAAAATTGCTAAAAATCCAATATCTATTTTGAATTGTAGAATATTATTTAGTTCGAGTTTATTTGCCATATTGTCGGTGGTTAACAAATTTTTGGCCTCAACGGGCTTAAATTTCAAAAAATGTAACATTATATAATACTATAATCTATAAAAATTCGCTCATACGATCATGCTGCATGACTGGAACTTTTTTTTTATTTCCTTACTTAACCCGAAGGGTGAAAGGAAAGTCTTGCAGTCACCCTGAAAATAAATTTCTGAAACTCATGCTAGGTTGGGTATTTTGTTCAACCTAAACCTATATCACGTTTCATGAAAATGTATGTATGTAGGTATGTATGTAACTCGTATTGCGACCTTACGGTTTGGAGTATTTCAGAATACTTCAATCATATCTTGAAAACCGAAGTTTCTCTGTGAAATGTGGAAATGCCATCAGTACCTACGACAAAAAAAGTGCGAGCTGGCGTCCCTCAGGGCAGTGTCTTAGGCCCATATTTGTATTTATGATACTCCTCTGACTTCCCAATAGTGCCAAATGTAAAAATTGCTCAGTTCGCAGATGACGTGGCTATATTGAGCAAAGGAACCTGTGAAAACACCTCCAGGGCATTGCAAGAACATCTAGCTCATATAGAAAAGTGGTGTGTCAAATGGAGAGTCAAAATGAATCCGCAAAAATCAAAGGTTGTAAAATTCACCTATAAAAAGCGAATAAATAATGTCCCAATCACTTTCAATAATGAAACGATTCCACAAGTGAACGAGGTAAGATATCTTGGTCTCATCCTTGACTCAAAGCTCACATGGTCATCCATCACACATCAATGAAGCGTCTCAAAAGATGAAATGGGGACCAAGAAACTTAAGTTTTTAGTGTCAGCTAAATCGCTCCTCCCTCTCCACCTCAAAAGACTAATATACCTAATACCTCACCCTTGTGCGCCCCATATGGATGTACGGGTGTGAAATCTGGAATTCAGCCTGCAAATCACAAATTAACAAAATACAGACAAAAAAAAAACCTCTACCTAAGACCATCGTAGGTGCTCCATGGTTTCTACGCAACACCATACTTAATCCATAATGATCTGAAAATCCCCTGCTTAGAAGAAGGTATCAAGACACGTTACAACAGATTACACACATCAATGACAACTCACATAAATCCATCAGTAAGCTACAGCAACACACATTCCTTCGCCACGAGTGACACGACGACTGAAGAGAAAACGTCACGCGGACCTGTTGGACACACAAGAAGACATCTAATCACAAGAGAAAATGACTTCTATTTTTAATCGGAGGGCGCCAATGGGCCTGTTGCTCCTTCAAGCTTCATGTTAATTAGATAGTTCCTACTCCATTCAAAGCATTTACACCAACTGAGATGTACAACGTTGATTTACAAATAAAGTTATCTTTCCTATTAAAAAAAAAGAAGTTTTTTTTTTCCTACTACTGTAGAAAAATCAGCTTAAAATGATCATTTTTAGGGTGTTAAAAAAATCGGAATAGTTGAAAAAAAGCAATATTTCCTTTGTTACGTTACCTTAGAAATACACTGAAAGTGTATCACCTACCTATGTCAGTACCAATTTTCTTTTAATAAACCAACTTTTTTGTAAGTTTCGTTTCTTCAATGCTTCCTTACATTGAAAAATGAGGGCCAGCTTTAAACATTTGGTACAAAAAAGAGTCAACTCCAAAATAGAATTAAATCTAGGATCTAGGAATTTGACGAATTTTGTATTGGACTTAGGCTAAGACATGCAGTGTTAGGTGACAATTAAGTGACCTGAGTGACAAGCAATGCAAATACATTTTGTAATTATTGAAAAGTTTTTTTCATTTTCCAAAGTTTTGAAAAATGGAGTTGACCCCTTGTTGATGCAGACCCCTCATTTGACTTTTATAAATTTAGCTTTTGTGCAGAGAGGACGTAGCTATCAACTGTAGTGGCTGAAAGTCCCTCTGTTTGCTTTGTATTAACCTCGTCGGTGTTCCAGACATGAGTTGTTTTCACTTCACTGTCGCTCTATATTTATTTGTTTTCCAGTTCGCTCGCACCGACTGTCACCCTTTCGATTTTATTGCTTTGTTTATTCAAAACGTTCTCCCAACTGACCTCATACCTACTCAGAATCTCCCGTATTGAATATATCTACTGATATACATGAATGTATCTACTCGAATTTTCGTATCTCTATATTTATATAGTTTGTGTGTATTTATCCTACTTCGTGATCATTCAACCGTTCTATTCAGTCCACCACGAGTGGGTAATCTTATGAAACAACAGCATTTATTCAGGGTTTAGAATGAATTAATTTGTTTATTATTTTTATCTGTTCTTGCAACAAAAACATCGAAACAAATTAGATGATACCCACAGTCTTCATAAACAGAAAACCTCAGGTTGAAATTTAAATAAAATGAGTAAGTACACTGCCGTACGAAGAATAGATCCCGTATCTGACCAAACCCTACTTTGGGGAAAATGCGTATCTATGTCTTGAGTCGAAATTTCGTGATATTAGCTCTATTTAACGTTGTCTTTAAGCGTTTTCGTCCGTGTACAAGCGACTAATCCCATAAGCTTAAAACGTATTAGAGGTCCTCCACTGCAAGCTACATGAGCGACGCGACTCGCGCGTTTTGAGGCGACGAGCGACTGATCTCATCGGGATGGGATCGTTCGCCAGTCTTCGAGCGACCTGGCTTGAAGTTGGACGATTCGGTGATCGAAGCTTGCATAGCATTCAAGATGTAATCGTACGTTTGTGGGTCCATCCTATAATAATTTCAAAACTTCTCCAAATCTCCCTTCAGCTCGTCATGGAGGTGGTTGAATTCACCCAAACTTTGCCTCCTTGTCAATATTGGGTTCATTCAGAATATTCATTGTTTCCTTCTCATTTGAAGGAAATTTACGACAGCATTATCCAGCAAATAATAACTATCTATGTCGTCCATTGTGTTGTACTTCACCAAAAATAAATGCAGTCCACTACGCACAACCACAGACTTCGCACGACTAAGTCGCCTCCAATGGAGGAGCTCAGTTGCGTCCCAGTCGCCTCGCGGAAGTCCCCTGTAATCGCCTTGTCGCTGGGTCGCTAGAATACACTTCTAGTGGGGAGGGCCAACCTAATTGATCAGTGCTATCTGGCCGACCTTCCCTTTTTTTACCCGTCTTTGGAGGGATGGCTGGTTTGGGAGTTGGGAGTGTAACTACGTCAGAAGGAGATCCTCAAACAGGTATTCGGCTAGAAACGCTTGTTTGGCACCCCCTGGGGTGGATCAGGTTTTCCGGAGACGCTCCTCCTGTTTGCGTTTGAATTGGGTGAAGACTATATTACTATACTATAGGAATATTAATTCTTCTGTTCATACCTAACGCACATATCTAACCTCTCTTTGAACATGTGGGTTGCTGGCGCAGTAAAAAAATGAAGTGGGAGCCCCTATTGAACTTAGCTGGGTTTTCTACTTGAATAGGAGTAAAATCCACTCGCCATCCCAATCGCAAAGAGAAGAGGTAAAAATGTTCATACGTCCGTTTTTTTCTTTTTTGTGCTCGTTGAAGACAAAAGCTCGTCAGAAGAGTTTTCAAAAGCCCTTAACTATCTATTGCCGCGTTCCCTCTGCCTTAGTGATACAAAAGGCAAAATGGGTTGAACGTTTTCTACCTCCCTTTTCTCCACCTATGAAAACTTTTCAGCGATGAAAATGGAGTTGAAACGTCAGTAGAGCATTAGACCTAAAGGTTTCAGCATTGTATTTTGCAGATTCTCCTCTCTTATTTCTCTTTACGTGCCAACAGCTTGAAAGCGTGTGATTTATGGAAAAACAGGCGTATACCTACCCGCATTGCTTCCACTAAACAACATCAATTTTACATCAGTAATCGTAATCGCCCTCCAAGTTTGAACGAATCAGTGTGAACTAGGCAATGATTAAAAGTCCCAGTCATGATCGTATCAGCGAATTTTCGTAAATTATCGCATTATATTATATCTTATACCTCAAAATGTGTTGCAATGTTTTGAAATTTGAGCCCTTTGAGAGCAAAGAAATAGCTACCAATTTTATGGCAACAAAACTCGTTCAAAACAATAATCCGCAATTCAAAGAAAATTTGAAAATTTTACGGTTTTTTAGGGAGTTTTAATAGATTTTTGAGCAAATATTAATACAATTTGAGTACATTTTTATGTATAATTTTGTGCGTCAGTTTTATAATGTTATGGTTCGTTGTTGATAAACTTTTTTGGCAACAATTATGCTTAAAAAAAAAAAAAAAAAAAAAAAAAAAAGATGACATTTTCTGCCGTTTTTAGCCATTTAGTGATTGTTAAACTATATTTTTCGAAATTTGACCAATTTAATGTGTTCTAAAAGTGTTGGCCAACAAACTCATCCTTTCGTTTAGAAAGCTTGATTTGTTGGCACAAGAATGGGATTTTTATCTCAATTCTAAGGAGACTTAATGTCTGGATATATATTTATACATTTATAGGGTGTATTTCCAGAAGACAACTCCCTTTAAAAACGACGTAAAAAATTCGTTCCAAAGCAGAAAAATTCATCTTAGCAAAATACTGGTTTAGTTCGTTGGCCAGCCCGATCTCTCCAAATTTGAAGGCTCAAATTTACAATTTAATGGTCCAAAAAAAATTGGACAAAAATAGGTTTTTTGGCAAAAGGGCATGTGGGGTGTCACAGTCGGGGGTTTGAGTTTGAGCGCTGAAACGATTGCGACCATTCCTTAAATAGATAAGATTCATAAATAAGTGAAAAAAATCGATTTTTAGGTGAAAATGACCATAATTGACCAAATTTTCGAGTTCGGCTGCTTGTTCTAAAATTTTTTTGCGATCTGATCACACGGCTGTCCCTTCAGTTTTATTCAGGACACGTTTGGCCTCAATGTTAAGAATCCAAGTGCTTGATTTAATGTTACCCACAACTTTTATTTTAAAATTTGCTCTATTAGTCATACTGCATAAGTACTGTTTTATCGCCCATATCTCTAAACATCAAATTATGTTTGTTTGGATGTCCTTTATGCACGTTCAGAATTAAGAACCGATTTTGATGAAGTTTCGTACAGCATGCTCTTTGGACACCAGAGAGAAAGATAGGCTATATAGAAAGTAGTTGATGAATATATAAATAGATGAATATGTGAATAAAATGGACAAAAACGACTTTTAACGGCTACACACGCGGTGGTTGGTAAAAATTGATAAACTCAACTGCATAACAGGTTTGTTCGCAGTCCCGGTTGGAAATGGTTGCCTACCGTTGGCGACCAGGTTTATGATCGGTTTAATTTCAAACCGTTGGTAACCATATTCGCACTGCGAATGGGTTTGACTGAAATAAACCATCGCGTAGCCTCCAACTGCTGTAACCTGCTTGGTGGGCTCGCGCTATCCTTTGAATAGATAAACATTTTATCTATTAATAAAGAACCTTAACCGTAAAGAGATGACCTGCAAGACAACAACAGGTTGAAAAATGAAAAATATTCATTGGGAACAAACCTTCCAACAGGAATAAGAAATCCATGCTCGATCTTTTTTTGCCTCCAGCTGATGATTTTGAGGGAGGATGTGGTGTTTATTTTTCGGAAAGAATTCAACTTGATCTCGTGGTCGGCCGTCGTTCTTAATTTGTAATTTTAAAAGCTTTACAAACAACTTTTCAGTTGTGATTAAGTAATAACATTTTACTGTATGATTTTGTTGCTATTCTGACGAAGATTCCCATTCAACGTCACCAATAAGATTTTCCATATCACACAACTCAGACTAGGAAACTCTTAATAGATAACCAACCGTAGAAGTAAAACGAGGGTGAATGCAAAGGCAGAACTTAATAAACAGTGCATGCCATGCAGGTATCCGACAGCTGGCTTACCTTTTTTTCTCTACGGTAAACTCAGCTTGCGCTGAGCTCCCGCTCCCCACACATCTTACGGTGGAATGATTTGAATGGCTACTTCGAGTCGCGGTGTGGTGGGGTACAAACCGTCAGATCGGTCAGCAGAAATTTCTCTAATCGGTCAAACCGATCCATAACTTGGTTCAAACTGGGTTGGTGGTCACTGCGAACGGACCACTATGGATACCTACTATACAGTCTGAGATTTCCCCAAATGGACACTGCAAACGCCCCAAACGTGTTTCCAACCGTTTCTTACCGGTTTGATGCTCGCGTTGCATCGCAGAGTGTACAAAAAGGAATGAGTGGGGGAAGACCCCCCAGAAGTACCACCAATACACGGAGAGCATCAACTGTTGCCCAGTTAGCGTGTGGTTTCAAATTTACAAATCTCAAACAGCACCATTATGAATTAAAATTATAATCCCCTACATAATAGTTTTTACCCTTAATACGTGCTACATTATTATCTATTTTCAACGTTTTCTTTGCTCCAATTAAATAATAAATCTTATGTCAGCTAGTTGTTTATAATTTGAACTGACCAAATGAAGAAACGTTGCAATGAATCGTGCAAGTTCATTGAATGTCGATATTATTTATTTATCAATAGTAGACAATGGTAACTAATTTAATCTTTAGAAAGGAATGAAGTCAACACCTCCTCCTTTGTTTTCGTTCGTCGATTTATTATTTTTTTCTCCACTCGACTGGCTCCTCTTGCAATTAGGAGGTCTCTCTTTCAATTTGTACTCAATAAAAGATGAGAGGGTGTGGGTAGTGTGAGGTCGGGGGGAGGTAGGGGAATTGCGGCGGAATGGAAATAATTCGAGCGAATTGATTCTCTGGCACCAAAATCGGGGTCTTGAAACAAAAGACCAACTCGGATTCACATTGGAGTCGGTAACTTGATTTTTCTGGAAGGGGAGGACGATGAAAACTTGACGATGAAACGTTTGATGAAAAAGGTTGAGAATACGATGAGAACAAATGAGGAAACGGATGAAAAAATACGAATGAGAAAAATGAAAATATCATGATATCTCGGAATTAAACTCTCTATTCATCCCTACCAATCATAAACATCAAACTCCCAAGGTTAGTTGATTAACTAGACTGAAATCTGGATCGAACAAGTCATGGGGACCAGAAAAGAGAAACATCTCGAGTTGTCAGTACCTACACTCCCCACCCCTCATCTCCCTCTTTCATAGGGAGATTTAAGACTCCTGACATATTTTCCAAATCTAAACCGAATTTTAATTGAACAAAAATAGAATCATGAAAATCTGCTTAAAGTTGAAGCTGGAGCAGCGCTTAGAAGGATCAGTTAGTACCACCTTCCGATGGAAAATCCAAAATTCTAAGATCTGCTGCACAACTAGACTAAAATTTGAATTGAGCGGAATAAAAATCACGAAAAACGGTTGTGAATTGTAAGCTCGACAAAATCTGTCGAAAAAACATGATTTTTTGGACCTACCCCCTCCGTTTTTTCCCTTCCGTCATGAAATTCAAAGTTTCTGAGGTTTGAGGCACAACTAGCACGCTGCACAGGCGCAACACTCAAAATATATGTAACTTGCATGATTTCTACAACTTTTATTAGATTTCAATGAAATTTTCTGGAACTGGTACCTTTAGGCTTTGGATGGTTCCCAATGAATTTCATCGCTTCCAGGGGCGTCTTTGTAGGGGAGGGGGGGATGCGGGTGGAGCCTCCCCTCTCAGTTTCCACCGACTTGGGAGAAGTTGGGAAAATTTGGGAGTTGGAAATAAATCCTTAATTCGAAGAGAACTATGTGGAAGTCTAATCCTAATCAAATCATGATTTTTCCAACTGTAGGTAACTGGAATTTATAAAAGACTAATTTATAAAAGAAAATTTATATTTTCATTTTGGGCATGAAAGTGGCATTTTTATTTCGAATTTTTCCATCTTTCCATTTATGTTATACCTCAAAAACGTGTTGTTATATATAAAACTCAAAATTTGTTTCTATCTATCAATGTATGTTCCCAATAGACGTCCGCTCAAACTTTAATCGTCTGAAAACAGTATTTTTTTGCGACACTTGTATTGCTAGCAATCAACTTTCACGCCTCCATTCAACTCACAGAACCCCAATAAAAAGCAAAAACACAGTAATCCCTTAATTTTGAACACAATTTTTAAAAAATCGCTTGTTTTTAGTGAATTTTTTACTGCAAAACCCTTAAATAATAATTTTTGGATTTTCTTTTTTAATTGTTCAGCATGAACTTAGCTTTTTAATGACCTATACAATTTTTGTAAACCCTTGAAAGATACCGATTGGGCGACCATACGAGACGCGAAAATCGATTTTTTTTACAAAATGTGTTCTTGGTTTACTTCAGACTGGACCATTATATTGAGCTGGGATTTGCCGTAAACTCTTTTCCTGGGTGGAAATACGTCAAAATACGAGACATCGTAAATTGACATTGGCTACACGATCATTAATCGGAATCACACAACATCGAAATACCACGACATATCGTATTTAGACTTATCGAAAGTTGGATTTAGGTACGTCGCGACTGCTTCTATTCGCCAGCTATTCCTTATAGATCTTTTATCCAGCTAATAATGAGACGTACCTAAGGGCAAATAAACAAATGTATAACACTATGAGTAAGAATATTGGGTTATTTAACTGAGAAGTTGATGGAACTTGATCGCTCATTGTGTTACTGACCCGTTTCCAGTTAACATCTGCTGGGGCCAGGGCTTATGTTATGTCTGGTTTTCCCGGTCAGCACCCCGGTTCAAGTTTAGTTACCCTAAACCTTTAATAGTTGAGTAGATGATAGTGTTGACACCAGGACCCAAATCGGAATGTACGGAAGTGCGGCCAATACCCAACTTGCGGCGAGCTATCCCTTGTCGAGTTTCATTCTATAACAAACACAGAAATACTAAACTAATTCTGATTAAATACTTAGCGAAATTTTCTATACCAGTTTCGAAACAATGCATGCCCAACAATAATTAGAGAGTTTTTGGTGACCACTAACGTACCCTTAACGTCACCCTACCGTACCCAAGAGTACGTGACCTTGAGGGGACGTTAGCAACGTCGTACGATAGAATGGCTCATTTAATGTCACCCGTTTGGGGACCTAAAGGCACACGACACCAGCCTAACCTTCCTGTAAATGTAACACTACTGGGCGCCTCAAAATTACTCGAATACTGGTGAAATAAATAATAGTAGGTAGTTTTTCTTTTCAAATGCCCCACTACCAGCTAATTTTGTTGATGTAGCGGGTAGGTTTTTGAACACCCCTCAAACTTGGTTATTTTTCGTTTCAAGTCGCGTAGATAGAAACCGAATGTGCCATCTGAAATCCGCCTCCGCCGTCGGGCTTTACCAGCCTTCAACTTGATCGAAAACAATCCGGTCTTTTGCAAGCAGGCTCTATTTGGTCGATTAGAGCTTTGTTTTTATTATAATTTCACATATTTTAAATGAGGAACCTGAGTTTTAAGACACTACTTCTTCGCAGTATTGTTCTTAGTTAGCCTGATCTCAGCTGTTTTCTCGTGAACATTGCGTGAAGTGCTGCCTCCACTGATGATTATCAGGTAAAATCCTGGTTCATTGATATATTACCAGACATCTTGATATATTACCCAACCGAAAACCCAAAAACATGAAGTTCGTAACGACTAAAGACCTAAAAGTGCAACTAAATCGCGGTGTTTCCCAGTTGAGGCTTACTATCTTTGCGTTAAATCCATGCCTTGTTTACGAATTGAAAAATAAAAATGAGAAACTATCCCGTATGTGTACTGAGACTAACATGAAATTCGAATGTAGGATTGAAAATTTGCATTTCACATCGAAATAAAGAAGTCGATTAGACAACCAGTAGACAACAAGATAGCTGGGGAAAAATATCGCGTTGCCCAACCGCCGTTAACGTGACATCAAAATTAAGGCAACCGTTCTCCCGGCTCCTTTTGGGTTAGCATCTTCGTTTGCTCCCTCAAGACTACGGTAACGGGTGGCGTTGAGTTGAAGTCGCCAAAAACTCTCTATTGTTTCTAGTGAACACCGCTCCGTCACTTAATGAATCGGAGAAGCTCTTGTTGAACGTTGATCCCCGACCGTCTCTATCAGATCTGAACTGGTCCGATCACTTAACTAGCGTCTCGATCTACTGCGCGCTAAATTAACTTTTCAACACTAGCGGGTATGCTTCCGTCAGTGTTCGATTTTCTTTGGGCCTCAGAGAAAACCGAACCATTTTTTCTTACCGATCAGAACTCGATCTCCCATAACCAAAATCTACCGACAAGAGAGAATTCGTTTCAGTAGACAGATATTTTACGTTCCGGCAACCACGAATCCGAAACTGAGTTTTTCCGACAGTGATCCCTTAATTTTTACAGCAGTGTATAGAATAGAATAATCTTTATTGTACTTAGGACAATCAGTCCCTCATAGTGTACAGGTAACTGTAACACATTATGTGTAGATACAAAAGTAAAACAAAGTATATAAACAGGCGATTTAAAAATAAAATCTCGCCAAACTAAAAGCAGGTGATAAAACAAAGAGTAATTTTTTTTTTTTTTTTTTTTTTTTTTTGAAAAATAAAACGATACAAATTAATGAAAAATAAAGAGGGGTAAAATAAACTTGAGTAAAAGGGGATCTGGTTTGACAAAAAGTTTCGTATTACGGGGTCATTCTACGACGGGGGGAGCCTCCTCTCTCACTTTTCACCTGTTTTCAGGTAGACGGGGGATAAATCATGCATGATTTTAAAAATTAGGGAAAGCTGACGAAATTTACAAAGTATGAAGAGAATGGGGAAAAATTATTCTTTCAGAGAACTGCTGGACTTTGATCTTTCTTTTTAGGACTCTGATCCTTTTTAGCCGTCAGCGCATGGACGCTGATCGTTGTTTCTCGACACCTAAAATCTTTCCTTCTGTATTTTGACGCTAACCTATATAATTTTTTCCCGAAGCGATACATGCTTCGATTCGTTTCTCTAAGACCTGCTGACTGATCGTTCTTTCCCGTGACCCTTCAATTAGATTTGTCTTGAGCCTAGCTGGAGTGAAATGTGACAATTTCCTAGGGGAGTACAAAGCTCCATAAACCCGCCCACAGATTTGCTGAACATTCGCCTTCCAACTGAGGTCAGCACTAAATTTCACCCCTAAGTTAATCACCGAAGAAGAAAAGGGCACGACGGCTCCCTCAACCATAATAATGTATAAAAGCAAAGTATAATAAATGAAAGCGTTAAAAACCAGAAATTCTTTCAGAATGCGTAAAAAAATGGTACTTTTCCGTTACCCCCCCCCCCCCCCAGATCAATTTGTCTTTAACACGCCCGCCCGATGTTTCTAGGCATTACTTCTTACTTAGATTATGTTATGTTATGTATTTTTGAGATGCGAGCTTGTGAGCATCCAGACCGCCAAAGTATACACATCATTCTGACCTACATGTCCAACTAATCTTTAACGGAAAAGTACCAAAAAAATTAGAGCCATTGCAATAGCTTCATTTTTTAAAGAAAAATTGCTTAAAGTTGTACGTTGATAGTTCTGTGCATTCAGTTGGTACTTAATTTAAATAAAACACGATTCAGAAAATTGCAGCGGTGCTGGGAGTTCCCGACTAATATACGAGTTTGTTTCATTTCAAATGTTACCACTTAACCTCTACTCTCCCCGACTTAACCTTTTACTCTTCACTGAAGTCCCAGGGCGATTTCGCTGCCCCCCGAAGCCCCAGTGCCGGCGTGTCGAGGATTCCGCACGAAATAAAGTTCCCATCTCTGTAAGCCTTACAACCCCAAAAATAAGTCCCTCGGGTACAATTTAATTCCATCCACGTCCTTCAACGTTCTGAACCATCGCCATCGTCAAGCTTCCCCCCAGTTATTTTTCTGTTTACGGTTTATTTCGACTTCAGTTTTCTCCCAATTTCCATCGTCCCGCCCCAACTAAGCTCCTCAAGTCGGATTTAACTATGACGTAACTTTCTCTTTCCTCTCCCTGTTTGGTTTATTATTTCAATAATAAACCTTTGTAATCGGCCGAGAAAAACATTTTTAAGCCCCCCCCCCCCCCCTTAAAATTTGTTGGTTTGCGTGTTAAGGGGAGGATCCGTCCGTCCGCCACACGCCGCCGCCGCACAGTGTTAGATCAGTTTTGGGCATAATATTATCGTCGAAAACGAATCCGATTGCGATCGCGATAATTATTCGTTGATTCTGAGTCAACTGCGATTATATTCGTATTCGTGTAATCGTATTCGTCTGTCGGCGATTACACGAATACAACCCATAAAAATGCGTCAAGGTCATCAATTTTAATAGGGCATCCCTCCTATAATATGCGAAGCCTTGCTAATATTATCTAGCTTCAGAGGGACGTCCTTAAATCGAATTAAACGATTGGAGCCCAGTCATTTGTCTCAAATCTATTTCAATAGGATTTTGCAAGTTCCGGAACGCCCCGGGATTTTCCGTCCCAGTTCTGATGAGTTCGAGAACTGTCAGAACGCGCACTGAAAACGAATCTTCTATTGTCGAGGAGCCGTTCCGTTCCGTTTGTAACGACCCTTCGACCTTTTCCCACATCCGGGGCGACGCTCGAATCCGCCGTACGATCAAAACCAAGAACGTTAGCTCGGTAGGTAAAGACCTTTGCGATCAGTCACGATTGTTCAAACTCGCCATCGAGCCATGACGTCTCAAGAAGCTGATCAGTAGGTACTTCCGCAGTGACAACAATCGGTAACACCTAACCATCCATTCGCCTTGTGCCGCAAACCTCATCTAACGAGGGATCTAGTCAACTAGCTGTGAAGCCATCAATTCATGAAACGAAGCGAAAACCTTCATAACTAATCAATTACCTAATCAATTACTTTACTATGGTCGGAAGAAGGTTACAAAGCCCTTGTGATAGTTTTTACTCATCGAATAACAAGGAATTGCGGTCATTGTGATTTACTTGTTTAATTGAGAGATTTCACTGTTAGTTTGCCCGAGGCTCGGATTTATATTACTGGTACCTATCCGATAGTCAACTATATTTTGTACTCGGAGAGCGGGTATGAACCACTTCAATTCTATTTAATGAAATTACAGATCGATTATGTGGTTCAGTCCTTGGCACTTCCAGCTCATAGATATCCGCGAGTCATTGCAGATGAGGTAGGTAGTATATGTGGAGTCTCTTGGTTTGGGGAGTATAGGGAGCAGGCACCGAGGAATGGTTTGTCTTTCGACGGCCGGTCGAGGCAGGACTACTAATCACTGAGGGCATTTTTTAATGAGAAAATGGAAAAGTGAATTGAACCAGACTGTGGACGGATCGGAACACCACACGCTCAGTTGGACAGGTCAATGAAAATATCTCTCAAATTCATCATTATACGTCGCAAGGATGGTGTTCAGGGCGAGATCAGAAATGATGTGTCAACTATAAATGGTGGAGGGAGGGATTAGTCAATACTTTTTCATCGTGCAACTTGGGAGAATCAGAGACTCCTTTTCGTTTTCTAGCTATATGCCCAGTATTAAGTGAATTTTGGGTGATGTACCTGAAAAGCTCTTTGTTATCCGAGCCTGAGCTGATTCCCATATTAAACGGAATGATTTGCTACCAGGACTGGTTCAGTACTTGAGGAAAGCGGGAAGCTATAGGAAGTTTTTGGTCGAAGAGTTTGATTACACTGATTAGGCAAAAGAAGGAAACTATAATGGTCTATTTGAAACTTGAATGTTATGTAAAATGTACGTTATTGAATAGCTACATTAAATAAAACTGTGGGCATAGTATTAGATATTATATATGTGATAATGATGATTGGTATCAATTATTAATTTATTAAAATTGGTAATTCGTATTATTAGATATTATATATTTATAGGACATATGTATAATGTGTGAATCCTGCCTTCAAGGTTCTCAGACTATCCTTTGTTAATTGCAAGTATGGTTTTTTGTCTATAGTTATTTAGTAAGTAAATTAATAACAAACCGGCTAACCTCCTGCAACAATCGAAAGATTAGCGGTATAAGCATGGCATGGATATCATTGTAAAATATTTAAAATTGCCAATATTTGATTTCAAAAAATATGTACAATGTTCAATAAATGCTTCAACACTCTCTCTCTCTTTCTCTCTCTCTATCTGATAGTCCAGGAGCCAAGGCGAAAATACGTAGTAATCTGAAGCGGTGTAATGTGGTTTTTAAATTTTAAATTCCCATCAATGATATAGGTACAATCCTTTTGTGCCTGCCTTCTCTTGCTCACCTTTCTTTCGAAATTGCGCTGAAGTTATGTTTTGAGCCTAAAGTCCTCCCGCGGGATAAAATAATGTTATTCGGACTCCGATGTCAGCGATGGTCGGTGAATCCTAAAAGGGAGCGGACGAGCGCCGAGCGAAAGAAAGATCGCGCCCCCCCGACCAAATAAGAGCATTCCATTCCTTCTTAAGCTCAACAACCGCATACCTCCCAACGGCCACCGTTTTTTCGGTTAAAAAAGAAAAAAATGACAACGAAGAAAGAAGGAAAACAAATTTTCGAAAGACTCGAAAGCCCACCATCATTCCTCGTTTCGGCTCCGTCAATTTATAATGGTAAGAATGAAAGAACGAGCGGTTGTTTGGGAATGGCCCTTGATTGCCCTACCAGCGTTTTTCGGCTCTTTTCGGCTTTGTTCTCAATAATTAAAATTGGTTGGAAAACGGGAGAAGAACGCGAGACATTAGTTTGTATAGGAGGCCTCAGCTGGGCTCATGAGCTCCCAGAAACACAGAGCCCTCTCACGACTCGAAGATAAAATATCATCACAACGGTGACACGAACTAAATCACTCGCGACGAGGTTTTATCCCAGTTGAAAACGGAAATTAGTGAAAAACGTTTTAGCGAATTTTCGTAGAAAATGAAGCTATTGCATTGGCTCAAAAAACTTCAAAATCAAAATTTTTGAAAAATTTCTTCATTGAAATCCGTTTTGAAGCATTCTAAAACGATTCCTGAAGTTTCCGCTTTTTCATATATATATATATATATATATATATATATATATATATATATATATATATTCCAGATAACTCTCCTTAAGATTGAGATAAAAATACCGTTCTTGCTCCGAAAATGCAGGAGGGAGTTGCTTAACATCAACTGGCAACCTTGGATATCAAATAGGACATATCTTTGCTCTCTCTGTAATCTTGGAGTGGACGAAACCACTGAACACTTCCTGGCTGTGTGCCCGATCCTTGGTTACGTTCGGCTTAGATGTTTCGGTCGCGTGGTACTGTCCAGATCTGAATTACTGAATGTTCTGAATGGTCCTAACTGACCAGCTCTCTGTTCATATTTTCGAGAGGCTTGGCGTTACAGGTCGTTTTTAGTAGCGGAGTTCAATAATAATAATAATTAGCTGAAAATTATTATAAATCAATGTAGCGTGTCCCCCCCCCCCCCCCCCCCCCCTAGTAGTTTATGCTCTTGACGTTGATCTTCTCATTATGTTTATTTTTAGTTGGATTTTTAGGTTTTTTTAGACACTCGATCCTTCTTATACCATATATCCTGTATTCTTGTTTTGTTCCTGCCAGTTAATTGTTTATAATAATTCACGAAAATTGGTTCTCCTAAAACGGAGCTACCGTTGATGGTCTCGTTGTCCAAAGCGCATCATGCTTTGTCCTTTTTTTGAGTGGCACATTACGACCTATACGTTGTATTCATTATATTGTTGATTTCTGAATTATTGCATACTTAGATAGTGCTCAATTTGTAAAATCTACTTCATATTGTCCTACTGTGATCTTTTGGTTTTTCGGCTATAAACATGTTCTCTCTCTCACATAGAGACGTATTTTTCACAAAAGTAGGGTTTGGTAAGATAGGGGATCTATTCTTAGTACGGCAGCATAGCTATTTGCTACTTAAAGAGGGAGGCGGAAATAGCAGGGCGAGGAGGAATCAGGCTGAACTCAAACAAACTCTTAGCGTTGACGGAACCGAATCCTCACGCTCCCCGCACCCAATTTCAGGAAGTTCGCCCGGGGCCCAGCAGTTCCTCGAATTTAAGAATTCCTGGATGTTCCGATACTCAGACCTCAACCGCCTGTGTTGTCAGTAGAGTCGCCCAAAAGAAACCAACTGCTTTTCCCGACCTGTCCAATCAAACTGCTTGACAGTCAGAACAAATTCATTCTTGGAAGGTTTCTTCTGGAAACCATTTGTGGATCTTCTCGATCTCGATTTTATGATAGATGAAATCAAAGGTATGGCATCGGAAATGAAAAGTTCCAGTCATGCGCGAATTTTCGTAAATTATCGTACTAGAATTTGTTACATTGTTTTGAAAATTAAGGACTTTAAGCGAAAAGAAATTGTTAGTAACTATGGCGAAAAACACGTTCTAAATAATATTCTGCGATTCAAAAAGAGATTTTGGATTATTAACTTTTTTGGAGTTTTAATAAACTTTTTAGCACATTTACATGAAATTTAAGTACATTTTTCAGCATAATTTTGAACATTATTTTTTAATGTTCTATTTTATAGTTAATAAATAAACTTTATTTGAACGATAATCTGCTAAAAAATATAAATTTATCGATGTTTAGCCGGTTTTTACCATTTTTACTGAGTTTTACTTTTTGCTAAACATCATAACATCAAGTAAAGTACCTCGGAGGTACCGTAAAAGTATGCATTTAAATTGAGGAATTTTACAAAACTTTTTTTCTGGTGGGTGGTCGCCTACATACTTCCAGTCTGAATGCCACTACCTAACCCACCGGCCGCAAAATAACAATATTTAAATAATTAGTCTTACAACATGCATAGAGGCTTTGGTTTCTGTATTAGATGCAAGTTTTTTGTTCACTCGTTACCTCGCCAAGAGGAGATTTTTAATTTCGAAAAGAAGAAAAAAAACAAAAATCTTTCTTGAATAAATTGATGAATATTCATTGGAGGATTCTGGATGCATTCAATTGAGCCGTTCGCTGTAATTGTTCTTTCCCCAGGCGCGGTTAAGGGCTTTATTTATGTCCCATCTTTTCATTAAATAAAATGCCCGTTGGTTCTTGGGATGAATATTATTTACGATGGAAATCTTGTCTTGAGTGATTGATGAAATTACTTCCCACATGAATGTTTTAATAGGTCAGCAATTATTAATTAATTTGTTGGATGGGAGAATATCAATTATATTGTAAATTAGAGTATAGAAGCCGTGTTTTTAGCGTTTTTCAGGTTTTGGTGAGACCGGTGATACTGTCTACCGCTGATCTAGTAAGAATAGAATCCCTAGCGGAACGTTAGCTCGTTAACGTCAACGTTAACGTCAACTCGCTCAAGGCTTGAGAAATTCATTGCAATAGGATGAAATCTGCAGAAGTTATGGATGATACAAAAATTATAAGTTTGCAGGTGTGTAGGGGGTTCTTTAAAAGTTCCAGTAATGCATCATACAGATTATATGGAGAAACAAATCTTTCTAATATCAAAAGGTTTTGGATTGATTTTCCATAAAATAATAATGAAATTTATGTAGATTTTCAGCATAATTTTGAGCATAATTTGTTTAACGTTCTAGTTCATTGTTGATGGATTTATTTTAAGTAAAATTCTGTTAAAAAAATACAAATTCAACATTTTTTAGCCATTTAGCCAGTTTTCGTAGAAAATGAAGCTATTGCAATAGCTCGAAAAAATTTGAAATCAAAATTTAATAATAATAATAATAATAATAATAATAATTTTATAAATATATATATATATATATATATATTCGTTTCTTTATATATCTATTTATTTATTTATATATTTATGTGTCATTCCAGACGATAACTCTCCTTAGGATTGAGATAAAAATGCCGTTCTTGCGCCGAAAAATCAAGCTTTCCAAACGAAAGGATGAGTTCGTTGGCCAGCACTTTTTGAGCACATTAATTTGGTCAAATTCCAAAAAATGTACTAAACAATCACTAAAAATGGCTGAAAACCACTAAAAATATTGCTCAAATAAAGTTTATTAACTATAAAATAGAACATGTAAACATTTACGTACAAAATCAAAATTTCCACTCGGATTTTCCGTGTTATACCATTCTGAACAACTTTGGTTCCGTGTATGTCTGTCTTTCTGTGTGTGTGTGTGTCTGTCGTGTGTCCGCAAATCCTTGTAACAAGCCTATTTTCCAAAGTTTTCATCCAATCTGGATGACATTTTCAGGGAATGTGCGGGCTAGGGGGGGTAGATGGTCCCCTATCAGTTTCATCGTTCTTGACTCAATACCTCACTCTGCGCATGCGCAAACGTAAATTCTACCAAGCATCATTTTCTCACGCCCTAGTCGTCCGATATCGCTCAAATTTGGATGATAGTTGGATGATGACAATTTGATCATCTTATATCAATTTCGACATGATTGTATCATTAATAGCTACTGCGCATGTGCCAATATGAAATCCTTCTAACAAGCTTATTTTCCACAGTTTTCATCCGATCTGGATGAAATTTTCAGGGAATGTGCGCGCAAGGGGGTAGACGGTCCCCTATCAGTTTCATTTTTGCCAGATCAATACTTCACTCTGCGCATGCACAAACGTAAATTCCATTATGCTACATTTTTTCACGCCGTAGTCGTCCAATGTTGCTCTAATTTGGATGATAGTTGGGGGACAACGACTTGATCATCCCAAATCAATTCAACATGATTTTATCATTAATAGCTACTGCACATACGCCTATGCGAAATCCTAGTAACGACCTTAAGAGCAGGCTGTGGTGTCGGCCATGTTTTCTGCTCCCATAAGGAATCAACGTTATTTTCCCGACGTCATAAATCCTCGAATCATGCACCGATTTCCATGATTCTTTTTTTAATCTTCAAGTGAAACCAACCTTTAGCAATCCGTCGAGGCGTTTTTTGAGAAACATGTCACTAGAAGCTGCAATTCATCATCAAAGTCACTGCTAAGAGGGTTACTCTATTCAAGTGATGATTGCTTTCTTGGATGATGATTTATCGCAAATCTGCCCTGACGGATGTCTTCCTTAGATTTCACGCTTCAATTTAAGTGTTCAAACGACAAAATCGGTTGATTTTTCATGAAGTTCTGTGATCGGGAAACTGAATTTGCGATTCGATGGCTTTTCAAACTTCCGAAGCGAGGCGGGCGTCGAGGAAGTTCAGGGGTTTTACGCTAGATGCCACTAACTTCGACCACTCTTCCCGCCTGCGAACTGTGAATCGGGTCCCGTTTCTCCCAAAATCTGAGATCGGGTCACTAGGGCTTTTGACATCCATTTTTTTGACGGAACCTGTCCTTACTTTTTTATAATTTTTTTTTTCCTAATTGAGCTACCGTGCTGAAATATATATAGATATTTTCAAGGCATCTAGACTACCATTACAAGGTTTGAATGCGCAAGGCGCCGTGTTTAGGTAATGTACCGTAGACTACGTCTAATAAACATATGTGAGTTATTTACCTACGTAAAAGGGCTATCTAATACAGAATTTGTTTCAACTGGATTTTCGGATTCTAAACATTTTGAAACTGTATGTGTAATTGCCCCGTAATAGAGAATTTCTCAATGTTCCACAGATCGACAGATTCACGTTCTGCGAATTTTTATTATATTTTGTTCACCGTTTTTGGGAAATATTTTCCGGGATTCATATTTATTACATCCTGCAATCGGCATACCTAATTCGAGTTGCACTCTGGACAAATTTTTGTTTCCTTGTTGGCTTCTATGTAGGTAGTAAATATTTCGTTAGTCCGAGTTGTCATTAATTAGAACGAGTTGAGCTAATCCGATGACCCAGCCCTCTGCAGGTATCCACGCGGTCATCGCGGATTGTTGACCGTATTTGTTGAGACCAAAGCGTTTTTGACAGTTCATAGGTAGGTACAGGTACCTACTATTTATTTGTGTGCCCGTATTCTGAACAATGGGGATTGCAACCCAAGATTGACTGACACGAGAAATCTCACTATGGTCATGAAAAATAAGCTGTTAGAAAAACTAACTCAAGTACCTAAGTAAACATACCCCAAAAGGCATCTACGTAATAAACATGTCATTAGTCCATTAGTGACGACTTGAGCTAATCCGATAAGGGTGTGCAGCACACCTGGTTCAGTTTAACAAAAATCAGTATTTGAGTTATCGGTATTTGAGCGATTTTCCACAAAAAATGCAAATAGGTACACTAATAATTGAATAAGTATTAGGTAGTTTTAGATTCAAACAGATTTCTCAACTTCTATCACTCTCCGTTAGACCAATGTTTTGGTCATGTTTGGGGTTTTACAGTGTACATGAACGAAAATTTAACACTATTTCCAACGGTATCCTCAATTTCAAAGTTAGAGAATAAATAAAGGGAGTTATGACCATTTCTATGGCACAATGTAATAACTCGAGAAAATTCTTAAATGTGAAAATAAAAGAAGTTTGGAATAGACAAATCGGTTAATAAATACAAATCAAAAGTACATTGTAATTTCAATATTGAAGGTATCGTCTGAAGGTATCGTTGAAAAGATCATTTAATTCTCGAACCGTTACATATATAAAACTAACATTTTTAGACCAGCTTTTATTAGTTAAAAAAACGTCAGTTTACTCATACAAGATCTGAAATTTTTTTAATACCTATCAACTTTTTTCTACCCCTTTTTTTCAGAAAGAAGGTTTTCTCATGAGCTTAGTTAGGTATGTGTCAACGAGGTTGGAAAGTGTTGCCATTTTATTCAGCGTGGATAAAACATGGAAGCCCGATGTCAAACTCATTTTTGTGTGACAAAACAAATCGGTGAAAAACGTCAATATATATGCCCGGCAAGGGTGTAGAACGAGGGCCAAGTAGGGTTCTCAGTTGGGCTCCGAGGGCGTTCGCCTCACCTAGGCCCAGAGTTATTTTGGTAAGAGGCTTTGATGACCCACCCCAATCACCAGGTATACCTTCTACCTTCAGGGTTGCTCATCACCCAGCTATCCCTACCGGACTTTCTTGTCACTCGCTCCTCTTGGCCAAACTTGGCTAGTTAAAGCTTTTCACGCCGAAGGACATGGCGCTGTTTTGGCAGCCCGCTCTTAATCTCCACTGATTTCATCCGATTTCGATGAAATTGTCAGATATTGCGCGGGTTTGGTTGTAGATGGTCCCTTATCAGTTTCATTGTTGCCAAATCAATACTTCATTCTGCGCATGCGCAAACGTAAATTCTATTAAGCTCTATTTTTTCACACTTTAGTCGTTCGATTTCGCTTAAATTTGGATGATAGTTGGAAGAAGATGACTTGATTACCTCATATCAATTTCAACACGATTGCATCATTAATAGCTACTGCGCATACCCCGATGTGAAATACTTCTGATGACCTTAATTTTGACAGTTGTCATCCGATTTTGTTGAAAGTGTGAATGTAGATGGTCTGTGTGTGTGTCTGTCTGTCGTGTGTCCGCAAATCCTTGTAACAACCCTATTTTCCACAGCTTTCATCCAATCTGGATGACATTTTCAGGGAATGAGCGGGCTAGGGGGGGGGGGGGGGGGGGTAGATGGTCTCCTATCAGTTTCATCGTTATTGACTCAATACCTAACGCTGCGTTCAATACCTATTTCATGTTTTCAACTCATCAGTTCATTCTGCGCTTGCACAAACGTAAATTACATTGAGTATCATTTTTTCGTTTTTCAATTGACCAATTATGACATTTTACGCTACTTCTTGATTTACTTTTTTCTGCTATGGAATTTTTCAAGATCATTTAAAACTTTTCAATGATCTATACATTCATGATAGGTAAACCAACCCAACATGGCAGACGTTTTTACTTTTAGGTCCTGGTAAAAGCGTCTTCCACGCTAAAATAACCACGAAAATTCACCATTCAGCAACTGTGGGTGTACTTGTATACAACTTGCAAGAGTAGTGTAAACCTGTACAATTACATTCGAACGCTCGTTAAAATTGACGTCATCATCCTGGAGCTTGTTTTTCGCATAAAAACGCACGAAAATAACTGAGATATGGTTGATTTCAAGCTCCAAACCGGCCTATCAAGAAGCTTTTCATTTAGAAACGCACGAACACAGTAAAATTACATGATACCTGCTTTTTAGTTAGTAAAAAGGGGGAAAAAAACATGGTCAGGAGTTGAAAAATACATTAATTTGGCGCGCACTGGTGGTGTCCTTTTTTTACTAACTAAAAAGCAGGCATCATGTAATTTTACTGTGTGTGTGCGTTTCCAAGCGAAAAAGCTTCAGGATAGGCCTGTTTGGAGCTTAAAATCAACCATATCTCAGTTATTTTCATGCGAAAAAACAGCTCCAAGATGATGATGTTAATTTTAATGAGCTTTCGAATGTAAGTGTACAGGTTTACACTACCTGAAAGGTCCTAGCCGATTGCAATGTCTTACACGTTTTTGGATTTCGTACTCCTAGATTCCTCACATTTCACACTGTGTGGCAGTAGAAAATGTCTCATCAAACGTTGCAAGCGATAAACCAAAAGCCATGAAATCTTCCGTCCTGTCGCGTATTCATTAACGTCCAGGTTATCGAATGTCAGACGACAATGACGAGGGAGACGACCCCCGGAGGGCATAAATTAGCTTTCCGCTGATTTTACGAGGCCGACCGCACGTTTTTCGAAAGGAAACGAGGCGATTTGATTACGAACCGAAAAAAAAAAATGCTGCGAGAAGGCCGCACAGCCCGGAGGCCCTCGGAGTCCGTCCGTCAATCCGTTATGAAAAGCCGGCGGGAAATTTCCATCCATCACCCGCTTCGCCGCCAGACGTGAGAATTAATATCCCCCGTGTTTCGGTGGTCACCTCGGGGTACGTTCAGGGAACTCGGGCTATTTTTCGCCTTCCGCCGATCGTTTCCTTCGGTAGACGCGTGAAGCCGGCACGCGTGGGAGACCAGAGGTTATTTATTTACCCCGATAAAGCGTGCAAATTCTGATAATACGATTTTTAAAGTCAATTAGTAGATAGTGAAAAATAAATGTCACCATCTCTCTCTCTCCCTCTTCTCGTCTCTCTCTCTCTTCTCTCTCTATCTCTCACCCTCTTCTCCTCTCACCTCTTTCTCTCTCCTCCATCCCTTTTCTTGATGACAATTTCGGCCCCCCCACTAAGGCTGTGCCCCGAGGGGTAATGTACCCAGTGCCCCAACCTTCTCTAAGGGCCAGCGCATGTGAAATTCTATGTAATAAGACTGCACAGCGAGAAAGAGGATAAAAAATATTGCCCATTTCGGCTCTACAGAACTCTAACATATTGGTACTCAAATTCAAGCCCTGGATCTCCTCACCTACAGAAAAATCTTAGTTTTCCAAAATTTCAAAGCATATTTGTTTAAATTGCGAAAGCGTATTCAAAAACGTGTTTTTTTTCTTTCAAAAAACGAAGGGTGACCCGCTTCGTTTGATGAGAGCAATTTTCGCGATCTTCTCCGCCCGCCTTCTACTTTTGGCCCGTCAGGCCGCAATGGCGGGGGTAGGCAGGTGAAGCCTGCATGGGGTCGCCCCCTAGTGGTGACTATAACCAATCTCAAACGAAATTGAGGACTTTCATATGTTGGAATTTGGCACTTTTGACGTCAAATTCGGATTCAGCGCGCTTGAAAACCCTCTTGAAAATTCTTTAAATTACCTCGTGCTGAAAGGAACTTTAATGCGCTTCCCAATGGTAACCATCAGTAATTTTCTAAGATTAAAAATTGGTGTCCTACCAATTTTTGATAAAAACCCGTGATTTATGAAAAAAAGAAAAAAAAAACATGAAAGTCAGGGGTTTTCAAGAAAATAATTACGAGACTCTTTCGATTGGAAATGAACCGTATAAACTATTATGGGCTTCTTTCAGGCCTGTTCCCAGTAAAATATTAATTAATATTATAGTTCTCTCTCTCTCTCTCTCTTGCTCTCTGTGTCTCTTCTCCTTCTTTTTTCATGATGAAAATTTCGGGTCCCCCAACAAGGCCAGGACCCGGGGGTAATGTACCCAGTGCCCCAATCCTCTCCCAATGCCTGCGCATGTGCAATGATTACTACAACCAATCTCAATCGAAATGAGGAACTTTCACATCTGTTGTAATTTCTCATTTTCGACCTCAGATTCGGATTCAGCGCAGTTGAAAGCCCCCTTAAAACAATTTTCTACTCAAAACCCCGTTTAGTTGGGCCAACAAATGTGTAGGAAGATCACACGTGATGTAGCTGGGTAATGGAGCTGAGGGTTCCCCCCAGGCGGGCGAAGGCCGTGACGTCATCGTGCAAATGAATATCACGAGCAGTTTTATTGGTTAGATACCCATCATATTGCACCTTTTTGGAAAGTTCTCGCTCAGATCTTTCTATTGAGCTAATAAAAAATAATCATATACATTCCCCATTCTTGGGATAGGTTCCTGCAACTTGTACCTAAGTTCACCCCCCACCCAAATTTGAGTAAAATTGGACCAATGACAAAAGTTTTGGTAAATTCACGTTGGCGCATGCACCTGATGAAAAACGTTCGTGATTCGGGTCCAGTGTAACCACCCCAGTCGGTTGAATAGGGCGACCTCAAGTTTGGCCTTTCATGGCAGAGCAAAAAGTTGGCTCCAATGTAACCGTAGCCTTAAGGGAAAGGCCCTCCTCTATTTCTTTCTATTCTTTCTGGAATAGACGGCCGGTGGAGCTAAATTCGAAGAACTAGAGGAACGGAACGCTGCACCTTGGATCGCATTTACACTAGCGTCACCTCGTTCCGAACACTTTTTGAGGTTGGACCCCCCCCCCCCCCCCCTCCCTCCTCCGGAAGCCTCTTTTCACGGAAGTCTTTGCCCGCTTGATCCTAGGATTTGAAGTTCCGAGAGAAACTTTTCCAGTACCTACCTGCGAGCTGTCCTCTTAACACAACAAAGAGGACATGCAATGGAAACGTGGTGTAAAAATTACTACTTTCTATAGTGGTAATTATACCTGCCTTATTGGAAACGTAAAAAAACATTTACTCACCCGTTAATTCAGTGTATATTTATCAAACACTGTATTTACTTATCTGTTGTTCAGTGCGGACTTCCGCAGAGCGAACATTTCCAGTACACCACCAGGTACCCCACAAGGTGGGACCGTTTTTACTTTCCTTACTTAACCCGAAGGGTGAAGGGAAAGTCTTGCAATCACCCTGAAAATCAATTTCTGAAACTCGTGTGGTATTTTGTTCAACCTGAACCCATATCTACACGTTTCATGAAAATGTTTGTATTTATGTATGTATGTAAATCGTGTACACGATTGCGACCTTACGGTACGACATAAAAAAATTCCAATTATTAAGGAGTAGGGTTTCCATACCTGTAGAAAACTCCAAAATGATCATTTATAGAATAGAAAATAGAAATACGAGTAGAATAGAAAACGAATACAAAACTTAAAATTATCATTTTTAGGGGGTTAAGAAAATCAGAATAAGTGAGAAAACTTCGTTTTCAGCCAAAATGGATTGAGGGATTTTGATGAAAATTCCACCCAGTGGCGATGGAATTGATAGATCATTGTCTAGGGGTTTACCCACACCAATGCCTGACAACTTCATCAAAATCGGTCTATTAATATCTGAATTTCCCCCGTGTCATCTACTTTTAGTTATGAGCAGACCCAATAGTTATTACTCAGCCAATCGCAATACAATTCAAAGGGCACCTTCCTGGATCAGATACTCAACTGCCCCCCTGGATTTGAACATAACCGGTTCATGAGAAATTGACGTTATGAGGACTGTGGTACTATTTATCCGACGATGATGAAATTTATAGGGGATTATCTCTAGAAGCTCTCCGCATAATGCCTGAGAAATTTATCAAAAATCGGACTGAAACTTGGTGTAGTCTTAGTCGTGACAACGAATTAACACAGACATACAGCGACCGAAATTGTCAGCAAGCTCTAAAATGCAAAAAGCAAAACATTTTTGGTTTTGAAGGAGAACAATTTATTCGAATTCTTACACGAACTCAAAGCTTCCCTACTATACATTCGGTAATGAGGGAGCAAAATTTATAAAAAATTTAAAAAAACAAAAATTTGTTTGACTAGCTGAATATTAATTGGAAAATGATCATGATAGGTAAACGAGGAAGCTAGTTGCCACACCCAACTTGGTAGACCTTTTTTTAGTATTCACCTTAGTAACTAGAAATTAGGTATAAATTAACAGATGGCAACGGTGTTACGTAATTTAGGGGCGTCAAACCGTTCTCGCAACATTCGGATCACCTGCTATGAATCAAATCATCGAAACACCAGCTCAATGAAATCATCAGAAATTAACAAGCGGTTGTAATCATGTTCACAATATCAATTATTGAGAATGATCACTTGAGTGTACACAATTATTCAAATAACCATGCTCATAACTCAGCTTGTTGGCCACGCACTTCGCAGTAGTTAACATTATATGGTTGGATAAATCGAGAGCTTTCGAACGAATGGTCAACGAATTTTGTGGGATGAAAAACGACGAAGTACAATTTCCCTAGCAACGACTCAGTCGTAAGCGGAAATCATCAGAATATTTTCGTGACGTTTTTTTTTTTTTAGTTTATGTGCCATAGCAAAGACATAAAATGTCAATAACTGAGAGATCAGGCAAACTTAGAACAATACTGCGAAGAAGTAGTGTCTTGAAACTCAGGTTTCTCATTTAAAATATGTGAAATAATAATAAAAACAAGGCTCTAATCGACCAAATATATGAAATAATAATAAATACATGGCTCTATTTGACCTGTGCGCCAATGAACGGATATAGCGTATTCGGGTTCTACGGATATAGCACATTCGGGTTCTACGTGCCTTGAAACGTGAAATAACCAAGTTTGAAGGGTGTTTAAAAAACCTACCCGCTATACATACAGAAACATAATTAGTAGGTAGGTACCTAATGGAGCATTTGAAAAAAAACAAAAAAAAAACTATAATTATTATTTACTTCAGCAGTATTCGAGTAATTTTGAGGTGACCAGTAGTGTTACATTTACAGGTTAAGCTTGTGTCGTACGCCTTGGCCGTAGCCCGTTAGGGGGAATGTGGCCGGCGAGAGGTCAGTGAATTTGAACGCGATAGAGTGAACGGTGAACAACCCATAAAGGCGCGTTTACACTGAAGTGTTTCAAACAAAAAGTTGCAAACTTTTATTGCAAACAGCAGTTGCAAACAGTAGTTTCAAATAAAAGTTGGCAATTTTTATTTCATGGTTTTATTTCCATGTTTCATGAAAATGTTTGAAACACTTTCGACCTTGATTATGACTCGCCTATGTTCTAGTTCCCGGGATCAGTCCTTCCCAGGATATCAAGTGTCGAGGATGTCATTTTAGCCGCGGCGGTGTGTGTCGTGTTGTCAAAGCAACGTAGGCCGAGACGATACCTACTGGGTGAGGCCGTCTCTGCATTCCAGAGCAGAGGAAACAGTGGAAACGACCTGTTGGACGATTTAAATAGAGATGATGTTGACCCTCCATCAGGTGAACTGAGAACGGACGGAAGTTTCAAAAACTTTGTAAGAATGACCAGTGAGGATTTTGAATATCTAACTTTAATGATTGGTCACAAAATTTCGAAAATGGATACGAATTACCGAAAGGCTATTTCTGTAAAACTAGCCGTAACCTTGCGCTTTTTAGCGTTTCTGTTTCGTGTTTCAACGGCACCAGTGTTGCAAACAAAAGGTCTCAACTCCCTTTGATCTTTACCGACTTCAGGTGGAAACAAAAATTTCTGTTGCAAACACTGAAAAACTGTTTGCAACAGCGAAATGTTTCGTCTAAAAATGCGCGTTTTTAGAGATGTTTGCAATTTCTGTTTGCAACTCGTGTTTCAAACTCCGGTGTAAACGCGGGCAAAGGCAGAAGCGACCAAATATGCACGTTGTGGTGAAGGTGATTGAAGTAGTTCAGGCTGAAACCGTTCTCAAACTTCAAAGTCTGAAAGCTGTCTCCCACAACCCCATTCGAAAAGAGCGGAAGAAGCACCTTCAATGCCTAATAAATGAGTGGGAAGTTTATCAACAAGAAAAAAAGCCCTCTCATACCTTGAAAAAGTAGGACTGAAAGTAGCGGCTGTGTAGCGTACCATACGTATTTTTCGACGGAATACTAACTCCTATTGACAACGACAATGACCTCGGAGGTCAGCAATTTTTAACCACACCTACGATCGTAGCCAATCCTAAGCCTAGGAGGCCAGCAAGTTTTAACCTCACCTATATACGACCATAGCCAGTCCTAAGTCTGGTCAAGTGGGAAGGAAAATTCGCTCGTTCCCTCTAATACCTCGATTTGGTCCCCAAACGGGTGACGTTAGATGAGCCATTCTAACGTTCGACGTTGCTAACGTCCCCTCAAGGTCACGTACTCTTGGGTGCGTTAGGGTGACGTTGGGCACGTTAGCGGTCACCGAAAACTCTATTGGAGCAGACTTTTTGTTCTGCCGTTCGACCGACTAGGGTGGTTACACTGGACCCAACAAACACTGTACAGGCGAATTTGGACAAGTTAAAAGTGTTTCCCCATCATTTTGTACAAGTCATTGTTTTACAGTTGTAAAAAATGGCCGATTTTTAACCTACGTCCGTTCACTTGTAAACTTGTTATTTTCCAGTATTGTGAGTTGACCATCATTCGGTGTTTAATATGTGGGAATCATCTTCTGCTGAAGAATACAGACAAGAAAGAAGCATTCAGTGTAGAAGACGCCAACGATTTTTTCGATCATGAATAAATGCTTTTTTCGTGGGTTTAACGAGAGATTTAGGATGTCTTCCGAGACCCTTGAATGATTCAAATGCTGCGTGACCCTGTGCAATTTTTCCTGATCGGTTATTGAGGATCTCCCTATCATTGAAGAACAAAGTGAAGTGTGAAGATCATCTCGAAGTTACAGATGACATTCCTAACCCAGCAGCATTATGACTTGATGAACTGATTATTCATTTCCGCTGAACGAAGGAGAAAAATCCGATTAAGCCAGCCATCAGAATAAGTTGAAATCAAATACACACTTTCTCCACTTTTCAGTTTATAATTTCTCTGTCTGCCAATCATTAATTACACCTTGTCATGTACGATAAACATCCTATCGTGTACTCAACACCGTTTTTATATTATGATTCGCTGACAAAACTTAAATTTCGGCATCCCGCTTGACTTTGTTTTCCATTTTTGTTTTCTACTACACTTGTAAACAACTTCTACAAATGCAACTTTTCTACGCTTGTACTCTTTGTTTTGGTGAAACACTTGTTCTAGTTTACCGTGCATTACAAGTACCTGTACTTGTTAACGTATACTTGTAACTTGTTGTTTTATGAAATAGGTTTACTACGCTATTTATCCTAATTTAATTTTAATGGTTTAGTTTTTACCAGAAGGGTCATTAGCGGGGTCAAAAGCGTCTAAAGGGACACAGCAAGGGGCACTATTCTAACGGAAGCCATGTTGCCCTCCGTCCCTTAGGGCCGGTTTATCAATCACATTTATCCAATGAATAAGAGGAACCGTTATCCTCTAGATTTAGTTTAGCGTTATCCTCTAGATAGTATAGCTCTGAAGGAGAGCGTTATCCTCTAGATAACACAATAGGGGGTGTTTATCCATCCCTAGTTAAACCCTTATATGGCGTTTTAATTTATCTGATTCCTGGACGGCTGGATAACAATTGTAACTGGAGGTTAATGAGATATTTAGACCTTTGTGACCTCGAGCAAGTTCATTAATTTCAAAAATCTTATTTGAATCTCAAGTTTGATTGTCTTTATTTTTGTACCTTCCAATGGATATATTTGGGGATTTGCCTTCAAACCCTAACGGCCAAGATTCTATCGTAGCATAATTCGTTGAATGGAAAAGAAGACAGTATATACCAAGTAACCCCGTGTAGATCACCTACTAATATGGGACGAGTGCGTGTTTTTATTGAGGTTTCGGATGGACAATGATACTGTTCTTTACATTCTAACGTAAATCGAAGATAAAATTAAGTCCACAACTTACTGATCACAATAATTCATTCATAATAATTGAGGTTGCAATATCGCAATTCGTGTATGTATTTCTCTTTCAAGAAATGAAGCAAATGTCAAAAATGTGGTGGTTTCTTATTTGCAGAGCTTGATAGCATCATGGACACTGTTGTGTTGTGGACGTCAGACCCGGTTTTTTCAATAGTCAATCCATGAAGAAAATGTAGCTTCTACTCTACTATGTGGTAGAGAATCTGCCAGACAGAATTTATCTGAAGGATAATTTTATCCGCCAGGTGATTCGGCATTTATAAACGAGTCTCATTCTCTATCTGGAGTATAGCTGCGTATAGCTATCCTGTAGTTAACGTAAATAATTGATAAACCGGCCCTTAACGGTGTCGTTTTGTATTTTATACTGTCTTGCGTTCTTTTTTGCTTTTAGTTGTGAAATTCAATTGGTACCTAATGCACAATAAACGGATTTAGTATTATTATTATTCTAGTGACTTCAAATGTTATTTATGATTTCAACAAGGTATGTATAGTCCATCTCTTTATTTACATTCTACGAATGTCGTGTGTTCTATATCTGATTTGTCGATGATCTTTTCTATCCAGTAGTTTTGCATTACACACTGTGGGATTTGCTAAATAAATAAATAAGTTGTGTATATTCGGGCTGTCTGCATTCTGGGCAAAAGGTAATACAAACGCGCCACGATTTGGACGTAAGGCTGGTACCTACTCGTATAATTCAATATCGCAACATCTATTAGGTCTAATGACTGGTTGTTCCTCGTTCCGGATTCCCATCTTAACCAAAGATATGTGATGGCCAGTAAGTTTAATATCTTCCCCCTCAGGGCGTTTCACAAGAACAGGTGGTTCACCGAGGGCCTGCAGCGGTACAAGGCTACCGGAGTCTGTGGCGCGGTGATAAAGGCGAATCGGGTCGGACAATGCGTCCCTTCAGACGCAGAACTAATAGGCCATTACGAGGCGGTGACGGGCACCAGATCTCTATCTCACTAAGGCCCCATCCCCTCGCCTCACTTTCCTTTAATTGAATCCAATTTGCGGGGGTGTTTTTGATTGTTTTGTTTCTTTGATTCTATTATACGTAGGTACCTTTACATTCTCAGCACAGCTTGTTAAAAGTAGGTTTCGCTCTCTATGTGCCTCCCGTAGCAAAGCCCTGGCGTCGTCAACAGTTCTATCGAAGTGAATGTTGGATCTTGCACTGGGGAGTAGTTACAAAAACTTTTCAACTCAAAATTTGGCCTTACACTGTTGTACAATGCTGAAATCTGGGGTTGATGTACATGATGGAATTGATTCTGTTCTTCAAGAGCTTTTTGGGATGTTACGCCAGGACCCCACAATACATGGTGAAGAGACAAGTGTGCACCTATCAGTGAGAGTCCATGCGACGGCACTGCGATGGCGGAAAAAATGCCAGTTCATGTATGATGATCGCCTCCCAAAGCAAAGCCTGGCTGGCATGTGTTCCCTACATGACCTTCAGGCGTCGGACTCTGGCTTTGTTCGGTTTGTTTCTTTGATTCTATTATACGTAGGTACCTTTGCATTCTCAGTACAGCTTTTTAAAAGTAGGTTTCACTCTCTATGTGCCTCCTGAAGTAAAGCAGCTCTCCCTGGCGTCGTCAACAGTTGTATCAAAGGGAATGTTGGCTCTTGCACAAGTGAAAGACACTCTCCGAAAATTGAAACTCGATGCCTGGCGAGTAGTTCCAAAAAATTTTCAACTCAATATTTGGCCTTACACTGTTGAACAATGCTGAAATCTGGGGTTGAGATACATGATGCAATTGATTCTGTATGCGATGCAAGTTCTTCAAGAGCTTTTTTGGATGTTATGCCAGGACCCCACAATACTTGGTGAGGATGCAAGTGTGCTACGAGTACCTATCAGTGATAGTCCTTGCGAAGGCACTGCGATGGGGAAGAAATGCCTGTCCATGGACGACGATCGCCTCCCAAAGCAAAACCTGGCTGGCACGTGTTCCTGAGCCGCGTTCGAGCTGTCGACCAGTGCGGAGTTAATTTTAAGGCAGCTCCTCGTGTAAGTGGTTTTTTCCGAGTTATTCCAGCTAAAACTATGATTTCTTATGTGACACCAAGCAGGCCCGATTCCGGCCAATAAATGATTTTTATGCCAAATTTCTTAGTTTGGTCCAATACTTTTTGAGAAAAGCTTCGGACGGCGTATGTTAGACGTACGAATTTTTTTTTTTTTTAATTAGATTTTTGGATTCTACGCATCTTGAAACGTAAACCAACAAATTTTGAGGGGGGTTAAAAGTTTTTTTTTCTTGGTCGATTACAAAGGTTTATTATTGAAAATAATAAACCAAAACCTACAAGTATTAGCAATTCAGTATTAACATGTTGCTGTGAGGCTCTACTGCGCACAATGTGTTTATCTGGCTGGATTGTAAAATTGTAAAATTACAAATAAATACCTGCCTACAGAATTGCATCGTGCAGTCGCAGATACTGATTGATGCCGTTAACCGTTTGGTGTTGTGAAAGTAAGAAACCAAATATCCTAACTTTCGCAGTCTCGAGACACCGCCGTGAGTCAGCGATCAACCCGAACAAGATATTAAGGAAAGAAAGGCGTTCCCTTTATTTGGTCATCATAACCCAAACTACCCCCTTCTCAAAAAACGGTTTTAACATCTCAACTCCGTGAGGAATAAATCACATTTTATCTCGAAGCGCCGGCCCTCGGTTTTATTTCCATCTGATGAGAGGGGAGGAGGCTAACCCGTGATTAGCTGACCCTCTGATTAACTCGCCCGGGGGGTTTTACGTCCATTCCCGGAACGATGGCCTTTAGTAGGTACCTACAGACCTCATCCAGCTTTAACTTAATCATTTCTAAATGGCTTGCAGGTAAATCCGACTCCACTCGCTCCTCTCGCCACTTGTTGACTTGCGATGGTTTCTTGCAGTCTAGCGGGTAATTATTGTAGTAGAACGCCAAGAATTAAGTGAGAGCAGATTTCCCATTAGGGAGTTTTTGCAAGGCTGTGTCTTAGTCGAGTGGGAGGAACTACGAATAGAAATGGAGCATTGCGCATGCGCGAAAAATGCTAACGGTTAGCGGTCTATTCGTTGTACGAATAGAAAAATCCTATTCGGAGCTCAAGGGAAACCGAATACAGCTCCGAATACGCATGTAACCTTCCATGACGATAACCTATAATGCTATAATCAATTTTTTCAAGTTCCAATTTCAAGGTAGCATTACATGCGTATGTAATATTCGTGATTTTCAAAAAAGGTGGCTGGTTTGTAGGATTAATCCTAACTTACATTATGCTGATACCTTTTAATGGATTCTAAAACTTCACGATCTACCATCAGTCCGATTTCCTACGAGGGTATTCGGGTACAAGTCTCAGGATGTCATCCTACTAATTTTGTTGAAATAGGTAACCATTGCACCTGCCAAACCTGAAATTGGTTGTTATAGACGAAGCTCCGATACTGATAGATCGATTTTGATGAAATGCGTAGGGATTGTGCCACATTTGCCCTTTGCCGTGTATTAGCAGGTATCCACATCTTCAATAATGAAACGTAATTGGCCAAAGGAAAAAAAGGGGGCTAAATATCGTACGTATGTAGGTGATGGGTACAGGTAGGCAGGTACATGTTCATAATATAAGTATGTACTATATCTTGATCGTTGATCACGTTGAAGTTCCCTAATGAGATTCTCCTAACCCAAGACGAATTTCGATGTTGCCTTAACAACTACCTACCCTTCCAAGTTCCCTTCCTTCTTCCTCTACATCTATTTCTAGTGAACAAATTAAACCACGGATAAAGTAGTTGCTAATTTGATACTTCTTCCATTATGAAAGAATTCATTACACGTTAGGTAATCTATGACTCGGGCTTAATTACGAAATTCGGAGTAGTATAGTCACGCTAGTGTGACTTTTGAATCGTTTCATTCAATCGTACTACGATTCCCTATTCGTACAGTACGACTCAGTGGTTAGCTTCTGGTTTGCTTGCGCTAGAAAAACCTCTTTTAGTACGACTCAGCTGACCGACTCAGATGGAAAACTGCAAAAACTCCCTAATATGGTTCTTCTGAAAGAAAAAATTGAGTTGACGAAATGTGCTGAATTTGAGGTAAAAGTTACGGTAGTTGGCATTTTTTTAAAAGAGAATTTCTGTGAATCAATCACCTGCAGGGTATTTGTATTTCATATTGCAAACCTTCTTATAGTATGCAAAAATTCCTTCCCTGTTAGGAAAAATGGACATTTTCATAAAGATAAAAAAAGGATCATGTTTCATGCCTACAAAATTCTAGCTTCATAGGTTGAATAGCAAAGAAATTCGCTCCGAAGCTCACTCAGATGATAATCGAAACTTCAATTATTTCAAATTAGGTAATTATTTGATAGTCTCTCCTCCAATTTTGACACCTTGTTGATTGCCGCTAATGACCCTTCCAGTTGAAACGTTAAGACGCGGCTGAAGTTCTAAAATATTAAAAAATATATAGAAAATAAATAAAAATAAAATAATAAAAAATTACTAAAAATTTCTGTTTGGAATATTCATTGATAAAAAAGTAGCGATAGACTTGACCTCATTTAACAAAGTTGTATGATTTGAACACGTTTATTTATTAAGTGACTTATGGATTCGCGCCAGTAGTCGACAGGCCGAATGGAATCATTTATCTTTTTCGAAGTTGACTGGGGCGATGCACCAAAGGTCGTCATACATAGGTTAGCTAGTGAATTAAGAAAAATTAGCAACGTGATTTATTTTCACCAACCTAGTTGTAAATACTCATGTATAAATTAAAGAAGCGTGGAGATCCAAAAGGGTCCGAGTGCCGAAAAATAGGAAACTCGTGATTTTGCATTTTACAGGTCTATGTGCCAAGGCCAGATATGAAGCAGATACAAGAGCCATCAGAACCGTTATATAGATCCTACAGCAGATTGACCCATGGCACTCTTTTGAAGTAACAAGTGTAGGGGAAATACATAGTTTCTCCTTCCTAAAATTTGAATGCCTATCATTGCTGAAGTGCAAACTATAATACACTATAAACTTGGTTTTCTGTGTGGATTTTATGTGATTTGGTTTCCGATTCCAGGTAAAGATGCTTTGTGATTTTTTTCGGAAAGTGTGAAACAAAGTAATCAAAAATCAAAAATTTTACGCGAATTTCACGTTTCAGACCACCCTGCAGTGGCCTAGATATTCAGCGCAATTAAAGTTGAATTTTCATAGTTGCTTGAATGTTCAAATTGCTTTCAAAGGAGCACAGGACCTATGCTTCTCCTGTTATAAATAGGATACTTTTGTGGCCATTTCCTCGGCCTCTACTCAAGTGATTTCATTAACTTTTTCTTTTGCTAAAGGGATTTTATTTTTTTTAACTGAAGGGTTTTTTAAAAATCATTCACTAACGGTTGACACCTCGTTTCGCCAAATTTTCTGAGCGAGACAATAACGATTGAATGACGTCATTTTTTCAAAATTCAAAACAACAACGTTCTAAACCCACGCCAAAAATCTCATTTTTGTCATTTTGTCACACATCCTAGCTTGCACCACAGATACTTCTTTTTACCAACTGTAAATTTTACTTGAAAATAGAAAGGGGAAAAACCTAATCTTCCGGCAAATTGAAAATGTCCATGTGGCTGATATAAATCATGACTTCTATTCCCCGAGCGAAGCTCGATCTCCCGGTCTGGGTAATAATGCAGATGTGTTTTTTCGATGTTTCCAAAGTTATATATAAACAATTTATTACCTCCCACCTGAGACTTGGGGGTTGGGGTGTTGTTCGGACACTTTTGTCTGACCTATTCATCACTTTGCATAGAATAAGGCTGACGGTGATGGATAAGATGTTTGTGGGTAGCAACTCGACTCCGCTTCCGACCTCCTTTTCATCCGATACCGCGAGGTCTTTTATGCGAAAAAATTACAACATCGCCGCTCCTGCCGCCTCGGGGGATCCTTATCGTTACCGGTATAGTATTTTTTCTTGAAAATTACGGCAATATTGCACCTAAGCGAGTCACGAGGTTTCGGTCTTAAACCTTTTTCCATCTGATCTGAACTAAGATGTTCGCCCACGCTCTTAGCATATTGTATAAAGTGAAGCGAAAAATATCCGGAGTTGTATCATTAAGTGAATTCATTTTTTCTCAAGTCATTTCTGACGACGTGACACATGGATCGCATCCAACTTGGTGGGGGGTACCGGAAACTTGATATATTTTGTATCAGTACCAAGTGAATTCGACATAAAAATGCTATATTTCTTCTTAAGTGAAGTTTGCAAACTGAGAAATTTATGTTTGTTTGGCTGAAGGATTAACTCACTTATATATACAGGAACCGCCTATGTTAACTGTTTGAATGTTTTTGAAATGATTTATGAAGTTCATTGTGTTTTTATTTTATTGTTGTTTCGTTATTTATAAGGTAAAGAGAATAAGCTGAATTAATAATAAATTAATTTGTAATTTATAAAATATTTGAAATTTCTACTAACGCTGTAATACTGAATAGATTATCATTAATTGTAAGTAAATCATGTAACTGAAAACCACGATCAATTTTCTAAATTTTGTATTATAGTCGATTCAACTGGGTATTGAAAACACTACGTTAATAATGATTACAATACAACAGTTTCAATAATATTTTTTTCTAAAGCATACTCGAATCTAAGGAACATACATGCTCAAATGCATTAAATTAATAAATAAAATATCCGGAGTTCGCCTTCAGTTTGCTTCCGAGTCTACCTTGACAGCAGAATCAGAGTTATAACATTTTGGGTATGAAATAAAGGACCTCGAAAATTTAATTTCTATTGGAATTGGGACGACTTCACTTAATTGAAGAGTCCATCTATTCACACTTCAGGGGAGCAAAGATACTGAGGTCCAACCATTCCCAATGCTGATTGGCTGTTTCATATACAGCGCTGGATTAGGTGGCTATGGGCGGGTCCCAGAGGGCTGAGTTCTCCAAAAACCCAGATTTTCTATCTTATGAAATCCTCTATGAAATCCTTTCTTCCTTATGAAATCCTCAGTGAACAAATAATTGGAATATTGGAATTTGGAACCATTTTCCGCGAAGCTTTCGTCCGATATCAGAATGTGAATCTGAGGCAGGTACAGTTTTTAATGGTTTTCTTGTCTAAAACCCTTCCTTTCCTGTATATTCCACTGTTTATCTTGCAACCTTTTGTCCCTGTATGAACTACGCACTTGATAACTTCAAGGCTACAAAAATTGCTGGAGTAAATTAATAAAACGTTCTTGCTCCTCTTTTCTTGACGGTTTACTTTTCAAGTAAGAGGCAAGTGCGTTTCATTAAAAACCACATGAAATTACCAGAACGAATAAGAAAATTAACGTCTTGAAGCCTAGTTTCCATCCAGAACCTCTTCCTCAACCTCCATGCACAAACCTCAGTCATATCTTACTCTGCAAAATTCTGGAGTCTTCAAATTTCCTCTCACGCAAACCTCATTCCCCAACCGACAGCGAATCAGAGGACAGCAAACAAGTGGATGAGTTTATTGACCATATTATCAATTCAGGAATTGATGTTGAGTTGATAAAAAATTTCTATTTTGCAGCGTTTTATTTTTCATTAACAATTCATTTTAAATTATAGGTAGGTACCTAAAATCTACCTACATTGGTTAATTTTATTTTTATTTTTCGGGTAGAAATTTAAAAACGCACTTTCCCCACTATACGCACGCCATTGCCCCCCAATAGGGGGCAAGTGCGTTTTTGAATGATTCAAGGTTCTTCCCAATTCTTAATGATAAACTTCAATTCATTATATCCACACGTTTTTCGACATAGAAATGTCTGGAGAATCATCACACATCAAACATAATAAAACGGTAGTCATTATTTAACTAGTAGTCTGAGGGAAATGGTTGCATCTTAAAGTCACTTTACTTCGAGCTTCACTTTTGATAATTTCGGCAATGTACTCGTATGAAATGAAATATAGAAATGGTTTCTTTCTTGTTTTCAACATTTTATTCCCATGTAGCTTAGCGTAAGTAAGCTCGGCTACAACCACTCAGAGAGATTTTCCACAGATCAGTTTTTGCGAACATTCGTAGAAAATGAAGCTATTACAATGTCTCTAAGAATTTTAAAATCAAAATTTTCTTCATTGAAATCCGTTTTGAGACATTCTGAGACGAATCCTACAGTTTAACGTTTTTCATATATATATATATATATATATATATATATATATATATATATATATATATATATATATATATATATATATATATATATCGCAAACTTTAGGAACCGTTTCAGAAAGCCATAAAACGGATTTCAATGAAGAAATTTTTATTTAAAAATTTTCCGAGCCATTGCAATAACTTTATTTTCTTCTTTATTTTTCTTTATTTCTAGAAAATTCGCTATAAATCACGTTGGTATTATAAATTTCTGTAATTCGGGTTGCAAATTTTCGTTGTGAAGTGATGATAAACTTTCGTCTTCTTCTTCGGTGGAAGATCACGAAACCAAACGAAGAGATTATGGTTTAACGAGACACCTGGCTATCCAAACATCTTGGACATTTTGTCATTAATAAGGATCACATAGGGAAGCAGTAGGTGGTACCTATATCCTTTACAGACCGGGCGTCCATTTAAATGGACGCAACTTTGCGTTGCTCTCCTTTCCCCAAAGACCATGATTTTGAATTCAATCTTTTTCTGTGTTCATTCTGTTGTCATAGAATTGTGGGAACACTAATATTCATATCACTGTTATCCCTTATCAGAGCGTCAAGCCTCAGAATGGAGAAGAAAACGAAGCGCTCATTTCTCGGTAAGTATTGGTAGTTTAATCATCCAACTTTGGATCAATTTTCATTGGATTTTGTTGCCTAGAGTCTCCTGATGACAACACTCTATAAGGATTTGAAAGTAGGTGTGAGGGTTGTTCAGCAACTCAGTTTCTTTTAGTGTCTATTTAGATGGACAGTCGGACTCTCGACCCATCCACAGCTGTCCATGTAACTGTACATCAGGACTTTGTGCCCATCCTGGGTCGTCCATTTAAATGGACATTTGTCCATTTGAATGGACATTCTTGGAACTCAATCAGGAACCAATAAGTCAAAATTATGCATTTCAACGATAATCTAATTTAATTTCACCGATTTTTGTTTTTCAAAGTTTGTTGTTTGCTGACTACACTACAGCCAAATTTCGCTGGAAGAAGACATCGTTGATGCCATTTTGGTTGATGATGCTTCAGAGTAGAGCTTTGGGGGTGGAGATGTTGATGAGGATCTCAATTTTGATGATCTAGAAATACAGAAAGTGGTGCCTAATGGTGGAAGTCTGTTGGAGAGGACATAACTAGAGATTATGACTGGTGAACTCCAGACAAATCAAGATTACAACAACAACTTTGAAGAACAACCCTGTGATGAAGAACAGGAAGTGGCCATGACCCTGTGATGAAGAACAAGAAGCAGGTGACCCAGACTGTGAGGCTGATGAGAATGAGGGCCCAAACGTATCTTCAAAACCAGTAACGTTATTTAAGAGCGAAGCCAAAATTCGTAAAAGGAAAACAGCCCTCAAATCCCAGGGGAAAACGGTGAAAATAAACCTTTCACTCTGTGAACGTAGATAGGGGGGGGGGGGGGGGCTCAGAGTCCCGATTTCCATTTATTTGTACATTTCGTAATTTTTATCAGAAATATATTTTATTCAAAATGTTCACATTTTCGTCTTAATTAAACCCCCAACACCTCAGAAAAACAAAAAAAGGTAAATGTTGTATGCACAAAGAGATTATGATTTAACGAGACACCTGGCTATCCAAACATCTTGAGCATTTTGTCATTAATAAGGATCATATAGGAAAGCGGTACCTACATCGAAGACTGATGTGAGAAATTCTTAATTTGACGTGAGCGATTCAAAGCGGTTCTCTCCGGAACGGCCGGTTTTTATTTTCCGCTCACGCGCCCCAGCGATCGCCGGGTTCAGATGCAAATGTCCCCCTGTAACTCTTTCGGATGAGCGAATAAATCTTCGCGGAGCGCAGCTATTTTTTAACAGGTTCCTGCAGCCAAAGATGCGGGCATTCGCTATTCATTTGTCAAAATCGCATCGGTCGATTCCCGGCTCCGCAACTACGCGAGTACGTCGTTATTTTTTCTTCTTTTTATATTTTGCTGTGCCGTTTTCTCGTGTGAAGGGAGCAACCTCAGAGGCGACTAATGGGTGTGCAGAGCGGCTGCGGCGAGGCTAGTTTCCTTGGAATTAATCTCTATATTCACGAGGGTCATCAGTAATTTTTAGTGCGAATCTCGGAGAGGTGAAAACACCGCATCGCAATCCCAATGCAATGCGAGTAGGGCAAACCTGTACACTTACATACGAACGCTCGTTAAAATTGACGTCATCATCCTGGAGCTGTTTTTTCGCATAAAAGCGCACGAAAATAACTGAGATATGATTGATTTTAAGCTCCAAACCGGCCTATCGGCAACCATAATAAAATTTCGGGAGGACAACAAATCGGTTTCCCGTCCCACTCTTCGCACGATATATCAAATTCCCTTCCATCACCTATCAATAATGCAACCCATGCTTCACTCGCAACACCCATAACAACCCGTCAAGGCTCCTCCACTTTCACGAATTTCTGCCGCTTACAAACTGCCTGTTAGCAAACGTAATAACAAAAGTTCGGGAGCCAAAAAAATCGGTTGTGAAAAGTAGCTCCATTTATGAAATAGAAGGATGTATTGGTGTTTCAGACCTAGCCTATGCTGTGCACCGGAACTTGCTGCGCATCTTACGACCGCTCCCGTCAGAATCGGGAACGGTGTATTGGGAACATGCATATAAATAAATAAATATATATATATATATATATATATATATAAGATTTTTTAATATATATATTTAGATTTTTTTTTCATTTTTTTAAAAATGTAAACTTTATTGTTATCAATGTAACATTACAATTATGTTAGCATAAGTAATATATTAGGCCTTTAGACCTAATTAACATGTTGTGTGATTGTAGGCTCCAACCCATTGGCTGTCCTACATTACATACAAACAAAATAACAGTATAAGCTTTGAATATAATGAAACGTGACAATAAATTTTGTAACAGGTATTTTCCTTTTCAACCGTCTTTGGTTTCGCGGAGGAGGAGTGTTGTTTGACAGCTACGTTAGCAGTGTGTTTCGGTTGTTTCTTATCGAAGAATACAGGTTTTCTTATGACTGTCGTAGAATAACCTGCACTACTGGGACATCCATGTCAGCATGTAAGGTTGAGTTACGGACGTATCAGTGCGCCCGTGATCATTCTTAGAACTCTGTTCTGTAACGTTTGTAGCCGCTTTATGTGAGTGCTTGCTGCGGAACCCCATATACCGCACGAATACATCCAGATCGGACGTATCAGGGATAAATAGATTAGACGTTTCGTGGATATGTCAAGTGGGGAATTTGCGTGCAGTAAGTCCTTTAGTTGTCTTATTCTGGCTCTTATTAACATGTATCATGTTTTAGCCCTGGGGTCCTAGCAAATTTTGCGAGTCAATTTTTTTCCGCGCACGAAACATATAGTGTTACAGTGATTTCCGCCTACAACCGAGTCGTTGCTAGGGAAATGGTACTTCGTCGTTTTTCATCCCACAAAATTCGTTGACCATTCGTTCGAAAGCTCTCGATTTATCCAACAATATTATGTTAACTACTGCGAAGTGCGTGTCCAACAAACTGAGTTATGAGCATGGTTATATAAATAATTGTTTACACACAGGTGATCATTCTCAATAATTGATATTGTGAACATGATTGCAACCGCTTGTTAATTTCTGATGAAATTAACATCAAGGAATCAATATCGAGGAGAAAACATGATACATGGTTGAAATTTTTGGTTCTAGAACAGAAATTTTATAGAAATGTTGAAAATAACCGTGGAGAGAAGCCACTACAATGAGTTGTTGTTAACAGTCGACTGTTGTCAAGAGGATGATTTTTTGGTAAGATAATGACAGATTTAAATTGGTTTGAACGTGGGGACACATACGGAACTGCACCCTTAATTTGAACCAGTAACCAATGAAATCACCTCTTTGATGGTGATGTAGTTCTCAGCATTGATGAAACTGGAAGACAAGTTAAGAGAGGAGTCGGATAGTTCATCTCCAGACACGCCTTCGGGAGATGGGGAAGGTGTCAGATTCAAGGCATCAACTGCTTCCATCCCCTTCAACGTACACAAATAGAACATACGAGTATATGCACATCTCAAAAGTATTATCTTGCCATAAGAAATTGTTAGAATTAAATCAAGGGTAGTGGTCCCCACAATGAATAAGTAAATGATTGTATGGTACTGATGATTATAGGGCCAGAAGGTTCGATTATCAGAATAATTGAAAGATGCGATTATATAGATTCGTAAACAATCGATATTCCACCGTTTTCCAGTGATTTTCTACTGTTTTTTTTTTCCAACAAGTTGGGCCACATGGTCTCTTCACAGTAATTTCTTATCCAAGATAAGCCCTAAGTAGCGAACCGAATCTCCTTCCGGAGTCGGGTGGCCGTTTAAGATTATGTTGGTTATGGGTTGATTCTTTCGGAGGGTGAAGTTAACTAGAGCAGATTTACTTGGGTTCATGTTTACTTTCCACTCGCGACACCAATTTTCTACCTCATTAATGAAGTATTGAGTTGTGGTTTCAGCTTGCAGCAAATCCTCGGTCTTACCTAATGTAGCTAAGCCGTAAGATTATGACGCGTATTTCCGTAAGATTATGTTGAAACAAGAAATCGTTTTACAGTGCCCTAAAACTAATTCTTTGGTAAAAATCCAAGTGTTCAACAAAAATTCATTAAAACAGTACGATCTGCATGTGACATATAATAGTGACATTAAAATATATTTTTATCAAGAAAGAAACACAGTTCTCCTCCATCTGCCACCCCATCAAAAACTGAACTCATTGATCTGTAAATATATTTGTCGACTGTTTTCTTAATGGAACGTAGGCAGCCTGGACAGTCGTTCCACCACTGCAATTTTTCATCGATGGCAGTAGTGTTGGTTAAATGAAACGATGCGGACGTAGAGCACGATTCTCCATCTTTCTTTAACTCCATCTTGCACAATCCGAGGACCGTTGAGTTAGGTTCTATCAGTGCATAATTCTGGAGATAATATGTTCTCACATTGGGGTATGCAACATTCTCCTCACAAGCACCATATAACAACATCAAACCTCCTGAAAGGATAAGTTCAATACAATAATTACATCGCAGTACAGTTTTAAATATCATTATTTGAATGGTGGAATGTAAAAAGGTTCCTTCCTTACGACTAAAATCATAAAGTAAGTGTCCAATGCAAAAACCTTCCTTCTAGCATATTTCACCATGCGGTGTACTCTGGTGACCTATTTTCAAACTTTATCCTCTCTTTTATCACCTCAAAATTGATTTGTCATTGTAACAACGTTCATTATCGTCGCAATGGCGGAATCCTCTCAATGTTCTCTCTGAGATACCTTCATAAAACAAAATTTAACTGAGATCGAAAACGTGAAATCAACCAATGGAATTTTCCCTTTTTTTTCAACCAATGGAAGCCGGAAAAGGTCAAGATGATAAATCTATGCCGTATTCATGTCAAAAGGAATAGAAATTAGGGATCATGGGATGTTTTGATAAAATGAGAGCATTCCAAAAAGTGGCGAACGATTATATTGTGGAACGATAACTAAGGTGTTACACTTCCCTAGCAACGGAATCGTTGTACGTGGAAAACAATATAAAACTCACAGCTACTTTCGTGTCATATTTTCATAACACTTTTTCCTTTCGTTTTCAGAGCGAGAACCCATGGCTAAAGCATGCACTAAAAGTTCCAGTCATGCAGCATGATTGTATGAGCGAATTTTCGTAAATTATCGTACTATATTACGTTACATTCTTTTGAAAATTGAGGACTTTGAGTGAAAAAAAAATTGTCAATTACCAATTTCATGGAAAAAAACTCGTTCTAAATATTAATCTAACCTATTCAAAAAGAGATTGCAATAGCTTCATTTTTGACGAAAAATAGCTAAAACCGGAAAGTGAGCCTCCAACTCCGGGGAATGTAAGACATCCCTTTTCGAATAGTCATAGCCTGATCTACGCGCCTATTGCATTTCTGATGCTATGATATTGCTGTAGGTAGATAGGTCCATATTATTCTCAAACACAAAAACCTTATTTGGAAATGCAGAAATGTCTAACTGTTCGTTCATCATGCTTCACGACCATTAATAGTTGAATTCCTACTCCAGTTTTAGTTGTTTAATTATTGTTGTGAAGTTACCTGTTTAATGTATTGACGCGTTTGTTTTTTCTGTTTTGTGTGCTACGTGAATATAGTTTTTTACAAACGGAATTGCTTTTCATCCTCAGAGTTAACACTAACAAATGCGGATACGGGTGTTTAATAAATTCTGTTAATGTCTTATGAAACATTTCGGTTATTTGTCAAACGAAGTGAGTCCTAATAGGTAGACTCCTTAGGCAACTGGAATGTATAGTTATTGGTGACCATCCGATGACGGTAATTTGTCGTCGGCGAAGACGAACGTCGTAAAATTTACCAAAAATCCAGTTTTGTATTGTTTTTAATAGCATTAGAAGTTGTCCTTGATGACAATACTGACGTCAGGCATTATCAAATCATCAAAAATCGTGTTTGGTATTTGATCATAATGAAAACTTTTTCAGGTGAAGATTTACCATACTTTTGTTGTAGTTAACGCGAAAAATGTTTTTACTCTTATCCCATTCCCCCCCTGTACCTTTATACATATTTTCTTCTACGAAAATTCGCTGACGCTATTGCCCTTTTAGCATGGAACATGCTTTAGCTATGAGCTAACTGCCCGAAAGCGTTACGCGTAAGTGTCACAAAGTTCTTATGATTTTCACCTACAACTAAGCCTTTGCTGAGGAAATGAAACTTCTTTAGTTTCCATCGGACAAAAATCGTTCTCTATTCGTTGGAAAGCTCTCGATTTATCACGCATTTCTTTCGTACTTGTTCTTCTATTTATGTCGTAGTTTTACATTTATTTATGTTATAAATAAATATAGTAAACAATGGCGTTTGTTTTGTTGTCACTTGGTTGAGAAGTTAATCTTGGTTATAGTAATTGTAGACGCGCACCATGACAGAAAATTACATACTAGTCCAGTCAAAAAACCTAAAAAAATGACCCAACCTCCTAAAAAATCCGAAAGTTTTGAAACTTCGCACACTTATTTAAAGGTACCTAGGGATGAATATACCAAAAGTCCTCATGAATATGAGGCGAGCTCTAGCGGCAATTAGCGAAAACAGGTCACTTTTTTTGGTTTTTTGTTAATATCTCGAGAACCTTTGGTCGGAGATAAAAGTGTACCGTATACATAATTGAAGCTTATTAAATTTGCAATAAAAATGATTATATACTTTTTTCTTGTGTTCCTAATGGTTACCGAGTTATAGAGCGCCAAATGGTAGCGTTATTCAAAAAATCGCGCTAGCGCGGTACAATATATAGCATTTCTTATACCTAATAGTTTACAATGTTTTACCACTTTTTTTGTATATCAAGAATGATTGATGAGATAAACTTCACAGCTTTGTATAAAAAGAAAGACATGATGTATATTAAACAATGAAATACATGAACAAAAAATGCTGGGGACATTCCAAGAAAAATTGTGTGCAGAAAAATCAACCAACTCTTGATTGTTTTTTGGTAGAAGGCTCTGCAATCTGCTCATCTTAGTCTGCTTCTGAACATGCAACCTGAAACACAGTAAGAAGAGGTAAATATGCATGAGATGATGATGTGAGAGGACCATTATACGGATAAGAACATGTAGGTAAGAGAAAGTAGGTAAGCGAGCAGAAAAACAACGTATGAACATGACGACCAATTCATGTATACTATTGCAAGGTATCAATAAAAACATATTAAAAAAATACAAAAGTGCAATCTCACCTGACTTCTGGCTGTCTCTGTTTCTTCAAGGTTTATGACATCGGGATTGACAGGGTCATCAAAGTCTTCTTCGAGGGTGGAAGTAACACCATTCAAGCATTCGCCATGGCAGTTGTGACAAACGCTTGTACACATTATTCCTGACTTTCGACAACCACATCTGTTCCCACATCCACCTGTACATTAGCAACAAATGAGGTTGAGGACAGCTTCAGGTGCTGCTGGATCCTCTGTTGTCACAGTGATCAGCCGATCGCTTTCCAACTTCCAACCCCACTGTACAGGAGGAAGTTCATTCCCAAGCCAAAATTGAGTTTGGTGGTACACTCGAAATAAGTGCTGTCTTGCTGCTCCTCCTAGTGGTTATCAACCCTTTCACAATCTTTCAGAGGATTGCCATCAACAAGCAGAGTGATGAGGATTTGAAGTTCTACTTACAGCATGAGCTTGCCCCGTACCCACTGTCTTTATTTGAGGAGGCAGGAATGCGGACAAAGTGACATAGTAGCAATAGTCGGTGAAGATGTAGATCTTATTATTCTCCTCATGGCCTTAACTCCAACTGAACAAAACATATTATTTGTGAAATCAAGCCATGGCAAAGTAGGAAGGAAAGTATATTCAAGCCAGCAGTTGAACACTTTGAGAATGAAGGACAGCATACTTCTTGTGCATGCGTTCAGCGGATGTGATACAGCTTCGGCTGCATATCTAAAAAGGAAACTCTCCTGTTTCAAATTGTTGAAGAAGAAGCTGAACAGAGAGGTATATTCAACAGCCCAAGTTCATCCTGTGAGGTTGTAGCTGCTGCTGGAAACAAAGTATTCCTGTCATTGTACAATGCGCCCAGGAAGAAAACCTCTCTTAACATGCACCGGTATAATGCTTTCACCAAGTCTGTATCTAATGCGAAACCCGACCTTTCTGCTTTGCAACCCACAGAAGGAGCAGCAAGACAGCACTTATTTCGAGTGTACCACCAAACTCAATTTTGGCTTGGGAATGAACTTCCTCCTGTACAGTGGGGTTGGAAGTTGGAAAGCGATCGGCTGATCACTGTGACAACAGAGGATCCAGCAGCACCTGAAGCTGTCCTCAACCTCATTTGTTGCTAATGTACAGGTGGATGTGGGAACAGATGTGGTTGTCGAAAGTCAGGAATAATGTGTACAAGCGTTTGTCACAACTGCCATGGCGAATGCTTGAATGGTGTTACTTCCACCCTCGAAGAAGACTTTGATGACCCTGTCAATCCCGATGTCATAAACCTTGAAGAAACAGAGACAGCCAGAAGTCAGGTGAGATTGCACTTTTGTATTTTTTTAATATGTTTTTATTGATACCTTGCAATAGTATACATGAATTGGTCGTCATGTTCATACGTTGTTTTTCTGCTCGCTTACCTACTTTCTCTTACCTACATGTTCTTATCCGTATAATGGTCCTCTCACATCATCATCTCATGCATATTTACCTCTTCTTACTGTGTTTCAGGTTGCATGTTCAGAAGCAGACTAAGATGAGCAGATTGCAGAGCCTTCTACCAAAAAACAATCAAGAGTTGGTTGATTTTTCTGCACACAATTTTTCTTGGAATGTCCCCAGCATTTTTTGTTCATGTATTTCATTGTTTAATATACATCATGTCTTTCTTTTTATACAAAGCTGTAAAGTTTATCTCATCAATCATCCTTGATATACAAAAAAAGTGGTAAAACATTGTAAACTATTAGGTATAAGAAATGCTATATATTGTACCGCGCTAGCGCGATTTTTTGAATAACGCTACCATTTGGCGCTCTATAACTCGGTAACCATTAGGAACACAAGAAAAAAGTATATAATCATTTTTATTGCAAATTTAATAAGCTTCAATTATGTATACGGTACACTTTTACCTCCGACCAAAGGTTCTCGAGATATTAACAAAAAACCAAAAAAAGTGACCTGTTTTCGCTAATTGCCGCTAGAGCTCGCCTCATATTCATGAGGACTTTTGGTATATTCATCCCTAGGTACCTTTGAATAAGTGTGCGAAGTTTCAAAACTTTCGGATTTTTTAGGAGGTTAAACCTTGTTTTGACTGGACTATACCTAGTTATTTCGATTAGTAAATTATTTATATGTCGTAGTTTTAGCGGGAAGAAAGCATGTTCCATGTTTTAGAATTTTAGACGCAGGTTCAAAGCGGAAAGCAACCGAGGGGTCCAAGGGACCGAGTTTTGAACAGTAACGTAGATTAGTTTCAAAAGTTTTGCAGATATTGGTAGCTTAGATGGAACTTACCTATAGATACATTGAATTGCAATTCAACTGCAGTAAAGTTCCCGGTTAGTTTTGGAGCTCCATTCAGTGACAAACTGCTCGTACTCAAAGTTCCATTCATACAGCTGAAATCGGCATAGTACGTGTAACTGATCCCTTCCGTTCTGACGTCTTTTCCATACAAATCGGGCAATGGAAACTGAATAGACCCTACTATGTTCTCGACCATCGTTTTCACTGCTCTCAGCAAAGTGGGCTTAGCTACTGCTGCTGAAGCCAATAGCAAAACCAAAGAAAGCACAAACGCAGTAGACGGCATGATGGACATGGGAAGGAATTACTTTTGCGACTTTAGTGGGCAGGTATATCTGCGAGAACCCACTTCACATTTGTCAAAGTCTACAACGTTATCAAGACAAATATAATTTAATGATTTAATGGTACTCACGTAAACGTGAAAAAACTCCGCTAATTCTAATATAAATATTTAGTTGTTGCGGTTAAGGTGAGTTTTTCCTTATGGCTGAATTGCTAAATGAATTAGTGCAGATGTTTTCCTTTCAGGAAAGACGATAGACAGTTAGTTTTACGATTTGTTTATTGTAGCAACGTTTCTACCTCCAACATTGGTGAGCCCCCAATCATTCTAGACAGGATATGTTGATTATTAAAAATTATCTATGGTGAAAATGTAAACAAACGATATGATTAGTAAGTAGTGGGTACATAATACCTATAATTATTGTTAGCTTACCTTAAACATTTAGAGAATTATACAGAGAGAAACTACATCACAGTAACTGTAATGATAGTTATTGTAACTGTAATTGTTGGTTGGTTGTGAGTCACATGGATATTATGGGTGGTAGCGTACAAAGTCAATAATCAATAAAGTGTTTTAGCGAATTTTTGAAGAAAATTAAGCTATTGCTCTCGCCTCAAAATTTGTAGAATGTGAATTTTTGAAAAAAATTTATGCAGAAATCCGTTTCAGGCTATTCTGAATCATATTCTGAAGTTTAACGCATTTTTTAATGTATGTATGTATATATGTATGTATGTATGTATGTATGTATGTATGTGTCATTCCAGACGATAACTGTTCGTAGAATTGTGCTAGAAACTTCAAACAAATTTTAAAATGTTAAGGACACAAAACGAAAGTTCAAGTTCGTTGGCCAGCATGATCGGATTACATCTTCGGGTTGAAATTTTCAAAAATGTAGTCAAAAATTTCAAAATAGCCTGTTTTTTGCGATTTGTTGTGCGAAATAATTTTTTCAGCATACTAACATGTGGTATATTCGGAATCAGCGTAAAATTTCCTATAAGAATATGTATCAAGTTTTCAAAAATTTCAAAGTTGAAAAATCAGTCAAAAATCGAAATAATGCCGTTCGCTAGTTGTAAAAATCGGTAATATTTGCATGAAACATTGTCCAAATTCAGATTGAACTACTCTTATGGAAGTATCCCTGTATAACTAATCCTAGAACCATGCTGTTTAAAACGTAGGTAGTAGGTGCTTTAAAAAAAAAAAAAAAAAAAAAAAAAAAATGTAATCTCAACTGATGAGTTTACTCTGTGCATGTGTTAATAATTTGATTCCATGTTTGTCTATCAAAATCATGAACTAAAATTTCTCAACACGATCAATAGCGACTGAAATGTCGGAGATTTCTTCAAAAATTCGCTCATGGGGTCATGCTGCATGACTGGACTTTTTTTGTTCTTCCGGTAATTTTCTACCCGTATACGCAAAAAGACTGAAACTTCAACTGCGCTTGCGCGAATCTTCGCGTTCACGAGTAGAACGGGAAAGAGGCATATCTACGCGTTGGCAGGAAAAATGCTTTCGTTGGAATCCCGTCCTACGCGTAGTCATCATAACCTGACACAAAGGTGACACAATAGGCATTGGTTCTCCCTTTGGTTGCCGTCTAACCTAACTTTTCTCAATGAAAGTTAAACCTATGATGAATATAATTTTACTATTAAATCAAATTCCGTTAATCACGTAAACGAAGTACCAACCAAATGATGTCAAGATCGATCCACTATGAGTAATGATGTCAGCAATCGGGAATGGGGTCAGAACTAATGAAGCGCCTCTATCGCCGAGCTTTCGAAAAATATATTTTCTTCATCAGGGCTCAAGGGCTCCTGCCCTTGAGAAGCGCCACCCCTCATCATCACAGTCATTACAGAGAAGAAACCAAAGAAAGAATAATCCATGCCATTGCAGGTAATGTGAATATGAAAATAAGTACCAGCTATCAACAAAAACTACTGAATAAATATATATAATATAAAACAACTAATTTTATAATTCAACAAAATATCATTAGGCACAGGCTAGAATAAATTTAAAAAAAAAATTAAAAAAAAAAAAAAAAATATATATATATATATATATATATATAAATGTAGGCAGGAACAAATAATATACTATCTGGCTCAGTACATACCTACATAGTCCAGCAGCCAGATATCGTGTTCACCAACTTGGAAGTGAATGCAGTTGACGATACTTTTCCGATTTTAAAGTAGGTTCCTAGGGTCTGTTCTTTGTAGGCATCTGCGCCTATATTTCGTACAACAACGATGAATCGCCAACATGAAGATTCAGACAACGAGCAGGTTACTGTTTAAATAATAGGATTTTATATAAAAGCTGTTGTTAGTTAAATAACAAATTGAGTAGGTTGGTCGTCCATTTTTTGTGCTAGGTATCCACTCAGATCATGGAACCGACGATTTGATAGAGCAGGGAAGGCACTCAAAACAAACTATTCTACGAGGCCTTGATTAAGTAAACTTGATGTAGATAGATGAAAAATTGAATGATGAGACAAAGAATAAAAAAGATACCAAAATTGCGGCGCTCCCGGACGGTCACCCATCCAAGTACTAACCAAACCCGACGTTGCTTAACTTCGGGAGGACGTTGCTTGCGGAAGAGGATGTCGACCCGACCTCGTGATTTGTACTGGAACGGGATCAGTCGCTGTTATAGATGTGGAGATCGTATCTGGATCTGGAGTTTGACCACTGGAAGATATGTTGAGCAGAAACGGTCGAAATATTCCAGACCTGATGTGCTTGCTGCTGTGGCTGCGCTGACTGATCGGGAGGTGGCTGCTATAACAGTAATACCTGCTATCGTAACATGGCGGGGTGTCTGTGCGAAGAAGTCGGTGTCTCCACTGTTGAAAATGGGGATTCCAGAGCACATACTTGGCTGGGCTACTGAGCTTGTTTTGCTTGGTGGAGGGCTGATTTGGACGTCGTTTTCTAGACATGTTTCTCAATAAGCTCCACGATGAGCCAAAACCCGCAAGCACACGGTTATAATGGGGCACATAATGAAAAACGAAGAAGATGTGACCGTATGGGCGAACCCCCTTCCCCTTTGAATGGGTTCTCCCATTCATTTATGATCCTTCGTTGAAGGCTTCATACGTTTGTCCAGGGTGGAAGCTGGACCTGAGAGGAGACTCTAATAGAAGTGTGAATTTATTTTTGAAATATTTGAAGTATATGCCTTTATTTTTGTAATTTTCTTCCAAATATATATCTTGTTAATGCTTAACTTCGTGAATCAGACGAGAACCGATGTATTCAACGACATAAGGGCGTTGGTGAATAAAATTTTTTTTCTTAGGTCGGAGGTCTGTATTCGAACCTAGCTATTTGATACCTGCGAAGATAGCTAATAAAGCAGTGTGTAAATGTAAAATGAATTCAATCTTCTTCTACTCGATCTCGAATTCAAGAGAATCGTTGACATTGAAATACTAAAGAGACTTTAGCGTGACAATAGCTTTTGGTTATTCGTGTACATACATGTAAAAATACGTGTAGAAATACCCTAAGAACTAGCATCTGCAGTTGTTGCTCTACGCGTTAACGGAAAAATCGTACGGGAAGAACAAAACTCTCTAATTATTATTGGTATCCACTCGGCTACCTTCTCAGCTGATTGTGAAGGGGCGCCATTTTCTTAACTCACCACAGGATTTCTATGTATCTGTGAAGTTAGTATATTTTAGTGTTTTCCTAGTCGTAAAATTTCATTTTATTCGAGTTCCAAGGGATGCGCCTTTCATGGATTTCCTTTGGAGTTGAAGGAGAGAATTAGTCTTTATTTTTTAATTTAATTTTTTTTGTGTAAGGTTTAAGCCGCACCTCAACCAGAAAGGTCATTAGCGGCATTGAGCAAGGTGTCCAAAGGGACACTGGAAGTGGCGCGATTCTAAGAGGAGCCATGCTGTCATCCTCGACTAAAAAGGAGCACCAACATGGATTCCACTGGCAACTCAGAGGGGGAAAAAAATGAGAGGTAGGCACAATGATGAGCACTGTTTAGCCCCCAAAGTGGATTAAAAAACCCCAAAAATAAAGTAATACAATTAAGACTAGATGTAAAATAGGCTAATAACTATTTAAATGCTACTATATATAATCAGCAAAGTGGCATAAAACTACTATTAGATGTATATAAATATATCACAGATCAGATATCACAGTTTGTAATAGAGCTCAGCGGCTCTCATCAGGTACAAAAACAGGGGTCGGACCTTGTCTGGTCCGAATAAACGGTCAACCCACTGAGATGGCTGATGCTGGACTTGAAGGTCCACAAGGGCTGGGCAGTCCTCCAGAAAGTGGCGTATGGACAGATCACCCCCACACCTCCTACACACAACATCTCGAGATTCTGCACTAAGCAGGTGTCTGCGAGTAAGACGGGTATGGCCAGTGGTAACGCGGTTGACCACTATTCGATCCTTCCTTGGAAGTAGGGTTACGAAAGACTCCACGAAGACCAGTGACCTCACGCAGCTCATGCCAGATGGAATTGGCTTTATGTTGCATGTAGGAGATTTGATCCTCTCGTATAGGCAAAATATTTTATTTTGTATTACTGGAACTTGTGTTTTGTAGAACATAATCAGTCAGTCAGTACGTGGGCATTTAAATTTGCTCATTAGTATAATTAAATTCCACCATATTTATACCATGTTTATTGGACATGAAAGTATACAATAATTAGAAGCTGATGTTTGAAATAAAGCAATGGTCGACAGCAACATTTTCAGAACACCTAAATTGGAAATAAAACTTTTCCTTGCTGATACAATTCCAAACAATAACGTAAACGCGTGGAAACAATCATGTAGGAAGATCTATACAATAAATACAAAACATTAAAGTTCCAGACATAAAGCATGATCAGATATCGCAATATTGTAAATCCAGAAGTAAATCTCACCCTGTCAACCAGAAGTCCAACATATCTCATTTATGAAATTTTCAATACTCTGCCCAATGTTCTTGAAAACCCTCAAGGTTGTAGCCGCCATGCCTACAAAAGATTTGTATTTTAATGGCTTATTGAATATTATCGGCAATATTTATGTTTAATAAAAGTTTTTATATACTGTATAATAATTTCCTCAATATCATGTATAATTCATTAAGTAGTATAAATAGAAGCTTTACAGTCAGACTTGAAATAATTGTATTTGACATAGTAAGTACCTATAGAGATTTTTGCCAACTCCTACATGCTCGCCGCCACAGGCCCGACCTACTGGTCATGTATTCACATTCTTAATTTGCATAATATGTACCTATACAGTGGCGTAGCTAAGTCATTTCTTATGGAGGGGCTACAGTCGAAGATTTCATATCATATTACAGTTTTAGCTTTAATTCCTAGTACCTACTTGCTGTCAAACGTCTATACATATTCAATGGCTTTTGTTCATGATTTAAATCGCGTACGCTTTAATATTCACAAACCTACATATTGATTATTGAAGCATAATACTATCTAGAAGAAATATTACACGTTCAACTAACCCAAACGTTAAAACTACGATAAATACGAATAGGTACTGATGAACTGGGGAGCAGTAGACCTATTATTATACTAGACACATACTGCCTGCAAAATTATATCTGTGGACGTTTATCCCTTACAGGTTTATCCTCAATTTTTAGGTACTTCAGCGCGAAAAACACTTTTTCTGGACAATATCACACAACTGTATTATATAAGTACATGAAATAAAATACGGGGCATGAAACCGAGAGCGAGAAACAACAAAATGTAACCAAACTCAAGCCAGCGATATGCAAAGTTAGAATATAAATATTGCTACAATAGAAAATTGGTTTTAATAATTTCTATTAAACTATTTCAATCACCATTGTAGTCTTCTATTTATTGTATTTTTGCTTTATTTAACTGGGATTTTGAAAGTAAACGGTATAATATGTACCCACGATGTACCAACAATAAAAAATCAATAAAAGATAGAAGATTCAAGCATGATCAGGTAGGCATTGAAAAGAAGAGGAGCCGAGCCCGGACCCGACCCACCATGGCGGCCTCCCGAGGGTGCCCACCCATTTCTGGATGAGCACCCCTAGACGCGACTAAATTAATCGCTCCATTTCAAGAAGCAACACCAGGCGAGACCGCCCCCGGGCCGACCGAGAGCCCCAAGCCGAAACCCAAAAAGCAAACCAGCACACGGCCAAGCATTCAATAAATTACATGCATACTAAATATTCATTCATACAGTTAAGACTAATCATTCAGTATTAAACAACAATAAACAAAATGCATACGAAAAACAAAACAAGATAACACGACATCTAAGAGTTAACAAAAGGCTTTAAATTATATCACAGATCTTATCTGAAATGCTAGCGCGAGTACTGTTATAAATATCCTCGGCTGCTGGCAAACATATTATCTATGGCTACCGGTAGTTACAAATAAACTCAATTCAACATATAAACTTGATGAATCCATTAAAACTTAACAACCACGTATAAAATAAAACACTCTTACAAAACTAGATCACTGATCAAACTTGTATGACTAGATTTGGGTAGTAAGGAAAGACTAGATTTCAGTTTGTAGTATCCACATTACAGTTTCGTTTACTATGATTTTAATCCTCTCCGTGGGGCTGAATAATATCCACGTCATTTTGCCCTACCAAAAACGAACCTAATAAGAACTTTTTTATTTCTAAGAGCGTATAAAGTAGCTTGGCAAGCAGATTCGTATATGAACTGCATTCTCCAATTGAAGGTGTTAGGTACCTCATGAAATTAGAAGCGTCAAATTATTATTAATTTTGATTGTATTCAGACAAAGAACTTCTGCATCCTCTATGATTCATGGAGGGGCTGTACCCACCCTACCCCTCCTCAAACTACGCCACTGTACCTATATTAATTTATTTGATTTATGAATAAATTCTCTCTCTCTCTTTCTCTCTATCTATCTATAAATCTCTATCTATCTATAAATCTCTCTCTCTCTCTCTCTCTCTCTCGCTCTCTTTGAATGAAATTAAAATTACTTAATTTTTGGTAAGTACTCTATAGTACTCTATGATACTCAATAGTATGGGCTCCATGAGTGAACAAAAAAGATATACTATAACATTATAAGTATTATATTATACGTATTATAAGTGAACAAAAATATGTATTCCATCAGTCAAATGGGAACAAAATAGAACGTATCACATTTCTGTCTATTACTTATTTACCCTGCTAATAATATTATGTATTGCATTGGATACTCTAATGGACTTATAATACTGTAGTAGCTACAGCTGTAGCAGTATATTTCTTGCATTCCAGCTTAGTTGGACAACCGATAATGTAGGGAGCAGGAAATATAAGACCTGTCAGGATTGCTGTGACGTTTGGTTTGTATCAGACGATTACGGCTCCATTTAGGGTGCCGGCTCTGATGGGAGGAAATACAAATAGACCGCGTCTTCCCAGAACAGACTCCTCATCACGGTCGGTGGGTCCATCAAGGAGGCGAAACGCCCCTGTCGAGAGGCTCTCCAGAGGCGGTGATGAGAAAGACGGGAGGGAGAGAGATGCGGCGATAGGTCGGTGGAATGGAATAGAGAGAGATGGGACGAGCGAGAAGGGGGAGACATAGAGGAGACGGAGAGAACGAGATAGAATGAGAGGCAGATAGGTCGGGGGAATGGGATAGAGAGAGAAGGGACGAGCGAGAAGGAGGAGACATAGAGGAGACGAAGAGAACGAGATAGAATGAGAGGAAGATAGGTCGGGGGAATGGAATAGAAAGAGATGGAATGAGCGAGAAGGGGAAGACATAGAGGATACGAAGAGAACGAGATAGAATGAGGGGAAGGGAGAACAGATGGTAGAGGAGGATGAGGGGAGGGGGGGGGGATTCATTGTTCTTTGCGCTAAATCAGAAGGAGAGCGGAGTGACGGAGATGAATCACCCGTCGCCTATCCTCACAACTGGTCCTCCTTAGGATGCTGTGTACCGACATCTCGTATGTAATCCCATTACAGCGAACAATGAAGGGCCAAATTATGTGTAGCTTAACATATGCCTTAACATATCCCTTATCGTAACATGTGCACATTTTTTTAAACATGGAACACGCTTTAGCCTTGAGATAACTACCCGTAAACGTTACGCGGAAGTGTCACGAAATTTTCTTATGATTTTCTTATCATTTTTAGCCGTTTTCTCGACAACTCGTTTCATGAGAATACCCAGAATGACTATTCCCCAGAAATTATGTTGAGGAAAAGTCACCTACTGATCTAGTTTCACCTTCCATGGGATATTTCTGTGTCTCAACTATACATTTTAGTTTTTCAACATTCCTTTAGCCTTTCCACATCTAATTCTTGATTTTCTTATGATTTTCAAGTGCAACCTGGCCTTTGCTGGGGAAATGAATCTTCTTTAGTTTTCACCGGACAAAAATCGTTCTCCATTCGTTGGAAAGCTCTCGATTCAGCCCGCATTTCTTTCGTACTTGTTCTTCTATTCATGTCGTAGTTTTATATTTATTTATGTTATATATGGATATAGTAAACAATGCCGCTTGTTTTGTTGTCACTTGGTTGAGAAGTTAATCTTGGTTATAGTAAATGTAGATGCGCACCGTAACAAAAAATTACCTACCTGGTTACTTCCTTCTAACTTCGATTAGTAAAACATTTATGTCGAAGTTTTAAATTTATTTACATTTACGAATTAGCGGGAAGAAAGCATGTTCCATGTTTCAACTTTTTAGCCGAAGGCTCAAAGCAGAAAGCAACCGGGGGGTCCAGGGGAGCCAAGCCGATGTTTATTTTATTTTATTTTATTTTTTAAACAAATTAATGTATATAATATGCATGTGTATGTGTTTGTGCATGCTGGTTTTTATATAGCATTTCCAAATTTAATTCGTCTTTTTTCAAAATGAATTCGTTCTTTTACAAAATGAATTCGCTCATTTACAAAATGAATTCGCCCTTTTACAAAATGAATTCGTCCTTCAAAATGAGGGAAATAATCTTGAAGGCAACCGGAAAATGATATGCAGATACCATTTCTCGAAGAATAATGATTTATTGCATTGATTTGCTTAATTAATAATTGAATTGAATTGAATAATCTTTATTGTACAAAGGACAATCAGTCCCTCATAGCGTACAGAGAACAACATGAGTCATAAACATAAAGCATTCATATTCATCACATAAAAAACATATTGTCATATTATGACAACAGTAAAACAAAGTATATAAACCAAACTAAAAGCAGGTAATAAAGCCAAGAGTAAATTATTATTATTAAGTTTTTTTTTTTTTAATAAAACGAAACAAATTAATGAAAAATAAAGAGGGGTAAAAAAAAACTTAAAAGGGGATCTGGTGTGACAAAAAGTTTCATATTACGTTTTCACGTATTTTAGAACTGCGCTCCTGAATCGGCCGAGAAGAGAGATGCATCTAATCTTGTCAGGGAGGCTATTCCATAGCCCCAGGCCCACTACCGAAAATGATTGGCTAAAAAATGACTTACATACATGTGTTGGTATCCAGAGATCACACGATCTTTGGGACAATGCCCGGGTAAAAAGCTCTCGTAGGTAGATGGGGGATAAATCATGCATGATTTTGAAAATTAGGGAAAGCTGACGAAATTTAAAATAGTCAAATAGGTCAAGACCCACCAGATTGGTTTTAAAAGGTGTTATATGGTCACACTTCTTGAGACTGAAGGCATATCTGATGCAGGAATTATAGGCAACTTCCAAGCGTCTGGAGCAGGCACTATCCATGGAGGTGCTATAAACTGAATCACAGTAGGTGAAGAAAGGCATAATGAGAGAAACAATTAGATTTCTTTTAATAATGACGTAATAGAAGAAATTTGCAACGTTTACAAGGAATTTACAAGCAAAAAGTTTGCGAGAGATTCATACAGACTAAGAATTTTAGAGTTTTGGTTTATTGTTTTCAATAATGAACCTTTTTCATCGACCAAGGGAAAAAAATAAAAAGAAAAAAGGGGGAAAAATGTAACCCCCCCCCCTCAAAATTTGTTGGTTTACGTTTCAAAGTGCGTAGAATCTTTAAAAAAATCCTTCCGTCCACCGTACGCTTTCCAGAGGGTTTCTCCAAACCTACTGGACCGAAGTTCATGAAATTTGGCTAGAAATCATACATTGGCAGGTGACCATGTAAATGCTGTAGCATCAAGAGCTCTGAAGTCTTTAGGGTTCCTCAAAAGGTGACAAAAAGCGTAACTTCAAGTCACCTGATGCAATCGTTGCGCTTTATAAATCTATCTAGGGCTATCTATCTGGACTAATAGGGGAAGTATGAAGAATTCAGTATTCCCTTGCCAAAGACTGACTCAGGTACTACCGAAGCGTTCCTACGTCACCGCCACCTCCTGCGCTGGAATCGAAACCGTAGATGTACCCAACTTCGGCCACTTTTGGAGGTTTTTTTGGTTTATTTTAGGTCAAATGTATTAGTGAAAATCTGAAAACGATAATTTAGATAACAGCAGTTCTGATCTACAGGATGTCATTATAATAATTTTTCTAGCATATCAGTTTATGCCTTTTTAAAAATCTTAAAGTGTGGCCGAACTTAGGTGCCATTGTGCTCCAACTTCGGCCACATATAAAAATGCATTCAACACGATGAAGTAGTAATTATCTTCGGCCGCCAAATTAGTTTTTTAAAAAGCTTCTGTGAATTTAAAAATTATAAAAAATACTAACCGACTGTTTTGAAACACCTTTAATAGAGTAAGTAACACCTTAAGAATATCACGGTAAACATCAAAATAATGGCATTGTACATAAGAAAAAGATTGATTAAACATAACGTTTATTCAAATAAGAACACAGATTATTGGCCAAGGCTCTCACTTACATTACCATGACAGCGCAAAAGTTTTTCTATCCAGCTTTGATCAGGTCTATAATTCTTAAATCTTTGAGTTTACCTAATCCCTGTTCGACCAAAACACATCTGCACAATCGATCTCAGGTCGTCAGTGGTTTAATTTCTGTTGGCATTGCAAAATCGTTAGGGCGACCCAACATAAGAGGATTATTGTTATTTAACTTTAGTCTTTAAAGTGGATATTGGAATGGCATATTTTTCGGATGCTTTACGAGTAGATAATTTAAAATCTTACCTACTCTCTTCAAGGCATTTTCCAAGTAGATAGGATTGTAATTATGGTTGTCCCACCTGCCTATTGCTTCTGAGTCTACCAATACATAGGTAGCGGATCCTTTGTTTTACTTTCAGGAGGTAGAAAATGTTTCATCTTCAAAATCAAAATTTCCACTCCCATTTTGCATTTTAGGACATTCAGAACAACTTTCGTTCCACTTTTCACAATTTCCAACCAATTTTGATGAAATTTTCAGGGAATGTGCGAATGAGGGCGTATATTGTTCTCTATAAGTTTCATTGTTCCCAGATCATTACTTTACTCTGCGCAGGTGCAAATGTAAATTCTATCAAGCACCATTTTCTCACGCCCTACTTAGTCATCCGATCTCGACCAAATTTGGAGAATCGTTGGTAGAAGGCAATCCATACCAATTTCAACATGATCGTATCATTAGTAGCTCCTGCGCAAATGTAAAATCCTTGTAACATGCTTAATTTTCTCAGTTTTCATCCGATTTTGATGAAATATTTTATACTACCCACCATGGACGAAGTTAGGTACACAACATCAGTTTTTGAGATAAAGTCACCAGAAGACACTCAAAGAACATGCACTCCACCGTGAACTTCAAGTTGACAGTGTGGATGAGGTGATCAAAAAGCGAGCAACGGCTCATCTTGCCAGACTAAAAGATCATGTGAATGAGGAAGCTGTAAAGTTCCTGGATGTGCAAGATCTAAATCGACGCCTTAAGCGTTTTAAATCGCATGAGCTTGTGTAGGAAGTGAATGTGATATGTTCGAGAGACAAGGGACAAAGTTATGCATCTTAGGTCCTGAATAGTGTGTTGTAGTGATATTTAAGTCAGATTTGTATTGTTAATGAGACTACTCGGTGCAATAAAAGCTTAAAAAAAAAACTCAAAGAACAAAGCAAAGAAAACAGTTTGAGAAAAAGCGAGGTGTCAAAGCAAAGAAATGAAATGTCCAATTAAAATTTAATTTCTCCCTTGATGGGAAAAACAAAAGATCATGGATATGTCTGGTACTGCTTACCAGTTGGTACCTACTACTCAATTGTATATCAACCATCTAGAGCCTTCATTTCACAAGATTATTCCATTATGGTTACAAAACAATATTAGTTTTTAACTTAGAGTAATAAATCAGCATTCCTTGACACTACAATGGCTTAGAGGTCATGAAATGTCATGGTAAAATGAGAGCATTCCAAAAAGTGGCGAACGATTTTCCTACTATGAAAACTATGGGAGTTACTCTTCCCTAGTAACGCCTTGGTTGTACGTGAAAATCAATAGAAAATGTGCCGGTCGGGAAAAAAAGTGTCGGTCGGGAAAAAAAAGTGTCGCGAAAAATTCCTTGACCCCCAGCCAAAAGACATATCCATGTCAAAAAAATCTAACGATTAACTCCAAGTGTGCACTAAACTAGGAACATAAAATGGTAACAAAAAATTCTTAAGCTACCTATATCAGCTTACCAGCTATAGTAGTTATGAGGTACACAAGCTGAAAAAGGCCTAAACTCCTTGTTTACATACAATGATTTTTATCATAGGAATGTGATAAGAGTAAAAAGCCTGGGAGATATCATCTTTAAGCCTTGGCGGCAGCTGATAATGTGGGGAACAGATTGAAAATTTTTGATAACCCCTGAAGCGTGCAGCTTTGTCAATTCCACCGAAACTTGGAATGGCCGAAGTTAGGGGACATGGCCGAAATTGGGTACATCTACGGTAGGTCTCAATGTGCTTAATGAAATTTAGCCTTCCATCACAGAGCAATCCAAGGTCAATATCATTCAGCACATTGATAGTGCATAATCCTGGAGTATAAATGCATGTGATCCGGCCTACAGTGTTAATATCGAGTCGATGCGGCGATAAACCTCTCAGATCGACCCAACCTCACGAGATCCGCCGTTTCCCCTTCGGACTATCGAAGCCGCCCACGGCCGGCCCCATCCTGCCGCGCCGATCCCCGCCTGCTATTGTCTTTTAACGCGATATTCTCTATTTTCTTCTCCTCTTTTCCCACAGGATCGTATTAATTAATTATTAATCGGATCCCATTCATCGCCCCGGATAAGCCTTCGAGGTAATAACAGGGTGTCCGCCGGGAGAGGTCGGGTCCTCTGAGCCGCGAAACGCAGTTATCAGCTCGATAAATCCCAACCCATTCCGTCCATTCCATCCCATAGCCCTTCTATATTGGCTTGAAAAAACTACAAATACTAGAAACTTTGCTTTATTCAACATCCTCACATTCTCCATTAATTACCGTCATAATGTATCCAAATGACTACGGGCAGCGAACCGTTAGCACTGTACCTACTATTAATTTTTTCCATGGCTCTTTTAATACATTTTAAATCCTAGTCAATGCTGTCCTGTGACAGTGCCGTACGATATTTTTGCCTGTGATCATCAATCATTTTATATATTCTAATATTGGCATTATATCAGCTGATATTTACAACGCGATTTCTATGTCTTCCGGTCCTACTTTCCAGCAACCATTAAGAGTTTGATTGGCTAATCAACAGATTCGCTAGCAGCACATGGTCTCGCGTTTAGGAATCCGAAAATGTATTTTCAACGTTCTAGCCGTTCAACGTACAGCACTGCGGATGGTCTTAATCGATTCTTTGGGATTATATTTATCATTGACAAGCAAAATATGGAGAAATGAATACAATTTAATTAATCATAAATACACATTATTCGCCACTTCAAACGTAACGAGAGCTGAGATCTAAGTAGATATAATAGTAGATACATATCACAGGTATAAATCGACATCGATCGAGGCACCCATGTATTGAAATTAATGAGATGAAATAAGACACCTAACTATGAGTCACTGATCATCTATAGGTGACAAAAGTTACGATAAACTCTATGATTAAAAAAATGATTAAATAAAATAAATAATAATAATAAATTATAAAACTGATTGAACTGAAATGATATTGTGTGAACTCTTTTGGGAGGCACGATGCGCCGGGTTATGGTCATATGTTATACAAGGAGTTTATTAATTATAGACCAATGATCTGCAGAAGGGCTATCTAACACAGAAATCAATAAATCTTTGTGTAAAAAAATAAAATATAACGAAAAGGATACGAACCGTCGCCGCTGCCGCCCCCCAGTACCGCAGTGTGATGCATAGACCACTGAGCTACGATCACCTGAATAAAAGCTACCTCGTACTACGCGAAGCATTTCGAGGGGTTCAAAAAAAGTAATGGAGGAGATGGAGGACGATGCTGCTTCAGTGAGAACGGTCCGACTTATTCATTTATTTATTTGTGAAAAATACGGGCATAGCCCAATAGCACAATATTAATAATATCAATAATTAATAATAGCAATTTCTATAGAGTATAAATTAATTAAACAGCAGAAATAAACAGAATAATACAGAATCCTAAAAAAAAACTTCAAGTGATAACAATGGATAGTTCAAAGATGAACAATGGTAACAGGAAAAAAACGCGGCCATCTTACCTCAGCTACACTTTTTGGAAGCAAATTTTGAGAAACTTCAAGAAGGACCGAACTGATGCTGTCGCAAAAGGTGTTGCTGACAACATGAGTTGAGAAAATGGAGGGCAATTCGTCCACCTTCTATCCTGGAGCTACCAATAAGAAAATTCAAGAGAAGGTGAAGGCAGAGAAGGTGATGTGCTCGAGACTTCGACACTAGCGCACCCTTACATCGAAACAAGGCTAAAAACACTGCCAAGGAAATGGCACATGAGCTTCCTCGTGACCTTCACAGTACGGTTTGGTATAGGGGACCATGTAAAAATTTGAAGAAAATCGCATCAAAATTGTGGAAATTACGGCTGTTGCAAAGACCGTAACAAGAATATTTCGTTCACGCATGCGCAGAGCGTACCGCTAATGCAATTATGATGATTGTCTTATGGGACCTCAAGGGACCTTACCCACATCATCCCTGAAAATCTGACCGAAATCCGTTCAACATTGACCGAGTTATGACCTTCACAAGGAATTAACGTTAGCGCCTGCGCAGAAGCTACCGTTGATTCGATCATGATGAAGTTGATAGGGGACCATCTAGAGCTTAACCCACACAATCCCTGAAAATTTGGTTAAAATCGGATCAAAATTGTGGAAGTTATGGCTGTTACAAGGAAATGTGGACGGACAGACAAACAGACAGACAGACACGAAACCAAATTTGTTCAGGAGGCTCTGAAACGCTAAATGCGAGTGGAAATTTTGATTTTGGAGCAAAAAATTTTTTTTTCATTTCGAAAGTGAAAACAAAGCTTCCACTGCCTTGCTCCCAAAACCTAATTTTCGAAGTTATTTCACCTTGTTGTCATGGTTACGAGTAAACTGTACGAAAGAACGCCATTAGTAGTCGCCACCTACATACCAACTTTCTTACGGTTCAGTATTTACGTAGTTCCTAGTTCAGTATATTTTATTATACCAGTTTATAAATTGTTTGCGAATTATATAAACCTGTAATCTGGCAATAATCCGAAATGTTGTGAATACAAGATTAGTTTTTGCGGTCCAGACCTAATGAAATTTGTGTTGAGGAGTTGACAAACAGGTATTAGAAGTTCCAGACACCAGCCGCGAAAATGTTGAGGATCATTCAGTTTTCAGAACCGTTCTTTGAATCTATTAAGAAACTAAAAATCTTCAGAGTCCTTTGAAAGGGATCATGTCCATGAGAGCTCAGCCAGAAGGGAATATTAGGTAGTAGGTATCGTCTTCGGAAAGGTAAGTACCTAGAGAGGTAGGTACACATACACTACCTACTTACCGTATATTATTATTTTTTGTTATTCATCATGTACTTCCATAAACAAAAATTGAAGTAGGTAGGTACCTACTTAATCAACTTTTTTTGTCCCACAAATTTGCGTAACTACAAAACTAGCGTAATAACTGCACTGGCCGTGTCTTTCAGCCCGTCTTTATGAAGTTTAACCTTCAGAAGAATGAATTTCAAGGTTTTTTCCTTACAGCTGGTTTATAATTCATGTTGCACATTTCCTGATTCGATATTCGATGTACTTGTTGATAAGCAGTTGAAATTCGTTGGCAGAGCAACAATCTACCTGCTTAGTTTACTTTTAACCAACAGCGAATTTGGTAGGCTGTACGTACCTACGTAGTTTCGTTTGTTGGTGGAGCACCAACTGTTTTATTTACCGCACGCACTGCCTCGTTTACTTCGACAAGCTACCAAATCTATCCTTTTATTCATTCAATAAAACAAGTAAAGATGCCTCAGTTATAGTAATAAGAACATTTATAATACGCTGATGAAACAGCCTGGGCAATTGCTATGTAGTGCCTACACAGCAGTACAGAGATCTGAGGGATTTTCAATTATTTTTTCTCCATTATTTTTCAGATTATTTATTCTCAGTCTAAGCGAATGAAGTTCTTTAGTTTTCGGACACTGATTTCCTATAATAGTTAGTCCCTAGTCCAAATAAAAACACGTTCACTTCCAGATCGGTATTGGTCTCTACAACCAATAATCGCGCTGCCAGGCATGATTACTGCGACCATTTAGTTGAATTGAAACTTTAATCAACTTTAGTCAATTATTTTTTCTCCATTATTTTTCAGGTTATTTATTCTCAGTCTAAACGAATGAAGTTCTTTAGTTTTCGGACACTGATTTCCTATAATAGTTAGTCCCTAGTCCAAATAAAAACTCGTTCACTTCCAGATCGGTATTGGTCTCTACAACCAATAATCGCGCTGCCAGGCATGATTACTGCGACCATTTAGTTGAATTAAAACTTTATATTACTACAACATTACTTTTGCGAAACAAAACTGTTGAAAAATGGCATTATAACACGGTATAAGGTTGACTTACGACGGCTAATTTCTAGTGAAAAATAGGTTGGTTGAGTTGCCATCTAGTAACATCTACCACGTCTGGCGGACCTTGAAGGGAACTCAAACCAACTTTAGGCGTGACGTCACGAGAATATGGGCTATAGCTGCCAATCTGACAGGAAAGGAAGCCACCTTCAAGGAAAACTTTGAATCTGCCGACGTTCTCTCAATGAAATTTGCAACATACGCAACAAAACAAATACGCAACAATGAAATTCGCAACATACGCAACAAAGCAAATATGAAACAATGAAATTAGCAACATACTCAACAATTTAAATTTGCATCATACACAGCAAAACAAATACGCAACATATTTATGCAACAAAACTAGTACCTAATCAACAATGAAATTCGCAACATATGCAGCAAAATAAATACGCAACAATGAAATTCGCAACATACACAGCAAATCACATACGCAACAATGAAATTCTCAACATACGCAGCAAAACAAATACTCAGCAATGAAATTCGTAACATACACAGCAAATCACATACGCAACAATGAAATTCGCTGCATACGCAGCAAAACAAATACGCAACAGTGAAATTCGCAACATATGCAGCAAAATAAATACGCAACAATGAAATTCGCGACATACGCAGCAAAACAAATACGCAACAGTGAAATTTGCAACATACACAGCAAATCACATACGCAACAATGAAATTCGCAACATACGCAGCAAAACAAACACGCAGCAATGAAATTCGTAACATACGCAACGAAACAAATACGCAACAGTGAAATTCGCAACATCGGCAGACGTGGAGCGAACTTCCTCCAATTTGAAATATATTTTGAGCGACCGACGCCTTGGTTTCAGTATGGATAGTAAGTATAACAGTCCAGCTGAAGTTATTCTACAATAGTAATTGTGACTCCGACACAATGTAACTAATTTCAATTATTTCATGATTTTGTACTGTTTCTGAGTCACCTGGTTATCTTTATGTTGCTGTAATATTTCTTTCCTAATTGACTCACGTTGCTGAAATTTTAATCCAGATCGTCCGGGACACCTCAAAAACAATTACGAGGTTCGGAGGATCACTGAGTAGCTAATTGGGCCTCTGAGGCTAATTTCTTTTCTTTTCGACCATCCGTTTTACTAAGTTTTTTGTTTTGTAGACAATTTTACAGAATTTTTCGACATTCACCTACTATAAACCTTTAAAATTGTGGGGTCCTGAGCTGTAAAGGTGTGAACCGTTTTGGGAGGCACGATGCGCCAAGTTTTGATCATTTACTAGATTTATATGGGGTTTAATAATAATTATAGACCAATCATATGCGTAGAAGGGCTATCTAATACAGAAATAATAAACCTTTGTGTAATAATTTACAGAGTTTATTATATAGATTAAGGATGACAAATCTTTCGAAGATTCAATGTCACTCAAGGAAAGCTCAAAATGAGTGATCGAGGCGGTCGCTTATTGATTAACCTCAAATTGTCGAGATTAACGCAGTTCGGTGAGAAAGGAGGGACACAAATCACGCGAAGCTTCCAGAGAAAACCGTAAATTCGATTTTATGGGACGGAAAAAAGGGTTTGTCGGGTGTGGAGGGCGAGGGTAATGGCCCAGGGGAATTTCCGCATAGTCGCCAAGATGAATCTCTCGTCATTGGAAGTACTTCAATATCTTTAGGTTGGTACTTTCGAAAAAAAGAAGAAAAAAACGATTAGATCATCTTCTTCGTATAATTTTAATAAATTGTTGAATTATTCATGGTCGCTATGGTCCTGCCCTTGCGGATGAGGGTAAGTGAGAGAGAGAGGCCCGGATATTTCTGGTCTTTCTCCGGGAGCCGGCCCATTAGCGTCAGACCGCTAACTGCCAGCTTATGTTAATAGTCTCGTTCGACATTCAGTTCTTCCCTTGTACGCTAATTTACTCGCGAATTTGAACGCACACACGCGAACGACCACGCGGAAACGGTCGGGGTATAGCACTAAAAGCGATTTCTACACTTAAAATACGTATCGTATAAATTTGCATGGTAAAAAACTACCTATGCGAAACGACGTCGTTATCAACTCGAAATCCCTTCCACCCCGTTTTGACTTAAGATCGTATGGCGTTTGGATTTTACAACGTTCAACTAAGAATATTTGAGTCCATCTGGTCGTTTTACGAAGCGGTTTTCGTTACGTATTGCAGTAATGCGGCCGTAGGATTGGTTTTATTCGGCTGACTAACTAACCAGTAAGGAGATCCCGGTTCGCGGTCATGTATCATGCTGTGATAGTAGAATTCATCTAAACAAGTATCTAGAGAGCTGGAAATGGCTGAATTTATTTATACACACATCAAAAAGCTTTTTAAAGGGGGTTAAAAAATTTTTTTCTTGGTCGATTACAAAGATTTATTATTGAAAATGATAAACGAAAACTGCACAGCGAGAATGAGATTGATGATGAGGATCAAAAAGATCGCCCATTTCGGCTAACCAGAACCCTAACATATTGGTACTCAAATTCAAGCTCTGGATCTCCTGACAAATGTGTAAAAACCTTAGTTTCCCAAAATTTTGAACCATATTCGTTTAAATTGCGAAAGTGTGTCAAAAAATGATCCTTATAATTAGTTTGAAGTATTGATCCTACATTCAATGATATCCCCATATAACTGCAAGTTTTGTTAATCAATGAAGCAGCATGAACTAATCGCGGATTGAAAAGGCCAGAGACAAATGAGTAGAAGTGGAAGGGTTTCTCGACCACCGTTAAGATATTTGGACCATTGAAATAATAAAACGCTTACATACGAGTCTGCAACACATTGGGACATTTTACGTCTTTAGTGTGTTGCAGACTCGCATGCATGCTCTAAGGCATCTGGGCATCGTCAAGTAAATGTCCTAAAGAGGCTACATACGAAATTACAGTTTCCTAGAATGTTAAGTATAGACATTACCTATTAAAATTATTTAACCACCGCTTCACAAATCAAACCGTTCTCTCAATATTCGGATCACCTGCTATGAAGCAAACCATTGAAACACCAAGCTCAATGAAATCATCAGAAATTAACAAGCGGTTACAATCATGTTCACAATATGAATTATTGAGAATGATCACCTGAGTGTACACAATTATTTAAATAACCATGCTCATAACTCAGCTTGTTGGCCACACACTTCGCAGTGGTTAAGATAATATGGTTGGATAAACCGAGAGCTTTCGAACGAATGGTTAACGAATTTTGTGGGATGAAAAACGATGAAGTACAATTTCCCTAGCAACGACTCGGTTGTAAGCGGAAATCATCAGAAAACCAACCGTAACGCTTTTTTAAAATGCTTTTTCTTAACGCTTTTTTCGTTTATTTGCCAAAGTAAAGACATAAAATGTCAAAACGTGGTTGGATCAAAAAACATAGGGTGGCCCCCTTCGTTTGAAGAGAGGGATTTTCGGGACCTTCTCCGCCCGCATCCTAATTCCAAGGTGCGGGCGGTATAAATCTGCCAAGGGGGTGGGCTGTATAAATCTATCCAAGGAGGTGGGCAGTATAAATCTGCCAAGGAGGTGGGGAGTATAAATCTCGCCAAGGAGGTGGGAAGTATAAGTCTTGCCAAGAAGGTGGGCAGTATAAATATCGCCAATGGGGCGGGCAGTATAAATTGGATTATTATTAACAGTATTATTGGATACTGATCGGCGTCAGAGCGCATTGGTCGGCCTGTCAAGCTGTCAAGCTGCTATTCCGGGTGATCCCACTTACGAACCATCATTTTTCTCCCGCTAGATTTCACATCCAATTGAAATCGCCAATAGTTTCCGTCGGATTGAATTGTCAGTAGGTACATTATTTTAGAAAACCTAGGTTTTCAAACTTAGTGAGGAACCTGGTAACCAACTAGTCTTTTAAACTGATACTTAGTGAATAGTAGGTATACGAAAGCATTTGGAGTTTGATTTAATAGAGAGTTTTTGTTCTTCCCGTAAGATTTTCTCCCGTTGACGTGTAGAGCAGCGTCTAGAGCAAGCAGCTGGAGATGCTAGCTCTTCACGTTATTTTTACGCGTATTTCTACACGTATACGTGAAAAACCAAACGCTAACGTCACGTTAACGTCTCTATAAGTGTTTCAGAAGCTGTTTCGTATTCTTTTCGTACAACCTATTCTTATTTAAATAATTAATTGCTTTATAATTATTTATAAATATATAATTATAAATACATTTATTGCTTAGGTACCTTAAATGGCTGAATTTTGTTGCGGAGCACTTCACTACCTCTCGACTTGTTGACCAACCAACGTGTTGTTGGCAACCACACAGTAGTTACCTTTGCTGATAACTGCGTAACTGCGGTTACCTTGGTCACACTGATTACCAGCAACTGTTGTTACCTTTGCGTCAGGCTATGATGACTACCCGTAGGCCGAAATTCCAACGAATGCATTTTCCCGTGCACGTGTAGATAGGCCTTTTTCCCGTACACGCGTAGTTCTACACGTTGACGTGAAGATTCGCGCATGCGCAGTTGGTATTTCAGTCTTTTCACGTACACGGGTAGAAAATTACGGGAAGAACAAAAACTCTCTATTAATCGTTCATAAGCTCTGTTGGGAATCTCCAAGAAACGTTACCTATTATTCTAAACTAAAATGTAAAAAAAGAAAGAAAAAAATGTTTTAGGGTTGCGGAAGGAAGGAAGGTCTCAACTTTTTTGTTCCACTAATTCGTTGAAACGAGCCGTTTCCGCCAGGCGCTCAGGTTCAGCGGTCGTTCTCTCTAAAACTTATTTTTTCTACCCCCCCCCCCCCCCACTACCACCACAACCACCACCACCTTACAAAGTGCCATAAAAAGTGCGATTTATTGCTTGAAACGGAGGGAAAGTACAGTTTGTTACAGAAGGAGTTGTCACCGCACTTACTTGGAAAAAAAAGAATGAAAAAAAAAAAAAAAAAACGACGAAACTGGTAGAAGTTTGTTGAGGGCTCTTGGAAACAAAGTGGAGCGAAAGTGGGCAATTAAAATCAAGACTCGGTTCACGAAGTAAACGATTCCAGATTTAATTGAAAATTAAGTAAGTAATCCTGAAAAGTACGGAAGGATGGTACAGCCGAATTCATCGAAGTTATGACCCATTTTAATTAGTTTTTTTCGAGTAAACAAGTTTCATAATTAACCAATAACGTCTAGCAATTTGGGAATAGTATCATCTTAACCATAATATTATGATTGTGTGCATCATTAAAATGTGTCCAATGGGAAGGTTCCCTTTCATTATCCATGGTTAGGGGGTGTGAGGGGATGAGTGGAGTTATAATCTGCAAAAAAACATGTATAAATGCCGTATTGTCCAACTACATAATAATACTCCCTGATGAGGCCTACATTGGCGAAAGCGCTCGGAGGCAAAAATAAACTGATGAGAAAACGTGCCTAACTCTACTCATCCCCTCACACCCCCTAATGTGTTAATAAGGAGGATTAAGGAGGGTAAGTACCTGTATTAAATTATGAATTGTTATAAATGTTGAGGGGGGCTTTGAACCTCGTGACTTTCCCAACTCTTTGGAGCGAAAGTTAACAACTGGCTGTGATTTTCGGTAATGGAAATTTACGCATTCAGAAGTAATGAAATGATTCAAATTATGACAGAGAAAATTTCTTAATCGTAATTATATCATTTGATTATTTATTAAAAAGTTCCAGTCCTGCAGCTTGATCGTATGAGCGAATTGTCATTAATTATCGTATTGTATAATGTTAAATTGTTCTGAAATTTGAGCTTTTTGCGGGTAAGGTAATTGTTAAATATTCATTTTATTCGAAATAACGTAGGTATTCGAAATAATAATCTGCTATTCAAAAAGAGGTTTGGGTTTTAAGCAATTTTTAGTGTTTTACTATATATGTGTATATATATATATATATATATATATATATATATATATCATATATGTATATATATATATATATATATATATATATATATATATCATATATATATTGAGTAGGTATGCCTTTTCAAGTCAAATTCGGAATTTTCCGACTAAATTCAGAATTATCTAAACCAAATTCAGCATTTTCCAAACTAAATTCAGATTTTTTTTAACCAATTCCAGAATTTTCCATTTCAATTTCAGAATGAGATTAATACTCGTGTGAGATGATTGATAAAGTTCTGAACCAACAAAGAAATCACATCAGAGCAGGAACTAAGAAAAAAGTGGAGTGAAGAAAAGGAAGTGAGGGGGTAGCACACAAATTCCATTCATAAATTTAAATACACTGCCAAGTACATGGCACAGAAGCTTCTCGTGGCACATATACATATACATATATATATGTGATGGAGTGAGGAACCCTGAACTATCCACCTACCAATTTAGGACGAACGCCAATCAATGTATTTTTTTACCAGCAATTATTATCCATCGATTTATTCACTTTCGATTATATTATCGATTTGTCACTCGAATAACACAATGTGTCGTCACTAGCTGCTCATAACTCCCCTCGCGGCACAAATGCGAACTTAGATGGATATAATATACCTACCTACCTTTGTCAGTCAGTTCGTTATCGTTGTTGTTACAGGAAGGATCGTCTTCCAATTTATGTTTTACTTTACGTTACCTATTTGTGAATCTGATTCTGTTTAACTTACTATGATGTGATCCGTCGAGGGGGAGTACGCTAATTTCGAGTGTTTGTAAAGTTTCTATAATAAACTGTGTTATTATTAACGTTTTACATTCGGTATTGTGATTGGTTTACCCTATGGCATCGGACATTGAAGAAGGACAGTTGTGTGAGGATGAGGGGGACATCACATCAGAAGTGGGATATCGTAATCTACGAGCAGGATTTCATGAGAATCACTATGGAAATAGTCGAGGTGAGTTTTATCAAGATTTTTCGGATTCTAGAAAAGAAAGGGGTCGGCCAATTTCGCAACGCAGTTCGGGTGACGCCTTACCTTACTCGGAACAAGGGTCATCACCCGATCGCCCTCCCGATTTTTTCCCCGGGCGCATAGGAGCAGGAGGGGGGCCTCTGGACGCTCACCATCTCCCTCCGCACCCCTCTTCCACCACGATTCTTTAGTGCACAGTGGCGACTCCCTACGGGATTTGTTGACACAACAAACCCTTGCAATGAAAACTTTGGCAGAGTGTTTTACACAAAATCAAGGTCAAACCCCCTCAGAGCATTTGAAACTCTCGCTTCCTGAGTATGACCCCAAAAATAAACAAGTTCAGCCCAAATCATGGTGCAATACAGTTGAGTGTTGTTTGACTTCACAGGATCAACAAGGAAGACGTTTAATTGTTGCCTTGAGTAGAGCCTTAAAAGGAGAGGCTGCTGATTGGTTTACTACTATTGTCCACCCTCAACTCACATGGGACGAATTCAGATCGCTCTTTCTTCACCAATATGACATAGCACTTACACCAGCCGGATTCATGCTTCAATGTTTCCAAGCTAGACCACGAGATTTCGAAAATTATGCCACATTCGCCTCACGAACTATCAATCAATTTGTTGCTCACTACCGCCAGTCATCAGTGGAAGAAATTGCTGTATCAGTGGCTCTCTCTCAGATAGCTCAAGCAGACACAAGAGCACGTCATCTTTGCTACACAGAAAAGATAAATAGCCGTGAAAAGTTGCTTCAGGAATTACGGGCTCTGTCATTTAAGAGACCAGGAGGTTATGACAGCGGTCCTGGAAATGCCAAGAAGAGTCGACCAAACTATGAAAGCCCTCAGCATTCATCCTCTCAGGATTATACTTCCCGCTGTGGGAAATGTCGAAGATCTGGACACAAAACCTCAGAGTGCCGATCATCATCGTCCTTGACCTCATCAAATCAGCCAAGGAAGCCATCCAACTTCAGCAATACAACGTGCTTTTCCTGCAACCAAAAGGGGCATATTGCTCCAAACTGCCCAAAGAAGAAGATGTCAGACAAGCGTGGACCAGGAGACACCAGCAGCCAGAGGTCTCAGCCAGTCGAGAAGCAGGTTGGCCTATGCATTGCTAACCCAGAAGGCACATTAACCCACCAAGGTGATGTATTCAAGTATTGTTTTGATTCTGGATCAGAGTGCTCACTCCTTTGTTTGTCCTTTAGTACCCGCTTTGATGGGCCTTTGTTCAATAATGTAGTTCACTTGCATGGTTTAGGGTCATCAATTACCATTTCTCAGTGCCAAAAACAAGCCAGAGTAAAGATTAATGGACACGACATTCAAGTCCTGTTCCATATTGTAGCTGACGGTGCTTTACCTAAACCCATCATTTTGGGACGTGAAATTCTGGCTCCAGATTTTTGTATGGTAATAACTATATCTTCTTGCACGCTTTGGAAGGACCATCCTCCATTCATGCTAAATCCTAATTTTCTGGATACATCCAGCACTCATGGGGAAGGCGCTGAACCTGTGGGTTCTTCTGGCATTGAAAAATGGGACACTTCTACAAAGGGGCGTGGGCATTCTGATACCGTAAACACCACAAAAAATGAAATATTTTCTGTATCCTTGGGTGATCTCTGCTCTTTGGAGCAGTGCACTGAGGATGAAGTCGTGTTGTTCAGTGAGGTGTTAGGTGGTCATAGTGACAATATCCCTTCACTTGATTTTCACCCATCTTGTGTTGTCCCAGCTTTAGGATCTTGCCAAGTCTTGCCAGTTAGCACTCAACATTTCGAATCAGTCCACACTGACCTTCCTGTTAGTCAAAGGGGGATCTCATCAAAATTTTGACTAATTATTCCCAATATTTTATTGATGGAATACCTACCACTCGTGTGACGACAGGAACATTCAAAATTCGCCTTCTTGACCCTTCCAAAATTGTCCACCGTCGACCATACAAACTTAGTCCTGTACATCGTGAACTGGTGCGAGAGCGCATAAAAGAACTTGAAGATGCCAAAGTAATTCGCCCCAGTTCTTCTCCATATGCAAGCCCAATACTTCTTGTTCCTAAAAGAACAGGTGGTTATCGAATGGCCGTTGATTTTAGGGCTCTCAATGCAAATACAGTCCCAGATAGATACCCTTTGCCATTGATAACTGATCAAATAGCGCGTTTACACGGTGCTCGATGGTTTTCTATTCTTGATGCTGCTAGTGGATTTCATCAAATCCCAGTTGAAGAAGAGTCCATAGAAAAGTTAGCTTTTGTCACACCAGACGGTCAATGGGAATATTTGGCCTTGCCCTTTGGGGTGCGCAATGGACCAAGTGTTTACCAACGAGCAATCATGAAAGCCTTAGGAGACTTAGCATTTGATTACGTCACGTGCTATATGGATGATCTGCTTATATCAGCAAGCACTCAAGCTGAGGCACTTATCCGATTAAATCATGTTCTAGGAGTTCTTACTTCTGCTGGATTTTCTCTAAACCTTTCGAAGTGTTTGTTCATTGTCTCGAAAATTAAATACTTAGGCTACGAGATAGAAAATGGAGAAATAAAACCGAACAAATCCAAAGTTGAAGCTATGGCAAAATTGAAACCTCCCTCTACTCTTCGTACTCTACGCCAATTTTTAGGTTTAGCTTCTTATTTTCGGCATTTTATCCAAAATTTCGCTCAAATAGCTGCTCCCTTGTTTAAATTAACCCTATTGAAGAAGCTGATGAAGTCAACAACTTTCCAATACCTGAACAACCTATTGCCAAACCCAAAATTAATCAGGCATTGTCTGTGAATACCTCAACATTAGGTTTATCAACCCCAAAAATGCGACCACATGGAAAACATCGGAATTTTAAACCTCAATATAAAACTTCTTCCGAAAAACTCGTGCAATTAACATCTATTTCAACTGATTGGCTTCTAACAGCTCAGCAAAATGACCCGTTTGTTACTGAAATAATTTCGAAATTGAATGCTAACGAAATAGATTCAGATATTCAAAACACTTACGAGAAGCACTCTGGTGTACTGTGTCGGAAAGTACAGCGACACACTCGCACTAGGTACCTCCCAATTGTTCCCCATTCTCTTCGGTACGCTGTTGTTTCTAATGTCCATGAATCTCTATTCCACTTGGGTAATGAAAAAACCTTAGAGGCGTTGTACCAACATTATTGGTTCGAACATATGGCGAAATACGTTCGAAAATTTGTTGAGAACTGCCTTGTGTGCAAAACATCAAAAACAGATTCAGGACCTCGCCAAATTCAACTCCACCCTATACCCAAAGTTGCTGAACCATGGCACACTATTCATTTAGATGCTTCTGGTAAACTAAGCGGAAAAAAAGACTCTCAAGAATATCTTTACGTTTTCATAGATGCATTCACTAAGTACTGTGTATTGCAGCACACTCGTTCCTTAGGTGCTGCAAGTGCTATCAAAGCGTTAACATCTCTCATAAATTTCTTTGGTCCTCCTCAGCGTATAATCTGTGACCAAGGTACAAATTTCACTGCTAAAGATTTTCAAGATTTTTGTGTATCACATCAAATTGACCTCCATTTTATAGCCACAGGAGCATCACGAGCAAATGGTCAGGTCGAGCGCCTTATGAGTACCTTACGTAATATGCTCACTGCTGCTGAATCAGATCAGCATAAAACATGGCAATCTTGTGTTGGAGAAATTCAATTAGCTTTAAATACCACACCTCATAGTGTTACTAAGGTATCCCCCATGCAACTGATGTTTGGACGAGTTTCCAGGCCTTTGCATCTAAGTTCTATCACTGACCACCTCACTGATCAACCATCCACTAGCGTACAAACGTTGCGTGACTCAGCCGCACCATTGATGGAAAAACAAGCTGAAACTAGTAAAACTCGATTTGATAGAGGCAAACTGCCAGTAAAGCGTTTTCAAGTGAATGATTTGGTTTTTGCACAAACGGAGGTGAGAAATAGAGTCAAGTTGGATGATGCCTATAGAGGCCCCTATAAAATTGTAAAAGTTATGCCTGATGATCGCTACTTGTTGCAGTCCGTCTCTGGCGGAACTAAGAAGTTTTTGAAATATCCCCACGAACGTTTGCGCAAGGCACCTACCCTTGATGAATTGAATCCTCTCCCTGATAGTGGAGAGCTTTCTCAATGAAATTTGGCTGACACGATGCTTTATTGTTTTGTGTGGACTATCCCACATGTGACTGTGGATCCTCCCAGTCAATCTACGACTTCAGCCTGTGAGGCTGGTTGGTAGATCATCTGAGTTTTGTTTAAGTCATGTCACGCCTGTGTTAATTATAGTTGTTTGCGGTTTTCGGTTCTCTACCTTGCTTGGCACCCACGGCGGCTCGTCATGGTCGGACCCTTTTCCTTTGTCCCTCCCTTTACGATGCCTTCCGTCCTCACAGTCACTTCTTTTCTGATAGGGTGATTGTCAAGCCCAAGTGAGTTCGAGCCCGGTCTCCCGCATTCTTCATTTTTCTCTCAGCCACTGGTAGCTCCTCTGGCTGATTTTATTTTATTTTATGGCACTGGATTCACCTCTGCCATTGGATTCATTTGAGGCACTGGACTCTCCTCTGCCTGCTGTAAACCTTGCATGCGCACTTCGTTTGTTGGTTGGACGACACTACTTGATATTGTACTGACACTGTATTTGCTCTCTCCCTCCTCTGCTGTGCTTTGCTCATCAGGGTATCCTCTGAAATAGTTTCCATTTTTGCTTTCACTGCTCTCCCTTGCCTTGTTAGGGCAGAGATTAGGCCCATTTGGTTCGATCTAATGGGCTGAATTTGGTCCTTCCAGGTGATCAGCGCTCCCGAGGACGGCAGCAATGTCAGGATCGCCGTGTGATGGAGTGAGGAACCCTGAACTATCCACCTACCAATTTAGGACGAACGCCAATCAATGTATTTTTTTACCAGCAATTATTATCCATCGATTTATTCACTTTCGATTATATTATCGATTTGTCACTCGAATAACACAATGTGTCGTCACTAGCTGCTCATAACTCCCCTCGCGGCACAAATGCGAACTTAGATGGATATAATATACCTACCTACCTTTGTCAGTCAGTTCGTTATCGTTGTTGTTACAGGAAGGATCGTCTTCCAATTTATGTTTTACTTTACGTTACCTATTTGTGAATCTGATTCTGTTTAACTTACTATGATGTGATCCGTCGAGGGGGAGTACGCTAATTTCGAGTGTTTGTAAAGTTTCTATAATAAACTGTGTTATTATTAACGTTTTACATTCGGTATTGTGATTGGTTTACCCTATGGCATCGGACATTGAAGAAGGACAGTTGTGTGAGGATGAGGGGGACATCACACACACATATATATATATATGTGGGTGTGTGTGTGTGTGTGTCATTCCAGACGATAACCTTCCTTAGGATTGAGATAAAAATTCCGTTATTGCGCCAATAAAATCAAGCTTTCCAAACAAAAGGAGGAGTTTGTTGGCCAGAACTTTTTGAGCAAATTAAATTGGTCACATTTCAAAAAATATGCTTAAAAAATCACTAAAAATGGCACCTTGGAATGGTACTTTCAGGAGAAAAAACATTTTTGGTCTCAAAAATCAAAATTTGCTCTCGTATTTTACGTTTTCTAGACCATTCTGAACAACTTTGGTCCCGTATCTGTCTGTCTGTCTGTGTGTCTCTGTCTGTCTGTCTGTGAGTGTCTCTGTCTGTCGTGTCCGCAAATCCTTGTAACAAGCTTATTTTCCACAGTTTTCATCCGATTTGGATGACATTTCTAGGCCCATGCCGAATACACCAATCAGTTTCACCGCTTCCAGAGCATTCATCAGGTCAGCAGTGAATGACAAGTTCGACCAGGGCCACCGGCGGTCGGCTGAAGGCAAGCGGTGGGCCTCTCTCCTCATCCCGGCTGATCGTGTCCCTCCTGATCTTCCTCGCCGCGAGTCGGTCGCGGCTTTCAGGTATATAACAGGCCATGACTACCTGAACGCCCACCTCCATCGACTGGGACTCAAAGATGACCCGACCTGCTCGTTGTGTGGATCGTCAGCCATGACAGGTGACCACCTTAACCACTGTCCTCGCCTCGAGGATATCAAGCGGAGCTTTTCTCCTGACGAGACCAATTGGTCAAAAATATCAAAACTGTATTGGGCTGCCAAAACGCTAATGGCCGAAGAGCCGTAAACGCTCGGCGTAGGAAAAAAAAAAAAAAAAAAAACATTTCTAGGGTGTGTGCGGGCTAGGGGGTAGACGGTCCCCTATTAGTTTCATCGTTATTTATTCAATACCTCACTCTGCGCATGCGCAAACGTAAATTCCACCAAGCATCGTTTTCTCACGACCTAGTCGTCTGATCTAGCTCCAATTTGGATGATAGTTGGGGGATGACAATTTGATCATCTTATATCAATTTCAACATGATTGTATAATTAATAGCTACTGCGCATGCGCCAATATGAAATCCTTGTAACAAGCTTATATTCCACAGTTTTCATCTGATCTGGATGAAATTTTCAGGAAATGTGCAGGCTCTCTGCGCATGCGCAAACGTAAATTCCATCATGCTTTATTTTTTCACGCCCTAGTCGTCCGATCTCGCTCAAATTTGGATGATAGTTGAGGAATGACGATTTGATCATCCCATATCAATTTCAAGATGATTGTATCAATAATAGCTACTGCGCATGCGCCTATGTGAAATCCTTGTAAAGACCCTAATTTCCACTGTTTTCATTCAATTTCGATGAAATTGTCAGAGAATGCGCGGATTAAGTTGTAGATGGTCCCCTATCAGTTTCATTGTTGCCAAATAAATACTTCATTCTGCACATGCTCAAACGTAAATTCCATTATGCTCCATATTTTCACACTCTAGCCGTTCGATTTCGCTTAAATTTGGATGATAGTTGGAAGAAGATGACTTGATTACCTCATCTCAATTTCAACACAATACTTGTAATGACCTTAATTTCCACAGTTTTCATCCGATTTTGATGAAATTGTCAGCGAATGTGCGGTAAACCGGATGAAATTTCATCAAAATCGGTAAGAGACCGAAGAAGAATTTTAATTTATGCATGCACGGAAACCACCAATGACGCGGCATCAATGAAATTCATTGGGAACTATGTAGATCCCAACCAGCATAATCTTTCCAGAATATCACTGAAATCCAATGGAGATTGTAGAAGCTAAGCTAGATAGAAGAATTTCAGGTTTAAGAATGCACAGAAACACGAACCACTGATGCAGCATCAGTGAAATTCGTATAGAGCTCAACCAGCATAGTCTCTGAAAATTTAATCAAAATCGTGTAGACAGCAGAATATTTTCAATTGACGCACAAAAACCACCATTGATGCGGCACCGTTGAAATTCATAGGGGACTATGTAGAGCCCAACCAGGAGAATATCATTGGAATCCTATAGAGACTGTAAAGCTGTGCTTGTAACGAGAATTTCAAGATTTCTCGTGAACAGAAACCATGATTGATAAATCATCAGAGAAATTCATAGGGTCATGTCGAGCTCAACCAGCGTAATCCTTGAGAATTTCATCAAAATCAGATGAATAGTGTGAAAGCGTTACTTGCAACGAGTATTTCAAGTTTGGATTGCACAGAAACCACCATTAATGCGGCAAAAAGGAAATTAATGAGGGAGTTTCAGCAAAATTTGTTTTAGCCAGGTGTCCTTTCCTTGGACCCGTTGAGTCGATTGGAAGGTAATGACCGCATATCTTAAACACATCTGGTTTTAGGTGGAGGAGTGTCGAACTTACAAAATCAGTTTTAGGCCTGTCGACCGAAACATATTACATCGTATTACCCTCCTATTATGAACCATAACACTCCTTCCGCCGTTTCCGAAAGCAAAAAGAAAGGCGCGAAATCGCTGTCCACAGGCGTTAGGGGGCCGATGGAATAAAGTTATTATAGCGCCTCCCGCGGCGAACCGCGAAATTACTTAATGACAACTCGTTTCTGAAGTTCCTGCCGTGTAAACTACCCCCATTAACAGTTCGAACGACCGATCAAACAACCAAAATTATGATATTTAACTTCGTTCTTTCTTTTGAACTCCTATTAAAAAAAAAATTCAAAAATAGTCTGAGCGAAATTGACGCTGAGGAAGTCGCATCTTAACTTCCCAAGTTGTAATTATAGACCCCGACTTGGGGTTTAATGTGCTCATTATGAAGTTTTACACTCCAAGTGCAAATACCCGTCGTGTTTTTTATGTTTTATCGTTTTGGCTGGTGATCGAGGTTAATTGTTTTTTTCTTCCTTCCTCCTTGCTGGGGCTATTGGGGCTTTGAATTCGCGTAGAAGACTGAAAAATATTTCGGCAGGTACCTACGTACCAACTTTGATTAGGTCTGAAGTAATATTTGAAAAACCTAATAATAAAAATAATAATAATAAATAAATATTTTAGATATGCAAATGATATATGATCCTACAAACGGCATCCATGTAAAATGAATAAATGAGGAGAAAATTAAAAGGAACTTAAGCACCAGATTTTGGTTTTCAGAAATTTAGAAAAAAAATTAGTTTTTTATGTTTTTAGATATTTTAAAGAATTTAGAAGTTTGATTTTTAGTTTTTTTAGAGTTGTAGGCTCATCAAGCAGCATCTATGTAAAATAAATAAGAGAGAACTGTATCATCAGAGTTCTTAGAATTTAGCTTTCGAGTTTATCTACCAGTTTGTTTTCGGCTAAATAAAAAATTGCACCCATATTTTGCGTAAACCGTGCTGAAAGTAAGAACAATTTGAGATTAATTTCTATGGATTCTATCAGATTTTGATGAAATTTTCTGTTATGTACTCTATGTACTGTTATGAAGCCAGTTGCAACCACTTGAGGGAATAATGGACAAAGTGTCGGTATCAATAATATACGTTAGCATTGTAATCAATGTTTCTAAGGACTGGTATCAATATTGACTAGGTCATAAGAGAAACTGTCAACGTAAAAGCTAACCTACTAAGGCTTATACAACATTGGTACAACTTGGCAGAGTTGACCAAATCGTACTTGCAAGTACAAAGTACGACTACAAGTAGTTACATTGTAATTGCAATTACAAGTCCTCAAAAGTACTTATACTTAAAATTGTAGAGACAAGTACAATTACAAGTACTTTGTAGTTGAATATCGAAGACAAGGTAAAAGTACTTGCCAATTTTTTAGTTCAAGTGCAAGTACACGAGAACTTGTTCTTGTGAAACCAGCAAGTACCACCCCCTGACATCACGGACTCCTCTGGCAGATCGGAGAGGAAAAATAATAACAATAATAATAACCCGCAAAACGAGGCATCTCCGCACTCTGCCTCAAGGGATTCAGCAATGACCGCTTTGTAACCCCTTCAGCGGAGTAAAATAACCCGTAATAAGAACTAAACTACGACTAGATGATCCATACAAATACATAAAATTATCGATAAATATATAATAATAAATATTATACGTATTGGTTAAATAAAGGTATGACTAGATGAACATAAATAAATAATATATCACAGATCAGAATATCACAGTTCGTTGTAACTGAGAGTGGCTTTCAGGTACACCAACAGGGACTGGACCTTGTCTGGTCCTGACAGAACATCCACCCACTGAGGGGGTGAATACTGGACCCTGAGGTCCATGAGGGCTGGGCAATCCTCCAAAAAGTGTTCTAGCCTAGTGTTCTAACCTATTATTGCTTTATATATTGTTGCAGTTTTGGAGGTTTGCGTATATACTTATTAGTGGTCGTGGCAAATTTTAGTTGAAAATGTAGCTACAAAAAAAATATTTTTAATGAAAATAAATAGGAAAATTTAAAATAAAAATTTCCATATAAAAACTGACAAAAAAAATCCAAATTGAAAAATATTAAAATAAATATATGAAGCAAGTAAATAAAACGATCAGCATGACCATATTAACGAATTTTCATTTGTTTTTTCAACATATTTGTCAAGTTGTTTTGTAATTTTGAGTAACAAACGGAAATTTTTAACCATTAATGGTAAGTGATTTTTTAAGAACATGCTTTATATTCAAGTATTTGCACCGATCCACCTCAATACCATCATACCTGGACTCCTTATTTTCGTTCGGTTCATCCACTAGGCGAGCTACTCTAAATCAAATTTTTGCGAGAACTAAACCATTCAATGAATCCATACGCGTTGCAGTGCCAAGGATTTCGAATGATCTGCCTGTAAGTACTCGTATAAGGTCCCTTCCATTGCTTAGTGGCTTCACTTCTGCCTTTAGGGCGCTTTACGAGTAATGAGCTTTTTATTTCTCCTTCCCCTTCTCCTTTCCTCTTTTCCTCTTTTACCCTATCTTTCTTTCTTCTTTCCTCATCTTATCTTCATCCTCCCCCCCCCCCCCCCATAACTTCTAATCATTCCTCTCCAAATTTCATCTGTAATGTATTCGTTACTATTTGATAATGTCCTCCCATTGTTATTTTTGCTCTCCGTTTGTCCGAATCGTATTACTGTATTTTTGTCAATGTTTACTGATTTTATTTTTATTTTTCTCAATTTTTATGGTTTTTTAACTCTTTCTTTTAACTTCGATTCTCTTCTTGAGCTCATGCTTTCTTTCTTGCACACTCTTTCTTTCTTTTGCACACGAGTTCATGCTGGCGTACATTTTAATTTATCAAATTTTCGCTAAGAAAAAGTTAGTTATACTATTCGAAAATTTGAAATTTAATATGGGAAACCTTACAAGTGTTTTTAAAAAACTTTACAAATGTTATGGCAACGCCAACTGAGCAACTCAGACAACTCTACCGGGAAATTTTTAAAAATGAAAACACCGTTAAAGTTAGATAAATTAACTGCCGGAATTCCAGATCTGAAATTTTAGTTTTTAGTGAAAAATGAAAGTGATAATTAGTGATTAAATTCATGAAATGTGATATTATAGAACAGTAAGATTTCCCTGTTAAACATAAAACGACATCGAAACATTGAAGTGCTGGATTGACATGACAAATTTGATGAGTTTCAGTGAGTTTTAAGTTCATAAGTTTTTGTAACGCAATCAAAATGTAAACAAACTTCAATTTTTAGTGTCCTATGAAATTGAATTTGTCCAATTGCATTGTCCCCAAATGTGTTCCTGATTAAATTAAGTTAACTACAAATGCAATAATCGAAATTGAATGTTCAACAATGAATACATGTCTTGTCTTACCTATATCCCACTAAATATACTATATACTATTGAACGTCTGCATAAAATGACAACGAATCTAGGGTCAATAAAATATTAAATGATTTTCCTTGTCAATTTAATTTAAGTTATTATCAATGTGATTTTGAAACAATGTGATTTTGTTTCAATTTACTGTTGCCAAGAAACTACCAAATATTGAAACAACAATAAAATTAACCGAGAACATGAGAAAAAGAAAGAGTTACATTAAAAAATTGTTTTTATGGGTTCCTTTTTTTCTGTATTTAGAGCTAGGCAGGAACTTGTTTGTATTCTGAATAAACGGTTATATTATTATTATTAATGCAAATAATTTTGTGCATATTGGAGTGATATTCTGCTTACAAAAAATTTTCTACTTTTACGGAGGGGGGGGGGGGGGGGGGGGGGGCAGCTCATAGGCACGCCCATGCCGGCTAGCTCTTGGATAGTTAGTCAGAAATATCTTCTTGCAAACATGATTACCTATGTATAAACGCTGTCACACAGTAGGTACACAAATCCTAAGACTCCTAAACGTCAAAATCAATCAATATTATATCTCTTTTTCGTTATGGAATTAAACAACATTTTTACTGAACCCATTTGTTCTCTTATTTTCGGGGTGAATGACGGGAACAATAAAAATGTTTTAATAATTTGAAGCTGTAAAAAAGTTTTGATTCTAATATCAATTCGTAGTCTTCCTTTACAAAAGAGGAATCTATAAGGCACAGCTGAATTATTCAAAAAAGACAGATTTATGGTTCTTAGAGGAAGTTTGAATAATTCATTAAATAGTTACAGTAGATATAGATTCGTCATTAACTCACCACTTTATTGCATTTATACTGCCCAAATGATGAAACGATAAGTGGGATGTCCTGGTAGAACATCATTTCTAAAAATCCGGATATTTATATAGCCTTAATCATCCTCGTTTGACTACTTTGTCTTTTGTTTGAATCGGAAATGTTTTCTTCGCTCGTTGATTTTTGTAACGATTAAACGATTCAATTCATTCGAAATGGAAGGGGGCTGTTTTAAGATGCGTTTACGTGATTCCTTAGTTTTGTAGCGACCGTTTCCAAGTGAGGACGTCCATGATGTTAGGAGGCTGCAGCTTGGCGATTTTGGCGCTTTTGACGTTGGCGGCAGAAGATTCGTCAGGGCTCGCGGTTCCAAGGAGTTCGAATGAGACGTGGAGCACCAGGAATTTCGGAGTTGCGGGCCTTGGCGGAAACCAACAACATCTTACGAACTTTGGCCAAGACCAACAACAACGCTATCTCCTCAACTACGTGCCACAATCGTACCCACAAGTACTTGGGAATTCTCCAACGCCATCAATGCTACCACCGGCAAAACTTAACGCCCCATGGTGGGCCGTCGCCTTGGCTTTGTTAACCGTCCTATTAGATCTACTCAAAATTGTTGGTTATTGAATAAGTATAGGAAGTATTACCACGATTCAAGTCAACTTGGCAAATGGTCAATAACTGTACAAAGTTTACAAAATTATGTTTGAAATTAATATGTTTGATTGTTGACATGAAGTAAAATTTGTACTCACATCATTTCGCCGTAATTTTCTCCATCTATTAAGACCTAAAAACCCGACAGTGTAGATTTTGAGGCTATTTTTTAAATAAAACACTATACCTATCGAATTGAGTCAACACTAAATTCCGGGTCTCCCTAGCCTATTGACGGTGTTGACAGTACTGACTTACGAGTTCTCTTTGATAGACTGAGACGTTTGAATCGACTATTGGATGATAGGGAGGGAATATGTGCAGAATTAGTGTTGCTTTTGGGAGCGGGCGAGTTGTCACTTGAGCATTGGCAAGAGTTTAGATCACAAATTGGGTGTAGGTTTTCTTGGTTCAACTTCAAATAACTGGGAGTCATGAAGTGAAACCTAGTAGGTACCTAGTGGGAGCATCCAAAATAAGAATTTCCATCTTGATAACTTGAATACACAGGTAAAAGTGAACTACAACATGGGAATTAAATCTAAAGGGTTAATCCGCTAGTAGTAATAGTAAAATTATCTTTTACCTACCTTTGGGAAGAGTCCGTCGTCACTAGCCTTTTTGCTCCGGGGTCTGCCATATATACAGTCCGACCTTAGATCACCTCCCTGTCGAGCTCTGCATAGGTATATACAGTTAGCTTTTCAGTTTGTTATGACTTCACTACATTCATTTTTCCTCCCTTATTCATAGTTTTTCGGACTCAGAGCGGTAGTTGGAAGACTTTGGACTGTGTTTACATCGAACATTCGACATTAGTGGGCGGAGGTAGGGAGGGTTTACCCCTCTCCTTCCAGAGGCTCCAGTACCGCTTGCTCTTTCGTACGATTTTGTCTTGTATCATTCCATCCGTGTTATTTTCTGTGAAATGTCGAGAAGAAAACGACGTGCTTTCACGGAAGAAGAAATAATTGAACTTGTACTACCTTTCCCTGTGTTTGAAGTTGAATTATTTTGATTTTCACCTCATTTTTGGAACAAAACGGTTTAGAAAAACGGTTGGATATTGAAAAATACTGGATATTTTTATGTGATCGAATACCTACTATATGATGAAGCAAACATTATCTCAAAATTTGGTGAAATTGGAACGAATTTTGAACCTGTAATGCTTTTCAGAAGACAAGCGGAACGGAAGAGTGCAAAAACGCAAAATAAGTCAGGACAGGAGAGCTGTCTTAGTCCGCCTTAGCATTTAAGCCTGGTCCTCCACTGGAAGCGACCTAAGCGACTTAGCGACAAGGCGACTTCCGCGAGGCGACTGGGACGCGACTGAGCTCCTCCATTGGAGGCGACTTAGTCGCCCGAAGTCTGCGGTGGTGTGTAGTAGGCTGCATTTATTTTTGGGAAAATTTGGGAAAGCGAAATTTCAAAGCTATCATTGGGTGTATGACACAAGTGTGCACTGTGAATGTAAGTAATTCATACTTAAACTCTTTATTTATTCATTTATTTCGTTCATTTGTCGTCACAATAAATTGTTTGACAATTGTCAGTACTTAACAATTAAATAAAAAAATTGGTTATAATAATTTCAAAAAACTAAGCTAAAAATGAAATTGAGACCACCAAGCAAAGATGCTGGCCACAGGCATCCATCCGCCCAAAACGGCGGCCCGGCCGAGCCCGGACCCGACCCACCATGGCGGCCTCCCGAGGGTGCTCATCCATTTCTGAAAGAGCACCCTTAAACACGATCAACAGGCGAATCGCATCAGGAAGGGTGTACCAGGCGAGACCGCCCTCGGGCCAGACCGAGAGCCCCCCACCGAACCACCAAGCGAACAAAACAGATACACGCAGCCAAACACACTATAAATTACACACATACCTAACAATCATTCATTCAGTTAAAAGATTTATGAATTAACAAAGATGTATAAAAAAATATCAATAATAATTATTACGTACACTACATCTAAGTTAAAAGGAAGAAAAAAACAACAACAATGCTCAACAAATAATCACAGTGTGGTCATAGCTAGGATCTAGCTCGAGTACTTTTATCAAAATTCCTCGGCTGCTGACATAAAGAACAACTAATGGCTATAATAAATACTGAATCAAGAAAAATCAAGCGTAAGGGGTGACAATGTCCTATCGTCAAAATTCAATAGAAAACTCGGCGCTCCGCGCCTCGCCAGGGGGCAAGCCCCCTGGACCCCCGGTTACCTCTATTTACATACTTCGGACGAAATTATTGAAACACAGAATGTGGTTGCGTTGTCGCGCAACCAAGTGACAACCAAACAAGCGTCATTGTTTACTATTCATTTATAACATCAATTTATATAGTTATAGTATGAAACTACGAAAAAAAATACGAAATAAATTCGTGATAAATCAAGAGCGATTTATCAAGTAAATGTCCTAAAGAGGCTATATACGAAATTACAGCTTCCTAGAGTGTAAAGCATAGAAATTAGCTTTAAGAGCCACACATCTGATCCGGACCCTGAGCATCGTCAAGTAAATGTCCTAAAGAGGCTACAAACGAAATTACAGCTTCCTAGAGTGTAAAGTATAGAAATTACCTATTCAAATTATTTAACCTCCGCTTCACAAATCAAACCGTTTTCGTAATACTCAGATCACCTGCTATGAATCAAATCATCGAAACACAAGCTCAATGAAATCATCAGAAATTAACAAGCGGTTGCAATCATGTTCACAATATCAATTATTGAGAATGATCACCTGTGTGTAAACAATTATTTATATAACCATGCTCATAACTCAGTTTGTTGGACACGCACTTCGCAGTAGTTAACATAATATTGTTGGATAAATCGAGAGCGTTCGAACGAATGGTCAACGAATTTTGTGGGATGAAAAACGACGAAGTACCATTTCCCTAGCAACGACTCGGTTGTACGTGAAAATCATCCGTCACACATTTCGTTATCATCCCGCGTTCCATTTTCGGCTAGTTAGTCCATGGCTAAAACACATTCTGTGTTAAAAAATCTGAGACTCTATAGAGTTTCGCAGTAATTAATAATTTTTTCGTAGCTCTCTTGAAGGCCGACGGAGGCAATTTTGATATAGAGTCAGGCAGGTGATTAAAAAGTCGCGGACCAACTTGTACCTAGTGGGTTCCCAGTCATAGATGCGGAGAGTCTTACGGGAGGAGGACACAATAATTCTCTACTCCTTGTATTATACGTAGGTATGCACGTCAGCTCCCTTGGTGAAACTTGATAAACTTTTTTTGACGTATAACAAACATTGGTGCACGTAGAGGGCAGGCATAGTCAAAGAACCAAGTCGGCGAAAGAAGCCTCTACAGCTCTCACGGCCTCCGAGTCCGAAAATAACACGAATTGCTCGTTTCTGCTTTTAGCGAATTTTCTTAGAAAATAAAGCTATTGCAATAGCTCCAAAAATTTTAAAATAAAAATTTTCTTCATCGAAATCTGTTTTGAGGCATTCTGAAATGATTCCTGGATTTTAACGCTTTTTATATATATATATATATATATATATATATATATATATATATATAGGAACACTTGAACTAGTCGCGGTTCTACTGAACTATATACTTCGTTTTAAATAAAGAAAGAATTTAACAAATATATAGAGGAAAGAAAGAATCTAATATTTCGATTTTGATCTTTGTCAAATCGAACAGCTATATTTACACTATGACAGCTGTCATCCCCCACACATCAAACGGTCAATTCCCCGGTCATTGTCTATTAGAGGGCACAAGATTTGCAGTGATAAAGAGGACTTGGAAGGGTATTTATCTGGGATCCACAACAAGCTGATGGACAGAGGTTACCCAGCAAACTTTGTTGAAGATAGGATGGTTCCTGCACGAGTTCCCTACCGTCAAACTCCAAGAACATCAAGTGATCGAGTTTCACTTGTCACCACATTCTTTTTCGGCGCACAAAAACTCAATGGCATTCTCCGGGACCTTCAAACCATCTTAACATCAAGCCCTCAGACACGTGATGTATTCAAAGAAACACCTCGATTGGCCTACAGACAAGGGAAGAATCTCGGTGACATACTCTCCCATCGACATCCTCGATCACATCCCCCACAGACACAGCAAGCCGGTTTACACCCATGTGGACGTGCAAGGTGTAAGTTGTGCAATTTGGTGATAGAGGGCCCTAACTTCACCTCTGCAAACACCAGCCACACATACAGATGTCGGGGGACAGCAGAGTGCCAATCACCCATGTGTGTGTACCAATTGGTATGCAAAAAGTGTTCGGATGGAGGTCAAGGTTTCTACGTTGGAAAAGCCACTACGTTGAATTTACGTATGAACAACCATAGGGCATCCATAAACCAACCACGTCCTCTTCCAGTCAAGATGCATGCAGAAACCCATGGGGCATCTTTTGACGAGTGCTATGGGGTGCAGGTTCTGAAGAAGATGCCGAAACATGCAAATGACCGGCAACTACAACAATCCGAGAGAGCTTTTAGGTGGGTACTAGGCGCTAATCGTCCTCCAGGTCTCAATCTAAACGATTAGCCATCAAACCCAGAAAACTTATCACAATTTTGTTGATAAGTAACATGGACGCTGACACACATGCAATTTCCAAGATTCAAGAATTACTTTCATTTCTCTAACTTCTTTGACTAAGATCAAAATCGAAATATTAGATTCTTTCTTTCCTCTATATATTTGTTAAATTCTTTCTTTATTTAAAACGAAGTATATATATATATATATATATATATATATATATATATATATATATGTATGTGTCATTCCAGACGATAACTCTCGATAGAATTGAGATAAAAACTTCGTTCTTTCGCCAAAAAATCAAGCATTTCAAAAGAAAGGATGAGTTCGTTGGACAACACTTTTTAAGCAATTAAATTGGTCAAATTTCAAAAAATGTACTTAAAAAATCACTAAAAAAGGCAAAAAACCGCTAAAAATTAACAAATTTCTATTTTTTAGCAGAATGCTACTCGAAAAAAATTAATCGAACATGAACTAGGACATTTAAAAATTTAAGCACAAAATTGTACTGAAAAATGTACTTAAATTTCATTAAAATAAGCTAAAAATCGATAGGAACACTTGAAAAAATTGTAAAAATCCACTAAATCGTTTGTTCATTGGAATATTACTGACAAAAAGTTAGTTTGCTATAAAATGTATAATAAAATTTTTATTTGTCCCCAAAGTGCTCAAATTTCAACAGAATTTAACATAAATGTAATACGACCATTTATGAAAATTCGCTCATACGATCATGCTGCATGACTGTTTGAAAACTGCCTCACTCTGAGAGGAGTTGCTCCATAAGAGAATACAATAATTAAGCCTGCTCAAGAAGCTGGCAAAGTATACAGTTCTAATAATATCAAATGAAACTGAGCACTTCAATCGACGAAACATAAAGTTACAAGACGCCAACTCAGCTAATAAATGCTCAACATGAGCTGCCCAAGAAAGTCGGTTGTCGCTTTGAATGCGTTGGAATCTTTTATAATGGCCGAGAAACTTCATTCAAGGAAACAGGCCAAAATACCATCCTTTTTTGAAAAACAATAGATTGTTTTTTTACGGTTGCAGTTAAATACAGTACCATTCCAGGTGTCTTTATATTTATTGTTCAATACTCTGTTGGTCGATACAGTATTCAATGTTACTGTATGTACTTTACTTCGTACTGTAGTTTGTTAAAATATAATTTATTAAAACTTCTTTAATTCGAATTTTTGGTTAATTCGAAGTTTTTGACTGGTCCCTTGAGGTTCGAATTATCCAAGTTTCACTGTATTATTTGCTGGATAATGCTCTCGTAAATTTCCTTCGGATGAGAAGGAAACGACGAATGTTCTGGATGAACCCAATATTGACAAGGAGGCAAAGTTTGGGTGAATTCAACCACCGCCACAACGAGCTGAAGGGAGATTCAGAGAAGTTTCGAAATTATTATAGGATGGACCTACAAACGTACGATTACATCTTGAATGCTATACAAGCTTCGATCACCAAATCGTCCAACTTCAGGGACACGATCTCACCAGCAGAACGCCTCAGTGTGACTCTCAGGCAGTGAAGTATTAAAACCAGATAATTATTACGTTTTTACTTGTAATTATTGTTGTTAATCATAATAAGGGAATGTAATGAAAGTACAGAAACAAAAAATTCAGCGTAACTCCTAAAAAAAATACGTTTTTGATAGTGAGTGTTAATTTTAACAAGGTAATGTAATTGAGGCGCAAAATTGAAAAGTTTAACGTAACTCCTCTGGAAAATTAACATAATAGTCCAGTAGATGTTGAGGTTCGCCGTTTACAGTCGAAGGGTGCGCCGAGGAAACATGGGAGGCAGGCACGTAGCCAGAGGGGGGGTCCATGGGGTCCGGACCCCCCCCGAAATTTTTTGATGAATTAAAAAATTATTCATCGTTAGGGTAGTATCTATTATTTCACTAGCACGAACTACCAACAGAGAATATTCGTCTGATGTGAAATTCTTCAGAAATTATTTTTATAATACTCATAGGTTCTGCTAATAGCTCCAATACGTAGAGGTAAGATTCCTGAGATAAGAAGTTAGATATTTCGGTACACGGACATGGGTCATGTATACGACCTTAAAGATAGATCAACGCCTCTAGCACTATACCTGAACGACCCGTGTAAGCCTTGCCGTGTAGCAACTCTTCATACCTTTCAGCACTCCACATTTTTATTATGGTGTTTAGAAGCCTTCTGACATCTTCCCCTGAAGATATTCCTTTCTCTCTCTGGAGGACAGTACGACAGAGGAAGAAAATTCTCTCTGAATCTCTTGGCGCTTCATCAGCAAGGAATGACACGCCGACCGCTCCCTGAGGTAACTCGTACTGCTTTCCTTGCAGACGCATGGCTCTGTGCTACAGCATGTCCCATCTTAATGTGGCCCAGCCTCCTGGAGAATTTAACATCCCGTCCCCGAAGCCTCTTATGAAATAGTTCTGAATAGGATCAGCATTTGGTATTGATATTATACTTTGAGTACCACGGTTGGTATTCAGGTTCGCAATATTTGGATGTCTGGAGCGTATAATATGTAGAGTGAGTTCTCTTCTCGTAAAGCCTCTAGAACGATGGGGACATTGGGTTGCATTGCCTCTTTGACTATTCACCAAGGTAAAGGTATCATCCATGTTACTGAGCTACAAAATTACGTTGCTCCAACGATATCACAACAATAACAATAATTAAATTAACATTTTTGGAATGAGTGAATGAGACAGAATTTGGCACTCAACTTCAAAGTAGAAATTGAAGAAGTATGACTGGTAGTGTGAACCTGCTGGTACGTTTTCCATCGGTTTTGGGTAAAAAAAAAAAAAAAAAACTCGGCGCTCTGCGCCTCGCCAGTATTTACATACTTCGGACGAAATTATTGAAACACAGAATGTGTTTTAGCTCACGCGTTTCACATAAACCCGTCTTCAATCTTAGGTTGAAGATTGGTTAACTTCCAACAGTGAGATAATAACTTAAAATATTTATAACTCATAAACCGCGTCATAACAAAATATCGCATAGGTTACACCAGGTTACACGATATTTAGTTCCGTATCATAGGTATCCATGTTGTCGTCCCAGATTTTGTTACGGAATTTCGTTACCTTTTTTGGCTAGTTGGTCCATAGCTAAAACACATTCCATGGCTTTGGAATTCATTCAGCTGATCAGTGATCACCCAGGCGTCTTCAGCATTCTCCCTTGACCCTCCCTCTCGAATTTCAGCTTCCTCCCAATATCCCGTTCTCGCAATATTCGGATCACCTGCTATGAATCAAATCATCGAAACACCAGCTCAATGAAATGATCAGAAATTAACAAGCGGTTGAAATCATGTTCACAATATCAATTATTGAGAATGATCACCTGAGTGTACACAATTATTCAAATAACCATGCTCATAACTCAGCTTGTTGGTCTCGAGAGCTTTCGAACGAGTGGTCAAAGAATTTCGGGGGATGAAAAACGACGAAGTACCATTTCCCTAGCAACGACTCGGTTGCAAGCGGAAATCATCAGAATGTTGTCGTCACAGATTTCGTACCACATTTCGTTAGCTTTTTTGCTAAAAAAAAAAAAAAAAAAAAAAAAAAAAAAAAAAAAATAAAAAAAATAAAAAAAAGGCGATCTAACACTTTGAAAATCTATTTTCTTGCGGAGCGGAAATTCACACAACACATCACCATCTGATCAGGGATTAGAAAATTCATAAATTTACTTCATGCGATCTTGCAGTCTAGGGGAAATTTATCTATCCCATGTGCGTCACGGGGTTCTGTATTCCGCCCCACACTCCTCACAATATCCTACGGGGAGAATGTTCCTACTAGATGTCTTCCTAACTTTTACGTTACGGGATCCTGCAGTACTTTAGAAATTAAGATGAGAAAAATACCTTAGAAATAAGCTGGTTAACGAACGCCTTTCTCATTTGACCATGATGTCAATTCATTATTTATCCACTGTCGTTCGTGGCTCGTGACGTACTACTGGATTTGATGTCTTTAAAAGCAAACAGAAAAGTCTTACTATAAACATTTTATGATCAACTAAATACCTAAAAATTGAACTTTTGTTGTTGTATAAAGATCAAGATTTATCATGATTGTAAAAAATTGTTTTAACTGTCACCTAAAATCCTTATTATGTACCTACCTACCTATTAAATATTTTTGCCTTATTAAAGATAGTATTTCATCATGTTTGTAAAACATTTCTTCTCCTGTGACTTAAAAATAAGTATTGCTGATGATGATGTCTTTACATCGAAAGCACTCGCCCTCGGTACTTGACTTGCTAGTGACGACGGACTACTGCGAAAGGTATGTAAACGATAATTTGGGATTATGGGGGTTTACCCCCCTAGATCAGGGGTTCTTAACTATTTTGAACTGGCGGACCACTAAAAAGGACCAAAAGTTGTAGCGTCCTCATCATTTTGTTTAAAAGTAATTACTACACAGGGTGTCCCCAAAAACGTCCTCCCCCTCCCTCCACCTGATAAAATCGTTAATAATGAGTCAAAAAAGTAATTCATTTTTCAATTTTAATGTTTTTTTGTAAGAACTTCAAAAATGAAAAAAAAATGCGCATAGTGCACGTGCCCAAACGGCAATTGACATCAACTTCGATATTTTAGAAGGGAACCCCCATTTTTAGGACGTCCTCTGAATCTACGTCTTATAGGCAAGGCTTCGTTAATAAGAGGGACGACTATTTGGAATTGATTTCATTTCATTTCATTTTCATTTATTTGGCAAATTAAAAAAATATACACATTACAAAAATAATATACATCTTACTATGAATAAATAATGATTTAAAGACAAATAAATATAAACTTTGCCCACAAGAAGAATAAGTTCAAAAGAACTTGTGCTCTTCAGTGGAGTTGCTGAGCCCTACAATAAGTGAAATATAAAGTAAAATGTGAAGTTGAAAAACAGATTGAATTATTGAATATAATGTTATTATTATTATTGACTATTTAATATAATTATTTGAATTTATAGAGTGAAAGAAAAAACAAAACACAATTTCTAATTTACTAAAAAATTAATGGCGAACTTTAAAGCTTTTTTAAAAGACTGGATACAATTATTGAAACTGAAAGGATTAATGTTATGAAGAACGAAGAACCTCAAAGCCGAAACATACGCATTTCTTCTAAAAAATTCCGTACGGGTTTTTGGTAACAAAATACCACTCATTATAAAATTCCTAGAAGTTAGCAATATTGAGGTATGTTCCGGTTTGATGCCTCTCCTAAATACTTGAAAACAAGATTGAAAAATAAAAAGTTGATGAATAGTTGGTACATTAATTAACCTGTGAAGCTGCAAAGTGGGAAACCTATTGTTTTTGTTTAAAATAACTTTGAGCAAACGATTTTGAATAATTTGAACATTTTTAACATAACTACTACACGCCCCGCCCCATAAAATAATACCATACCTAATAATTGATGAAGCCAAGGCAAAAAAAAATTTTCCCTTATAATCCTTAGTTAAAAAATATTGAATTTGTTTAAATACGTAAAATAATTTACGCAGTCTAGAAATTAAGTTTTCAATGTGTAATTTATAGCTTAAATGGCAGTCAATTGTAATCCCTAAATATTTGCAATGATCACTGAAGGGTAACGAAAAGCAGGTACAAGAAAAACGTCCACTGCTGCAAGACAAGTCCTCATGAATTTTAATATTATGATAACCTGGAAAACCTCTGTTTCCGATAGAAAATCGAAGAACAGAGGTCTTCTCTATATTTAACCCTAATTCATTTACATTGAACCAATTTTTAACCCAAAAAAGATCAGAATTTATACAATCAATTACTTTATAGTAGTCATCCCCCCAAAAAATTAGTGCGGTATCATCAGCAAAACCAAACATTTTACCACTGATATCCAAATTTAACAAGTCATTGATATAAATTAAAAACAAAATAGGGCCTAAGACTGTTCCCTGAGGTACTCCTCTGCTAATTATAATTTCCTCACTTAAAGCCTGCCCCACTCTTGTGACCTGAGGTCGATCCGACAAAAATGATTGTATTAGTTTAAGCGGTAAACCACCGCTTAACCAGGGGGTGGGGGACAACCCAAGCATGAAAAAAAAAAAAAAAAATAATAATAATAAAAAAAAAAAAAATAAAATAAAATAAAATAAATAACCGAATACAAATCTGTTTTAGACCATTCTAAGATCGAATCTGTGAAAAAACCATAGGTGTATGTGTGTGTGGCTGTGTGCGTGTTAACCTGCTTGTGTGTGCATGACAAATTTTACTGACGCTGTCCAGGCCACAATGAGGAACTTGCACCCATCTGAAATTCGTCCTGAAACCTTTTCCACTACAAACTAGACCACTTCCGATTCACAAATATATAATGAAACACAACAACAAAAATTGTTGTAATAATTAAATTCGAGTTTAAAAATCGAGAGAAGGGGAAGGCGCTGAGAACGCTCCGTGATTGGCTGACTACTGTGTGACGTCACTATGACCGTCCCAGAAGGGGCTATACAGACTTCTATCCTGAAATAAACTACACTAACGTAAAACATGCGTTTCTTATTACTTTCTATGATGTTGTAACATCTATTCACACAACAGAAGTATCTAGGCACATCCCATTACCAAAATGTATAATAGTGAAGAAGATGAAGAAAGAAACCGAGCTGAAGGTAATACAACGTGATCGAAAGTAAACAGTTTCATCATTATTTTATTCTAACTTTTTTGTGAAAATGTCGTACAAATACTGTATCGTTCCCAACTGCACGAGTACTACTATCAAAACACCAGAAAAATGGTTTATTCATTTCATCAATGGTTTAAGAAAAAATTCGAAAGAAATGGTTCGAGCTCATCAGGAGAAAAGACAGTTTGTTCTTCAATCAACCATTAATGTACACTTGCGAAGACCATTTCGTGTAAGTACTCTACTTCACTTCCAAAATACCTACTTAACAACAAACTTAAGTAGTCATTCATCTGTGAACAAACTACATATTTAAGATAACTAGAGAAAATTAAATTTAGTCATCTGGTGTAAGATTCACGTACGTTTAGAGCCCACAGGTTTTATGGGCAAGGGAGCATTTTATTTTTACTAACATAAAAATAACAATAACATAATAAAAACTTTATGTTAATAGTAACCTGTAGGTATAAATTTCGCCGAAACTATCTCACTAAAAATTTATGATTTTTGCTGTTCTAACGATTATCATGTCGTTAATTGCTGTTCTAATGATCCTTTTGGAGTCATTGAGAAGGACGCGCGGGGAAGTTATCAGAAACGGAACCACTGTAACGTAACAAACGAGTAGAATTTTTTATTTTAAAGAGTTTTTTTTATTTTTAATCCTTCACCATCAAGTTTAGTTGAATCGAGTTTATTTTGAATTGATAAAAATTACTTCATAGGTTGTTTCGTTCATTTCTTATTTACGCTGTGTTTATGCCTTTTGCGTCCAAATTCGGCAAGCTACCACTTACCTACTAAGGGCCACTTTCACCAACAACATAAACGAGTTTAAGTTAGAAAAGATTAACAAATAATCGAGATTCCAGCTAATCGTCTTTCACCAAACCACTTTACGAGTTTAAACTCCTAACGAGGTGGCTTGAGGTTAATCTCCCAATCTCGGCCAGTTAACTCTTGCCAATCTCAGATTAGTGATAAAAATGATATCGAGCAAAATGGCCGCGCACCAACAGCTGATTCCTCATACCTCTACAGTTTGGTTCACAGTTTATTATTATAGTTTATATATAGTTTATTGTTATTCAAGTTTTTGATGATGAATTCACGCGATTTATCGCTCGGATTAATTTGATTCCTCGGATGAGAACGATGTCCTGCAAAGACGCCCAAGGACGATCCGACGGGGCATTCCACATTTTGACGGGTTTGACGACGTCGAATTTCGGCGGAGATTCCGGCTCCCAAAACCGACAGTTTTGAAAGTCCTCGAGCTTATCGACACTCACCTGGAGTTCCCTTCGAACAGGTATAAGTTGGAAAAAGGCTTTTTTACCATCAAATCGATCAATTATAATACCAAATCGATGTAGGATGGTAGGAAAATAAAGTATAATCGATGATGATTGCACGTTATAATACGATGTTGAATTGCTATCCCTTGTACAGTATGTACCTACCTACCTATACCACATAAAATAACTTATGTACATTTAAATAAGGTGATCAACCGTCCTGCTTCCGTCAAATGATGTGTCACACTTTCTTTGTTGGAAGTCAACGAAAAGTTGCGAGTAGATAGTAACTAGGTAACTAGATAAAAACGGCGCGGGTAATAATCGGTCGTGGTTGTGATTCACTGCTTTATTGTCTTGATATGTCGGACACATGGCGGGTTTTCAAACTGTCGTTTCAAATTGTCCAATTTTTCATTGGACAGTTTCCGGAATCTCCGTTAGGGAAACTCGATTATTCCAATCTTGGTTTAAACGAATTTTGGGTTGGTGAAAGACGCCAAGGTTTGATCCTCGAGATTATATTTAATCGAGTTTGGCCAATCTCCGCTTTATAAGTTGTTGGTGAAAGTGGCCCTAAGGTACAGAGTTACCTACTTTTTTAGTTATACATTATCTAGGTTCTGGTTTAAATAAGTGGTTATAGTTTACTTACTTTGTCATCTTCACTCCTTTTGTTTCAAAAGTCTCCAGTTTAATTGACGAGAGGAACTTACACAGGCCGAGAGCTGTTAGGGACGGTAAATTAAAAGACGTGCCCTTTTCATATCCCTCCTTCAATTTATTGTTAAGAATACACAATAAAATACTTGATCCATAGTAGGGGTTGTTCCATACTGACTAGCCAATATCGTTTTAATAGAAGAAGAAGAAGTTGGTGTTCCCTCCTTCAGTTTAGGACAGCATGCAATTCGATCAGAGTACATTGGTAAGCTTAAGTTCGAGATTATGTGTCGTGTATTTCTAATAAAAGTTGCTCTCTATTTGAACAGTGCTTTTGTATAATTAAACACTTTCCTTAAAAGGTTATGGGCCCAGTATTTTCTTTGCATAAAGTCGGTCAAGTCGGGAAGTGTTTGTAGTGTCCGGTAAGCTTATGAAAAACATCGCGGCAGTGCGTTGGTGTTGATTATCTCGGTTGTTTTTATTTCTCAATAAGTTACGAGAGTTCAACGAATAATACTTTATTACGGACCAAAAATTAAATTTCGCCATGGACGCAAATCAAACCACAGTTACAAAGCTGAAGGGAGAAGAAAACTGGAATCTGTGGAAGTTCCAGGTAAGAATAGCAGCTACTGCTAAACAGTACCACAATGTTTTATTCGGGATTGAACCCAAACCTGAAGACCCAGGTAAGCCTCAAGATACTTGGTCTAACATAGATAGTAAAGCACAAGAACTGTTAGTTTCCCGAATGGAGGAAGGTCCTATGCTACATATTATGACTTGTTCCTCATCGCACGAAATGTGGGCAAAGCTGTTGTCGGTTTATGAGCAACAATCGGACACATCTATACACTTGCTGCATGAAAAATTCTTTTGCTATAAATACGAAAATAAGGGCGTTGCTGCCCATATCTCCGCAATTTTAGATATTGTTACTAAACTCAAGCAGTTGGGTGAAACCATTTCGGATAAACAAATTATGACAAAGGTTTTGATGTCTTTGCCAGATAACCTATCTTATTTTGTATCCTCTTGGGAGTCTGTGGAGTCAAGCAAGCAGACTATCAACGAACTGACATCTAGATTGATTATTGAGGAAAGTAGGCAAAAAGCTAAGGTACCCGCCAAAAATGAAGATAATAGAGCATTAGTTTCCACAGCTATTCGGAAATGCTCGATTTGTCACAAAAATAATCACATCACTGAAAAATGTTTCAGAAATCCTAACAACAGGAGTAAATTAGTTTGTCACTTTTGTTCTAAAGTAGGTCATCTCATGAGGGACTGCCGATTCAAAAAACAGAAAGAAGCTTCAAATTCAAAAGGGGATAGATCTAATCCATATTCTAAGGAGGGTTCAAGTTCGAACAACTCTCAATCTTCGAAGACGGACGGAAAACCCAGTTGGAAAAATGCTTTTATAAGTCTTGCCTTTATTAATAATGAAGTTCCGGATGGTGGGAAGAATGAATTCTATTTAGACAGTGGCGCAAGTGAACACATGAGCCCATTCAAGGATCTTTTCAAGAATTTCAAATCATGTGAGAGTTATGTCATATTAGGCGATGGGAGACATATCAAAGCCGAAGGAATTGGTGACATCGAAGTGACAGCTATAGTTGGGAATAATTCAATTGAAAGTATTTTAAAGGATGTTTTATATGTCCCTGAATTGAAGCTGAATCTATTTTCCGTTTCAAAGGCTCTTTCTATGGGATACATGATAGTGGGCAAAAACGATTTTGTCCAGCTAATTAAGGATAATTCAGTTTGTCTGGAAGCCAAGTTGGAAGGTAAAATTTTTGTTTTGAACATTATAGTACATTCTAACATAGCAGCTGCTTCAATTTCAAACAATAGCAGCTTAGATACTTGGCATCAGCGATTGGCTCACCAAAATATTAAGCATGTGAAGTCAATTTTAGCTAAACTGAATATACTTGTTGATAATAAAATTGAATTTTCTTGTGATGGTTGTTTTAAAGGTAAACAACATAGATTACCATTTGAAATTAGTTCAGCTAAGACTGAAGAGCCATGCACTCTTGTGCATATTGATTTGTGTGGGCCGATGGAGGTTCAGAGCTTTGGAAATTCAAAGTATTTCATTCTGTTGAAAGATGACTACTCTCATTTTCGTTTTTGTTATCCTATCAAAGAAAAGACTGAAGTTCCTGGTTTAATAAGGAAATTTCTTGCTTTAGCTTATAATGATACTGGCCGCAAAGTAAAATCAGTTCGAAGTGATAATGGGACTGAAATAGTGAATCATGAAATTGAACAACTTTTTGATGCTGAAGGAATTAGGCATCAAAAATCAGCTCCTTACTGCCCCGAGCAGAACGGTAAAATAGAGCGAGAAATGCGCACAATTGTAGAAGCAGCTCGTTCTATGCTTTTCAGTGCAGGCCTAGATAAGAGATATTGGGCTGAAGCTGTAAATGCGGCTACTTATACGTTGAATTTGACAGGAACTAGTTCCATCAAAGGAAAGACACCCTTTGAGCTATGGTTTAATAAAATTCCAAACATTGACCATCTAAGAGTGTTCGGAAGCAGGGTCTATGTTCATCAACCAGATGAAAGAAGAAAGAAATGGGATGCAAAGAGTAAGCAAGGAGTGTTTGTAGGATATGAGGAAAATAGCAAAGCCTACAGAATTTGTTACCCTGATGAAAGAAGAGTGATAGTTTCTCGTAATGTGGTTTTTGTACCTAACAACCAACATGAAAACAAAGAAACTCTACTCAAAAGTGATTATATTTCTCTTTTCCCCATTGAATGCGACTCTAATTCTGAAAGCCTGTCGGAAGAGGATGAAGTTTCGTCCACTAATAACGATTTGGACTTTGAGCCGAACCAAGAGAATGATATTGTTTCCATAAATAATGAAGATCAGGACCAAACTGCAAGAGATAAGGAAAATCATTCTAGGAGAGTACTTCGTGATCGGTCAAGACTAAAACCTCCTGCGAAATTTGATATATATGAAACTTGTTTTAAAGCAGTTAATGATGAACCGTTGACGTTTACAGAAGCAACTGAAGGGCCTGAGAAAGACCATTGGCTTGCAGCTATTCACTATGAATTAGCAGCTTTGGAAGATAATGGTACTTGGATTGAAACTGATTTGCCCCAACATAAAAAGGTTATTGACTGCAAATGGGTTTTCACCCGAAAACTAACTGGTGAAAATGGCATCCAATACAAAGCCCGCTTAGTGGCTCGCGGTTTTCAACAGGATGATCAATTTGATTTATCAGAACTCTTTGCACCAGTTGCTAAGCTCCCTACTTTGAAAATTTTGCTTGCTGTAGCTAATCACACAGCCATGTACATTGAACAAATGGATGTTCGTAATGCATTCCTCAATGGAGACATCAAGGAGGAAGTTTATGTGGCAAAACCAGAGGGAATGAAACAAAATGGAAAAGTCTTGAAACTTGTTAAATCCCTCTACGGGCTGAAGAAATCTCCTAAAGATTGGAATATAAAGTTCAATGAATTTATGGTATCCAAAGGATTTGAAAGGTCAAAAAATGACTATTGCCTTTATGTGAAGAATCAGGGAGGGCAATTGCTGTACCTTCTTTTATATGTGGATGATATTTTAATATTTTCTACTGAAGAAATCTTGCTACAAGAGCTCAAAATTATGTTGAAGGAAACTTTTAAAATGAAGGATTTTGGTGGCAAACTCAACTATCTAGGGCTGAAGATACAGTATGACAGAATAAAAGGCATACTTGAAATTGACCAAAATGCTTACTTAAAATCTTTGTTAAAGAGATTCAATATGGAGGATTGCCGACCTACAAAACTTCCAATGGATCCAGGATTCAAGAAACTGGAAATCGCTCACGTTGATCAAAATCTTGCCACTTGCTGCAGAAGGATCATTGGCTCCTTAATGTATGCTGTACTAGGAAGTCGACCTGATTTAGCTCTATCAGTGAATATAGCCAGCAGATACCAAAACCAACCTTGTTCTGAACTTCTCACTCTGCTTAAAAGAATTTTACGTTATGTAAAAGGTACAGAAGACTGGAAGTTAAGGTACCAAAGAAATGAAGATGCTCCAGCAATTCAAGGATTCGTCGATTCGGATTGGGCAGGTGATGTCATAGACAGAAAATCTACCACTGGATTTGTATTCAAGGTTTTGGGATGCACAGTATGTTGGTCATCTAGGAAGCAAGATAATGTGAGTATGGCATCAACCGAAGCTGAATACGTTGCATTGAGCTGTGCTGCTAGTGAAGGATGTTGGATAAGTTATATACTTGAAGATCTCCAATTCAAGAACACTACACCTATACAGATTTTTGAAGACAACCAGTCAGCTATTGCTATTGCAAAGAATCCTGAATCACATAAGAGGATGAAGCATATTGAAACAAGATACCATTTCGTTCGAGAGAAAGTTGCAGAAAATATTGTGAAAGTGGACTATATTAGTACAAAGGACCAGGTCGCAGACATGTTAACTAAACCAGTATCTAGAGAGTTACTTGAAAGGTTTTGTAAACAAATAGGTCTTGAGTGATATGTTTAAATTCATGAAGTCTGTAATGTTATGTTTAATAATTCATATAGTTCTGGATGTTCTATTAATATTACTTTAGTTGTGTTAACTTGTTCTTTCAAGCATTTTATTGAGGGAGGGTGTTAAGAATACACAATAAAATACTTGATCCATAGTAGGGGTTGTTCCATACTGACTAGCCAATATCGTGTTAATAGAAGAAGAAGAAGTTGGTGTTCCCTCCTTCAGTTTAGGACAGCATGCAATTCGATCAGAGTACATTGGTAAGCTTAAGTTCGAGATTATGTGTCCTGTATTTCTAATAAAAGTTGCTCTCTATTTGAACAGTGCTTTTGTATAATTAAACACTTTCCTTAAAATTTATTTACCTTCTCCATCTCTCGAAGAATATGAAGTAGGTATTTAGAGGTAGGTAGGTAGGTTTTTAGAGGAACAAAAAATACCGAAAAGCTAACGAACACAAAGGAACAGAACTGAATTGAATTATTATATAGCTTATCAGATAAGATTTACATCACGATGACGTAGGACGAGAAAGTGGGCGGAGCTAGCTGCCAAAGGCGTTTTGGCGGGCTCTCAGAAAATTCAAACTTCAAATATTTTTATAAAATCATTGAGGCTTTTTACAAAAACCATTCTTTCACTATTTACGTTAACAATCCATCTACTTTCAATTTCTGCAGTAAAACAAAGTGTGCAAGTTCCTCATTCTCAACCGATTTTCGAAATTCTTTCTTTGTTCGATGCCAATTTTACTCTAGTTGTGCAGCAAACCTCGTAAATTTATAATACCGTGATGGGAGAGGGTAAAAAGAGGGGTAAAGCCAAAAAAACGTGGTTTTTTTTCGACAAATTTTGTCCAGGCTTCAATTCTCAACCGATTTTCGTAATTATTATTTTGTTCGGTTCCAATTTCTGTCTAGTTGTGCAGCAAACCTTGGGGATTTCGGATTTGCTGTCGTGGTGGGGGTGGAGGGGATAGTTACCTACCGATTCCTTCAAGCACTGCCCTAGCTACAAATCTCGACCGATTTTCGTGATTCTTATTTTGTTTCATTAAAAATTCGATACAGTTTTGGATCATGTCAGGAGTTTCAAATCTCATCATGGGAGGGGGTGAATGGAGGGGATAATAGTAATAAATCATGGTGTATCAACTAATGCCGTCAGATTTTCGTGATCTTTTTTGTTCAATTATGAATTAGGTCAAAGTTTGAGAAATATTTTAGGAGTTTCCAATTTAAATGTGGAAGGGGTGAATAGAGGGGGTAATAGTAATAAATCATGATGCTTTAACTATTTTCGTCCGATTTTTGTGATTCTTTTTTCGTTTATCTTGAACTCGGTCTAGTAGTATCAAATACCAGAAGTTTCAAATTTCATCATGTGAGGGGGTGAATGGAGGGGATAATAGTAATAAATCATGATGTATTAACTAATGATGTCAGATTTTTGTGATCTTTTTTTTGTAAAATTCTGAATTAGGTCAAAATTTGAGAAATATTTTAGGAGTTTCAAATTTCATGCTGTCATGCTGGAAGTTTTATGGCCGAAATTTACTGTCGGTGGAGGGGGTTGAGGGGGGGGGGATAATTCCGAGAAGTCATGGTATTTTGTATTTTATCTTATTTGACACTTACAAAAATTATATATTATGCTATCCATTCATAGGGACGCCCCTGTAATGCATGCGTTACCTACTTACCGATATGCTTTATTACAGATTTGCATTCTAAGTGCGCACAAACGGACGCAATTTCGCTCCAAATGTGCAATAAATGTGAAATACTGAGTTTTTGAAGATATTCAATTGCCACATGTAAAACATGATTTTTAAATATTTTTTTGTCCTGAACCCCGTAATGATGTTCATATTGATATTTGCAATAACTTGAGAAAACACCAAAAAATCTAAATTTTAGTACGCTTTGTGGATAAATCGAGAGCTTTCGAACGAATCGTCAACTAATTTTGTGGGATGAAAATTGACGAAGTTCCATTTCCCTAGCAACGACTCGGATGTAAGCGGATATGTCGACCTGATTAGATATAATCCCCCTTCACTTTTCTTGCAATTAATTGGTTACACCTCCAGCCCCCTTTCCTTTCTCTCGATCAATGGGATTCAATCTCCTTCCTCCTGTGACTATATACGCTTTATCCTTTTTAATGTGTGTTCTGTTATTGTTTGTTACTGATGATGGCCTAGCCGTCAACATTGATTTAACAATGTAACTTTTTATTTATCGTGGAAATAGACATCGTTTTTTCACTAACTTCATTTTTAGTAGTTGAAAGCTGCCTTTCCCAAGCTCGACAGTGAGTTAACTTTCCCGGAGTGAAATGCTCTACCTGCAGATATATATATATATATATATATATATATATATATATATATATATATATATATATATATATATCATATTGATCTGATATATATATATATATATATATATATATATATATATATATATATATATATATATTCCAGGTGTATATATATCCAGGTGCGGGCTTGTGAGCCTTCAAAACCTGCCGACTTGGTAATCCGGTAAAATTAGATGCGCGACCCCCCCGTCCTTCATCAACCTTCCAACATGGCGCTGTGGCCGTCCTCGCCGCCTTTCCGCTTTTCCACACTTCTAAGAGCAAAGTTTCTCACTTGAAAGGGTGAGGGTTATGAGAGGCTGTAGTGGGGTCCAGAGCTGCCGGATGCTGTGATGAAATGTGACGGGTAACGAGTGGGGGGGGGGGGGGGGGCATTTGGAAATCAAATTAGCTTCTACACCATCGCTGGCATAACGTATGACGCCCTTTGAGAAGCAATATCCCTCGTCACACGAAGTGTGTTCGAAATAGTGAATAAATTTCGGGCGAATCCCCCTCCCCCTCAAAATCAACGATTTTTCTGTATTAATATTCGAATCGTATTGTAGCGTGAGATTTCCACAACGATGTTTGAATTTCCCACCCTGATTCAAATCGTGGTTTCGGAACCAGGCTGTAACAGCGCAGTGGTGGGCGTAATCTTATCGTCGAATACGAATACGATTGTAATCTCGATAATTATTCGTTGATTCTGACTCAACTGTGATTATATTCGTATTCGTGTAATCGTATTCATCTGTCGGCGATTACACGAATACAACCCATAAAAATGCGTCACGGCCATCAATTTCAATAGGGCATCCCTCCTATAATATGCAAAGCCTTGCTAATACCTAGCTTCAGAGGGATGTCCTTAAAGCAAATCCAACGATTGGAGCCCAGCCTATTTGTCTCAAATCTATTTCAATAAGACGTCCCTCTGAAGCTAGTTAATAATTAATATTAACAAGGCTTCGCATATTTTAGGAGGGACGCCCTATTGAAATTGATGACCGTGACGCATTTATATGGGTTGTATTCGTGTAATCGCCGACAGACGAATACGATTACACGAATACGAATATAATCGTAGTTGACTCAGAATCAACGAATTATTATCGCGATTACAATCGTATTCGTATTCGACGATAAGATTATGGCCAACACTGTAAGAGCGGAGCCACCGCCTTCATGGGTGCTGTTCTGCCGCAATAGGTCTTTCATAAGACAATCTGTTTCGTTTATCATATACTTTAATTATTTCATAATTTTGAATTTTCGCTCTCATCATAATAAATTTCGTCAATCGAAGAGAATCATTCTTGTCAAGGATTCGATGAAGGGAAATCATGAATTCGCTCAACTTTTCTATCACCACTGCCGCTACGACGACGATCATAGGTAGACAAGTGCATAGCCATTAGCAAATTTTCGTAGAAAATTAAGCTGTTGCAATTACCGTTTGCTCCCGACTGGCGGGAGTTCCGGTGATTGTTTTTGATGGTTGACCCTTTGCTCCCAGGCGGTTCAGAAGTCGTGGCCTTGACTCAGAGACGTTGACCGTTAGTTACCAAACGTTAGCACGAATAATAAAATTAAAATAAATCAGGTAACTTTTTATTAATTTGACGAGGTAGCCTCTTCGGTACCGATTTGGGGGACAACGTGAGCAACCTCCTCGTGGTGTCCTCCGGGTAACGCTGATAGCTCACAATTTTCTTGGCCGGGAGCAAACGGTAAAACTCCCGTCGCAATGGCTCTGAAAATTTTTAAAATCAAAATTTCTGAAATATCTCTTCATTGAAATCCGTTTTGAGGCATTCTGAAACGATTCCTGAAGTTTGCGCTTTTTCATATGTACATAGCACATTTTTTGAAATTTGACCAATTTAATGTACTCAAAAAATGCTGACCAACGAACTCATTCTTTCATTTGGAAAGCTTGATTTTTTGGCGCAAGAATGGGATTTTTATCTCAATCCTAAGGAGAGTTATCTTCTGGAATGACATTTACATATATAAATATACTCACCAGGCGAGCAAGAGTTTTTAATGTTGAATTTACTCTTTTCATGTTTAATGAAGTTTGTTGCAATTTTTGGGGATGGTTAGAAGACAGTTATAACTTTCCTACTCGCCCAGAAAGTAAATACAGGAAGTCATACAACCGGTGTTCATCGGTCTCTTACTGACAGCCATCTAAAGAAACATCTGGACTAATGGAGTCTTGAAATGTACTGTACGTATACTTGAAAATCAAACAACCGAATAAAACAACCCCATCACTGTTGTCAGTGAATGTATGTGTACCTACTAGAAGCTAGGCCGAGAGTCGAGAGATTTGAGAGGGAGGGAGGGGAAGAGGGGAACGAATAACTAATTACAAAGATTAAGTTATTGAACAAAATTTATGATTTTGATTTAGAAAGTGTGTTTCCTGAAGTATGTCTAGGTTTAAGAATATGTTCGTCGTTACCTGTTAGAGTAGTTGAACTCGTTCTTTTATTAAGAGTATCATTAAAAATCATTTAAGATCACCTATGAATGAGGAGAGATTAAATGGTTTAGTTATACGTTCTATTGAACACGAGTTGGCAAGGCAGTTAAATTTTGACAATATTAATAAACTCTTTGTTAGTCTTAAAGTTAAACGATTAGTATAAGAGTAAAATCCTTCAGTCTTCAGTACTTAGCGTTCAAGAAGTTAGCTTTCAATATTTCAAGGAGTCATTAAAGACTTTGGCGCAATGATAATGATACAATTGATAGTGGCAATTAACCACTAATTGACAATGTTACTTGTATATTTTTTAGCATTAAATGAAGACATGAGAATGACTGACTCTTAAAGAAGGGAATATTTACTATTCAAGAAATCCGCGGTGCTACTTCATATAATTAGTCACAAATAGTTTTGAGAAGGCTACAGTTTAAACTGGATGAGTAATTGTAGTTAAGATATTTTAAAATATTTGGTTAATTTTACGATAATTGATTAAATTTATCTATTCAACTTATTACTGGCACTTTAAAAATAATTTTGAGCATATTTTTTCATCTCTATCTCAGTAAGTAAGTTCATTATTCTTATTTGATTTTTGGACAGACTTATTGAATAATTAAAGATCGCCGTATGTGAAACTTCCTAAGTGCCATTTCAAAAATTGTTCAGCAGGCCCAAAAAACTGTTCATACCCGTACAAAAAATGGATGAAATATCATTTGTAGTTTTTCATATCTGTAGTACGTTTTATTATTATTATTCCAGTGAATACTTGAACCAACAATTAAAATTAATTATCCTATTTTTAGCTAATTCCAACCAAAATACCCCAAGTGCTCGTTCCCTTGCATAACTTATTTTGGTAACCAGGAAGGTCAAATTTCAGTTTTAATTGAATGCATATCAGCCTGGATTTATATTTTTATATCACATCAAAAATGTTGAAAAAAGGCTTGGACATGAAGTAATTGAAATTTTTATTGCACCCACTGTATTAAAAAGAAATAATCGAAATGTAAGAAAAGAATGAGACTTAAAACATAGTTTGAAAAAATAGAAACTCATAAAATTTCTCACATTTTTGATATCTATACAATTATTTAAAAATCTAATAGTGTCTGTGTTGTGTTACTTAATCTCGCAAAAATACTGGACCCATTGAGTTGAAATCGTACATGGACAATCATAGGGTCCCTGGTTAACACAAACACTATATTACAATCCTCCAGACTCATCGAGAACTCGGCTTTCCCGGTAAGAACTTACATAACTTTGTGATCAAGGAAAAACCTGACATGCGTCCACAGAACATAGAATACAATATTCTATTCTATGTTCTGTGCATGCGTCGAACGTTGAACGAAGGTTCACGCGTTTAAACAACTTTGTATAACAAATTCAACGATACCAAAAAGTTTTTGGTGGGTTTAGCAGAGCAGTTTTTATTCGTTAAGATACCTGTTCAAAAATTGGTATTTAAAACGCCTCATTAAAAGCAACAATGTTGGTCAGGAATAGTTTTAACGGGACTGATGTTATATTGAGTTGGTTGTATCAAGGAGACGCTAAGTTGAAAAACAACTAGGTAGGTACTTACTTACAACTTGAAACTTGATTGTTGAAATTTGTATTGAAGCTTTTTGGGGACTGCTGGGTAAAAATGACAAGGTATCCGGTAAAAGTTACAAACATGGCCAAAATTCCCTGTTTTTTTTTTAATTGTTTTTGTTTGGGCGATTTAAGTAGATTTGCTGAAAGTATAGTCATAAATACAGGTGCCGATTTCGTCACAGCCCCGGATTCCTTTTGTCTCGTCTTAAAGTGAGCCCTACACGCTCAATAACAATGACAATATCAGTATTGTCAATATTATTGACGACGCTGTTTTGTGACATGGGGGGTCAACCAAAAATTTCCGTGACGCAAAATTTGTGTCACAATTTCAGTGTTTTTCACGTACAACCCAGCCGTTGCTAGGGGAATGGAACTTCCGCAGTTTTCATCGCACAGGAATCGTTCGCCACTTGTTGGAAAGCGCTTGATTTATGTGATAAATGTTCACATCTCAAGCTACCAATCTCCCCCTCCTTACGTACCTGGCTACATTCCTAAACTAAGTTGATTGGACTATAAACAATTTTAATAAGCCGGTTAGGTACCATATTCTTAACGTAAAGCAATAGCATCATTTACTCCACTCCATAGGAAACATTTTCATCGTCTTGACGACAGTCAACTGTTAAAAACAACCCATTGTAGTGGCTTCTCTCCACAGTTATTCTCAACATTTCTATAAGTAAACCGTTGTTTTGTTGGAATTAGTCGGGATGCGGCCCAGGGATTGGTTTAAAGTTAAAGGATTTGTTTACAACTCTCGAGGACAACCGTTATGAAATCCCCAATCAAAGACATATCCATGTAACATGGTATCTGCTTGTAAAGTAGATAGTGGAACTCGTTTACGAGTTTATGGCAAAAAACTCATAGTTGATTACTCAATAGTTTCACTTTCAATATCCTCATCAATAATGTCGTATCCTACACGGTCAATATTCTTGTCAACAAAACGTGCTCAGTAGGTACGTCTGTTCCCGCCATTCCGACAAGTGAATTTGTGTCTTTTTTGAAGTGAAGTCGTCTTTTTGAAGTGAAGTCGTCTTTTTTGAAGTGAATCATCAGGGACAACAGGAAAAAAGGCTGTGTAGCCATAGTTATGGGTATCGCAATGTTTCTTCGAGTTCAGCGAAAAAGATGGGTGAAAGAGTGGTTGAAAAAGCGGGGAAAATATTCTCATCTGCGATTACTGCGAGAAATAAGTTGGACAAATACTGCAGACTTTCACAATTACTTCCGAATGAACGAATAGACGTTTATAAAATTATTACAGATGGTTGAACCACTGTCGACAGAACACAAACATGAGGGAGTGCATCCCTGTTTGCATCCCCCCAGTAGCGCGGCAACAACTGAGTATTGACAATAATATTAACGTTTACCCCTACATGCTCAATGATATTGACAATATCCCCTCCACTTTTTAATATTGACGCCTCGAGAACAGAATTTCCGGATTTCATCAAAATCGCTTCAATATCGCCGTCAATACTCATTCTTTTTCCCTACACGGTCAATATTATTGTCAATGTGATAAGGTATTGCCAATATTATTGACCGTGTAGGGGCCGCTTAAGAGCAGAAGGCTTCATCGCTGTCTTTGTTATGAATCCCAAGGTTGATACACGTCAGTTGTCTGCTATAATAGATTTGGGATGTGGGAAAAGTTGACTTAAACCGAATGAAAGGCATCTTATTTTTTATTAGTTCGTTCACGAGTAAAATACAACAATTGGGGGATCATGGAGGAAGCATAGCAACGCAGGTATCGTTGTGCAACAGAATGGGCACTTAGGTTTGTTTGGTTTGAAATTGATAAACGAACCGCTCGGAGCTCTACTAACGCTCTGAAACTTCTTGAGGATTTGGGTTATGGCACATAGGGTCCGACCTTTAAAAAACGTATTTCACTAAAAAATGGCACTTAGGGTGTTTTGCATATGGTGGACATATGGATTTTATATGGATATTATTATTCAGTAAAGGAAGAAAGGCGAAGTATACGAAGGGGGTCCCAAAAATTATGGTGTGATGTGCCCCAAAATTTCTGTATAGGCCTTATAAATACGTAAAATACCTAAGTAGGTACTGGTTATATGCTAAATAAAGCGAAAAAAGGCGTTTCAAATCAAAATATTTAGTTTAGATAGAGGTTTTGACCAGGTTGGAATAATTATCTGCCACAAGTCGTGACCAGGAGCGCAGATTTCTAGGAACTGAATAACAACTAGTGGTGTCACGTCTAAACTCCAGGAATCCATACAGGAGACAATACATGTTACTGTCATATTCTGACATTTGGAACCTGAGGGTAAAAAGAGAAGGTAAAAAGAATACACCGAATTTTGTTACTTACACCACCTTGGTCCGCCGTCCTAACCGAATTCGGAGAATGCTACTCCACGTGGGTTGCAACCTCAACTCAAGGAATAGCAGGTACAGTCATGGATGGTACAGTCTTGAACTTGACAGACCTTCATAATACTAGAGCTAACCATGAAAGAAGAAGAAGAAAAAAAAAAAAAAAAAAAAAAAAAAAAAAAAAAAAAAAAAATACTCCGAAGTAATGAGAGACGACAATTTTCGGGAAATCAAAATGAAAAAGAAACTCGAAACGTACTATTTGGACTGCATATTGCCAGAACTTGTGGACCCTAGAGTGCAAAGGACCATGAATAATAGGCGACACTCCCTTCATATACGCGATGCTATTCAAAAGAAACTCTCCGGTAAAGAGAGAAAAGTTAGTTTTCAAAAATTCAGTAGTTACAATAACTCTATTTTATATTTATAGGTCATTTGTCGTTGTCATTCTTGTGGATCTTCGTGGTGTAATATGACTCTTTTCCACTCCAATAGCCGAATAACAATGTACATGGACGGACATTTTTCTACTCTATTTCTGCTGAACGAAGATCCAAAAGCGAAGATTAGAAGCTTCGCAAATCTAATGTGTATATAACTATTCAATGTTTTTACTTTCCTTGTGCCCAATGTACATATATATTTATGGTAGTTTCTATTCTAATATATTTATTATTCTAATATTTTATTCTAAGTCCATATCTATCTGTTTATTAATGAATATTTATTCTAATGTATATACCTATTTATTTTAAAGTGATAATGGATATTCTTCTATATTTTTCAAATCTATTTACTTATTTATTATTCTAATAAACCCTGCAATAACCTATGTGTTAATTAATTCCATTATATTCAGAGAGTCGAAAAACATGAGCGCCTCTAAGCAAGAGGGTTTTTTATAAAACTCGTTAGCCGTTAGCTTTGCATATGCTAGCAGTTCTAAATGCAGCTTCACTGAAAGTGCAGGAGCTGAGAGAAGTTTCAATCGCAAAAATAGAGGAACGTTTTTGAACAAAATTTTGTTTCTTGGTCTATTACAAGGGTTCATTATTGAAAATAATCCGCTTTGGGAGCTAAGCAGTGCTCATCGCTGTACCCCTCATTTTTTTCCCCCTCCGAGTTGCCAGTGGAGTCCATGATGACGCTCCTTGTTGGTCAAGAATGGCAACATGGGTCCCCTTAGAATCGTGTCACTTCAAGTGTCCCTTAGGTCACTTTGTTCAACGCCACTAATGTCCCTTCTGGTTGAGATGCGGCTCAAACTTTGCAAAAAAAAAAAAAAAAAAAAAAAAAAAAAAAAATAATAATAATAATAAAAAATAATAATAATAATAATGAATAAATAAAAATAAATAAAAAATAAACGAAAATGATTACGAGGAACTTTCGTTCTGTAATAAGCTCAACAATCGACCCCTGAAGTTTGTACAAACTGAAGTTTTTCTTGTACACCTACCTACTTGTGTACCTACTCGTATTTCAATCAATTCTAAAAACTGCTTCACTACGTTTGGCTATTAGTTGCTAACGACTCCCAGCTAAAACCTGCAGCGGTAGTTCACTCGTCCTGACGTCAGACCTGTAGGACCATTGTGCTAATTTTTTGTAATTACGGTAGCTAGGTAGGTAGCTCAGGCTTTGTCGCCTCCACCGAGATAGAATGTGGTGAGCACGCATTTCGGGTTGAGAGGTTGCTTAGGTAACGTTTACACCGAAGCCGGAATTTGGCCGATTATTCACTCTGAGGAGTTCGGCCGTTGACGGCCGATATCGACGGAGTGAACAAAAGTTAAAAATAGAACGGACTTCGGCCGTAGTGTTTACATTAGGCCCGACCTGCTCTGCCGAACTCCGCCGAGCTCCACCGAGCTCTACCGACCACCGATTCCGAAACAAATATTTTTGATTTTTTTTTTGGCTGAATCTGCCATTGTTGAGTAGGCGTTTAAGTAGCGATTGTTTTTATGTGTGAAGTTCTTCATTTTTCTTTTGTTTTTTCTTCCGATCATAATGGACATTGACTATCTTGATTATCTTTGGTGCAAGAAAGAAAATCCTTGTGGGATAGGTACTTCCTCGAAGTGTTATCTCAACAGGGACATCAGCCGGAAATATTCTTTAAATTTTATGGATTGTTCCAACAATTTAGAGAACAAGGTATGGAACTCCCCGGATGATTCCCTCTCCTCAAAAATCGCAATTCACCCATTCCCTATGCTCAACCATCAACATGTATCTTAATAAAGAATTTTCTGTCAACAAATGTAACGCTTCTATGTTGTCCACCTTTTACGTTGACGGAGGGGCAACTGACGAAAATTCGCAGAATCGTTTGAAAAATCGGGTCTAGTGTGAACGCTTCCGTCGGTCGAATCGGCAGAGCTAAATTCGGCCGAGTTCGGCAGATAAAAAAATCGGCTCCAGTGTGAACGCAGCCTTACATTTCCGCACAATCGAGACAGCGACAGCGCAGGGGTAGTTTTGTCGTTTTCGGGAGCTGGCTACAACGGGCCGCTACGCACGTTCCAGCCTTTTCTTCCTCTCTCTGGGGGATCCGGGTTAGGTTGGGCCCGCAGTTCTGATGTGGAAAACGTCACGTCTTCTTTTGTCATCGTCAAAGTAAGCTTCCCTCAGACCCATCCAGAACCTAAGGTGGAAATTTTTGATGCGTCTGCGGCTCGCGGCCAGACGCTCTCCACTCCTTCAGTGTATTTAGATGAAACCGATTTCCCCGATGCGGCCGCGGCCGGCGCACAGCTGGCCGAAATGCGATTCTGGCTGGACAAAAATATTTTATTGGCTATTCTTATAGGAAATTTCTCGCTGATTCCGAATATACCATATGTTCACTATACCTAAAATAGCTCTTTAATGGATGTTTCTTGAAAAAACCTCGAAAAAACACGTTTTTTGAAATATTTTCCCATTTTTCATCCTTAAGATGTACTGGAAACGTTTTTTGCTCAATGGAAAAGTTATAGAGAATTAAATTCTGCGTCGATTCGTCACCAAGGAATGTAAAACTTTTGGTAAAATAAGGAAGTTATCGAATTTCAACGTTTTCCAAGACCGGAAAATACCATTTATTGCCGTATTAGAAGTGAAACTTGATATTCAATCGACTTTCACAAACAACAAAAGCTGTAAACCATCCAATTCTGCAGCGATTGACTACCAATTTTTTTGAAAAACACCAATAGTTAAGAGAGTTATGATGTTTTAAAGTTTTTGACAACTTCTATTTTCCACTTTTTCACTACGCTGATACCCAGGAACCTATCATCACCACACCATTCCTTCATATATGCGTACAACAACTATTATGGTACACCGTGAAACCAATTCCAGCTGCAAATATTTGCAAGCAATCACGATACCCTCGTCAACGTTGTGAAAGTGAGCCAAAATTCTGGTATAATTGCCTCAAAGCCATAGGAACCCAACCGTAAATTTATTGCATCTTGAAAGTGAAATCAATTTCGAGAGCAAGGAATATCACTATCAGATTGTTTGGGTGGAAAAACCTCCTTCAATGTATAAGGAACCTTAGACTTACGAATGACCAACTAGGTGTATATGAACGATTTACAATACATGATTTAATTTATTATTCAGTATTTACAAGGACAATTCACTGAGTGCCAAATCATCGTCACTGGAGGCAAGATTGGCATTGTTAGTGTCTTGATAATTTTTCAGAAGAGAAGACACTTCGTCGCTGAAAGGCTTCTGATTTTTTAATGGAGCGGCTTGGAGACGATCAGTGGATCAGAAGAAATTAGTAATTTGTTTAAAACATCTCTGTTTGAATCTACTCTAGAGAATTTTCTAGAAAAATGCTCTCTAAATTTTTTGAACTCTTTATGTCGTATCTCCTGGACATCTTCCGACAATTGGCCAATGGGTATGGAAAAATTCTTTACTAGTTTATGCCCATGTATCATGATTTTTTGTACTGTTACAGGCATAGGATACCAGCTATATAGATTCACGTACAAATCCGCTGTTTCGCTTGAGTATTTTTCAAATTTCTCCACTTCAATTTTATGGCCTGAAGCTAATACTTTCAATACTACGCTGCATCGTTTTATAAGTTGTTCACTAACGCTAGTAATAGAAGAAGAAACCTCCGCTTCACAAAAACCGCCTCGCGCTATTCCCATCATTTGTATTTCCTCCTCCTTGCTTGGGGGTATCCAGAGGTAGACCTGTTTCTGATCTAAACCTAGCTATGATCTCCTGTTTTCGATTTTTCACTAGCTCCTTTTCTTCTTTTGTATGGGACATCCATTGTCAATCCTTTTTGTTTGTATCGATTTAGACTGCCACATCCGTCACACCCCCATTCAAAAGTTATAACATATTCATTTGTTGAACCGTCCACTACGATACCTTTTTCAATCATAAAAAATCTTTTTATCGTTACGTTAACAATTGATTGCAATTTTACTTTCGCCATTGTATTAGAAACAACTATATCAGAGGCTGGAGGGTAGCAAGAAACTTTCGCAACAGCAATTTTGAGGTACGAAGGGTATAAATGCACCCCTTTATTCAGTGCTCCTTGCCGCAACAGCAAATACTGGTGTTTGGACAGCTGTGATGAAATCATCATAGATAAAGCTTCCTCAGGAGAGTATGGTGACGGGTTTTTCGAATTCCTATAGCTGCCCGAATTCTCTTGACGTTCGTGGCACGTTTTGGTGACACAATAATATCCCTTACCAGGTCCGCAGCATCCCTCTTCCCCGTTCTTCTCCGCTTCCGCTCTGTCGCTAAACAAAGTTCCGGTAAAGAATGCTGCTCAACTATCCTCTCCACCTTTCTTTTTTTCGATTTTTCGCTACTGCTGTTGAAGTTTTTTACGGTCGCCCTTTCTCCACTCCACTGCTACTGCTAGGAGCGAGTTCTTCACTACTGGTTTGTTCGTCGATGTTTGAGACAAAAATCTCAATCGAACCACCTACCCAGTCAGCATGTGAAACGCATAGGAAATTTAAATTTCGCTTGCATTGAATCCAATATCGTTTTAGAATTTTGAAAAAACTATACAACTTTCTCTTTAAGTCTTCTTCTGTTTGCTGAGAGCAGTTTATTAGGTTGTTATGAACTTTCACATACACCATTAGCATATTAACGCCCTCAGTGCAATTCGGCAGGGTTTCAAGTGTGCCATGTAACTTAATAAGTCGTTTCTTGAAACCAAGATGTTTCGACCTTGAGAGAAAAAAAAAAAAACATGTTAGCAGCTGTTATTAAAAGACGCCTGCCAACTTAAGGGGTCAGTATAGTTTCCTCACATAGGTACTTAATACGAACATATAATATATTATATGTTCATATAACATTACCATATGTTCACATAACATATAACATATAATATTACCATATTATGGCAACATGGATGTACATAGTTAATTGGTTCACCTCTTCTGTACTTGTTTAGCAGTTTTGACCTCAGACAGACAGTTAGTTTTGACTGGCAATAGACAGTCAGACACGAAACGTAATTTGTTCAGAAAGCGTTGCAACGCAAAATGTGAGTGGAAATTTTGATTTTAAAGGACAAAATTTTGCTTCCAAGTCTACCAAGGTAAGCATTGTTTTCACTTTTTGAGGATGAAAATAATGTCCTCCAAAATCAAAATTTCTACTCGCATTTCACGTTTTGGACCTTCCTGAACATTTTTGGTTCCGTGTCGGTCTGTCTGTGTCCGCAAATCCTTGTAACGCCCGAAAATCCGAAACTATTGGACCGATTTTTATGAAATTTATAGGAGGTACGTAGGTAGGCATAGGTATATACGAATATAGGCATATGTTTTATACATTACAACATATCTATACATAGTACGTATTGGATACGAGGAAGCTATTACCCACACCCACTTGGCAGACGTATTTTCATGCATGAATAAGAAGCTTTGCTATCTTCGATAGCAAAATTATGGAATAAATTGTACACACTAGCAGTAGACAAGGGAAAAGTAAGACTCATCTATTAAATAATTACTTCTTTACCTAATTCTGATGAGTTCATGATGGCAAGTTCTCGGAAAATGCGACCAAGAGACAAGAGCAGCATATAACGACTAGCACGAGAAAGGAACTAGATGTCGAAGAGGATTGTTTAATACTCAATCTGTTTAGTCGCCTCGTAAATAAGGTCAAACTCCTCGTCTAGCTGCTCGGTTTCATATTTTGCATGTACTGATTCCCATTATCCTCACTTTCACAACGTTGACGAGAGTCCTAATAACTGAAGGTCATGGTTCGAAGTGTTCGAGGACGAGGAACATAATAATAGCCCTAGAAAGGAGGTTTTTCCACCCAAAAAATCTGTTTATCGTTATTATACGTTAACTGTTGGGCCAGGCCAGACTTCACAGTGATATTCCTTGCTCTCGAAATTGATTTCACTTTCAAGATGCAATAAATTTACGGTTGGGTTCCTATGACTTTGAGGCAATTATACCAGAGTTTTGGCACACTTTCACAACGTTGACGAGGGTATCGTGATTACTTGCAAATATTTGCAGCTGGAATTGGTTTCACAGTGTACCATAATAGTTGTTGAACGCATATATGAAGGAATGGTGAGGTGATGATAGGTTCCTGGGAATCAGCGTAGTGAAAAAGTGGAAAATAGAAGTTGTCAAAAACTTTAAAACATCATAACTCTCTTAATTATTGGTGTTTTTCAAAAAAATTGGTAGTCAATCGCTGCAGAATTTGATGGTTTACAACTTTTGTTGTTTGTGAAAGTCGATTGAATATCAAGTTTCACTTCTAATACGGCAATAAATGGTATTTTCCGGTCTTGGAAAACGTTGAAATTCGATAACTTCCTTATTTTACCAAAAGTTTTACTTTCCTTGGTGATAAATCGACGCAGAATTTAATTCTCTATAACTTTTCCATTGAGCAAAAAACGTTTCCAGTACATCTTAAGGATGAAAAATGGGAAAATATTTTTAAAAAGCCACAGTTCCTTTGAGCCTGACGGCTAAAATTAAAAAACATGAATATGCTTTAGCCGTACACGACTCACTCCTCGTCGATTCTCTGAACCCGACCCCCCATCGGCCTCTGAACTCTGTTTATCATTCAAAACAAAAAAATGTTTTAGCTCCTCGCTCTCACTTTATTATAGAAATGATCACGACCATTGAGCTCTTGTGAGATGATGATCTCCTAATAGAAACTCGCGAGTAAACATTCACTTTATTATAGAAATGATCACGACGATTGAGCTCTTGTGATATGATGATCTCCTAATAGAAACTCGCGAGTAAACATTCACTTTATTATAGAAAGAGGCTACATACGAAATTACAGCTTCCTATAGTGTAAAGTATAGAAATTACCTATTAAAATAATTTAACCACCGCTTCACAAATCTAACCGTTCTCGCAATATTCGGATCACCTGCTATGAATCACATAATCGAAACACCAGCTCAATGAAATCATCAGAAATTAACAAGCGGTTGCAATCATGTTCACAATATCAATAATTGAGAATGATCACCTGTGTGTAAACAATTGTTCATATAACCATGCTCATAACTCAGCTTGTTGGCCACGCACTTCGCAGTAGTTAATATAGTATGGTTGGATAAATCGAGAGCTTTCGAACGAATGGTCAACGAATTTTGTGGGATGAAAAACGACGAAGTATCATATCCCTAGCAACGACTCGGTTGTAAGCGGAAATCATCACAATTATTGGCGCTACTTTCGTTGCACTCTCGTGGGACATTTTTCGGTAGTTAGGTCACGGCTAAAGCATATTCATGCTAAAATGATATAAAGAAAAATATGTCTGATGAAAACGAATAAAATTGTATCTGTTTTTAGTCAATTTGCTACTTTAATAGTATCAGTGCCATCTCGAATAATATCTCGCCATCATTGATATATTGATAGTAATAGGATAGTAATTCCTAATATAAATATAATTATATTATTTATGTTAAATCATATAACTATGCCTAATACAAGTTTGAGTGCCCCAAATGATCTTGTCAGTCAATAATGTATCAAATAAATCTCTAGAATATAATGTTATTAAAATTGAAAAATCATATGCTTGAATATATGAAATAGCTGCCTCAAATATTATTAACGATATTTGGATTACTAGGATTATTGGTATAATATTGTTATGTTATTATATTATAATATTATTTCCTAGATGTCTTATTAATAAATGCCCAGCAATAATTATATTTGCTGTTAATCGTACGTCTACTGAACCTGGTCGGATTCAGTTTCTAGTGGTTTCAATTTGTACTATAAATGGTACAAGTATCATTGGGGTTCCTGTTGGAATTAGATATGCAAATATTATTTATTTGAGATTTATTTATTAATCCATAGATTATTAAACTTATTCATAAAGGTAGGGCTAAAGTTGATGTAAATAATGTCTTCTTCTAGTAAAAATGTATGGGAGAAGTCCTATTATGTTATTAAATAAGATACATATAAATAATCCAATAATTATGAAAGAACCACCTTAAGGGGTTTGGGCCCATGGGAAAAACGGCATGTCACGTCTTCTTTTGTCATTGCCAATGTAAGCCTCCTCGGGCCCATCCAGAACCTTACCTACTCCTCTTTCTTTTTCGCCCTCAGAAAGGCTACACAACCGGAATATTGAAACCACCGACGTAAATGTGAACTGAATACAATTGGGTAACAAATTTGGGGCAGGAAGTGAAGGTACCGTCAGCTAGTACTCGTTAGGGATGGTAAAAAATAATCGATTCCTTAAAGAATCGATTATTTTTAAAAAAAGGATTGATTCTTTTGGATTATTTTTATTTTTTCAAGTATCAGAAAATCGATTCAAAATTTCGAAAATCGGAGGCTGATTCTTTTCAACAGCTGGATGAACAGACAATGTTTTTGAAATATAGTTAGGTACTTACTACTGTTTCATAAGCTTTGATTCTTGATATACATGTCATTAAATTTTCCCATCTAAGAACAAATGATATTGCTGGATGAAGTCGGTAAAAAGAGCTCAAGGTGATAGAAAGTTCATACAATTTTGCATATTTACTTTTAGGTAATATACCCTCTACGTTATTGGAATTTAAGTACCTAATATGAATACGTACTACCCCTGTCTCAAGAACAACATAGTTGGGTACCTACCTATTTCAAATTTGAAAGATTCATCATTGATAATTGTGACAAATTTGTGTCAATTTTTCCTTAGAAATTTAGTTGGTTAAAAGTTAAAATAATTTTAGTTCTAAATCCACAAAAAGTATCGATTCTTCAAAAAATCGATACTTTTTAACACTTAAAGCACTATGTGTATCAAACTGATTCAAATCAAGTTGTCACCCACGCGCCGCGCGTATCAATCTGATACAATCTTAGTTCACGCCTGGAGGCCATTGTATCACAACGATACAAGAGTTTGGGGACGGTTTGAAGCTTCTTGAATCATTCTGATACAAGGTTTGCATTGATTTCAATGGAATTAGTCTGGCTTCACACTGTCACTAAGCATAATTGGTCCGAGCGAAAATTTGCAACAACAATTCTCCATTTCTGAGGCTATTTCAAATACTTGTGAAGCTACTGGGGTAAATTTAGCAGTAAGAATAGTGATGTTTTTTCCAGTTCCTAATTTTGCGATTCACTGTTGAATGAAAAGTTCTATTTTTTATTTCTCCCGGGAAACTCGGGGAAAATAACTTGTATCATAAGTATACAAATTGGTGCCGGACCAGGGAAAAAAACATGAATTCACAGCAGGAGGCCACGTGTATAAATTTGATACAACCACCATTTTGGCTGATTTACATATTGATAATGGCAGAAAAATTAATACAAATGTAATAGAGAGTCATACAAATGTAAACAAATGGAAAAAACGGATTGGCCCAGGGGTGTGATCCACCCCAAACTGGCGTGGCCTGAGGGGAAACTCCTCTGTTTTCGGCCTGGTGCTTCAAGTGTTGAACTATTTGATACGATTCTTTTCGATTTATTTCAAAAGAATCAATACGATTTAAATCGATTCATTTTAAAGAATCTGACATCCCTAGCTACGCGTTCTGATCGTGAAAGTATTAGAAGATTGGAGGTTGTGGTGAAAATTGGTATAAGTCGCATGGAGTCGCAAAACCGAAGTTCTCACTGCCCACCTGAACTTCTGATTCTGTAAGTTGTACATTTGTTTCCTCAAATGTTCGAGGTGCCGCTGGTAACAGCGCCCTTCTAGCGTCATACATGGTCTCCAACCTTTTTTACTGAAAGGCCACACTATAAAATACTTGAGACAAGGCGGGCCAACAATTTACTAAAATTTCCCGAGCCTCCCCCCCCCATACATTCACGAAGTTTTGTACTAATTAAGAGTGCTCAGTGGTGGTTATTGAAATGTTCTGGGCTTAGTTTTCTAAGTACCTAGGTATATTCCCTTATATATCTTTGTTGTTGGATAACTCAAATCATGTTCTTTTAAGATAGTTAAAAATAATGTTGTGAACAAAATATACCAGACCTAAGTAAGACAATTATTATTGATGTTTACTTAGGCTTACTTTCACTAAAAATTTCAATACCTGTACCCAATACATTTTTAATATAACATGATGAGTTATTTTTAGTCCTGCCTTAGGTACAGTCGGGGTAAGCTTTCTGCCCTTGCACATCCACAGTACAGTCCGTGCAACTGACCATCGCTGAATGGCTGATCGCGCTTAACTTAACACTTATCGAGAACGGAAGGGACAAAAATAGAGACGATTACTGTACACGTAGTTACCGGTAAAAGCGTTTTAAGGAAAATATATTATCAAACATAAAATCTTTTTTCAGTTTGTAATTTTTCTGAGGGCCGCGCGGTGAAAATCTATTCGCGAGCCGGATGTGGACCGCGGGCCTTAGGTTGGAGACCCCTGTAAAAATTACTAGTGCTGCCTAACTGAAGTTCTCTTCGAATGAGCTTGTTTGGTTTGGAAAATAAATCATCCGCCGCCTTTCTCCTCAGTGTACTGCGTATCTATACAACAAAATGCCTGAGCGTTAGTTACATCCTAAATTACCTAAAAATTAGAAAATAACCGATAAATATTATTGTCCCATCAGTACCTACCTGTTCCCTTTCAATATCTTCGGCTGACTCAGGCTCGTGTTGGTGATCATTTTTCATCGAAATAATCTTAGTAGCACTTGCATTGGTAAAGACCGACGAACGACACTGCCGATTGCAACACCTGTACCTCACGGACCCGTCCTCTAGAGTGCGGTATTCGGAGAACTTGAAATTGTCAACAATTATTACATTTTCGCCACGCCACTAACGAATTTATGAGTAATGAAAACGTCCATCTCAGTGCAAGCAAAATAGAACCTGGATTATAAAAAAGAATCAATAATTGAGAATCGATTATTTTTAAAAAAGTAGCGATACTTTTGGATTGTTTTTATTTTTTCAAGTATCGGAGAATCGACAATCATGGTATTTCGACTATTCTCGTCAGATTTGTGATTCTATTTTCGTTAAACCATGTGTTTGCTCTAGTTTTGGATGTCAGGAGTTCCAAATTTCATCATTGTGCTAAGTTTGCTCAAGTTTAATAAGATGGTAACTTCGTTTAAGCGCGAGAACGGAATTTTTATCTCTATCCTAAGAAGAGTTATCGTCTGGAATGACACATACATTTATATGTAGGTATATATACATAAATATATACATCTGAAAAAGTGTTAAACTCAAGGATTCGTTTCAGAATGCCTCAAAACGGATTTCAATGAAAATTTTTTCAAAAATTTTGATTTTAAAATTCTCCGAGCCATGGCAACAGCTTCATTTCCTACCAAATTTCGCGAAGATGTTTTAAAACACTTTTTGTCGTCAACTCTAACTCTGGTGCTTCCAACAGTCCCAGTATTCACTTCATTTCCTAAACTCGGCAAAGATCCGGAACTGCCACCCTCGACTCTTCAGATAAACGATAACTGCCGAATCGGAGCTCCCGCGAGTTTTCCGTGCCGTTGGCCTCAAAAGAGGTCGTTTAATCTTTGTAGTGGCTCCCTTCTGAATAAAACCCCCGTTCGGGAGGGAGGAGATTGAGATGCGGATCGCCAAAGAGTTATCGCCTATATATATATATATGCCCATACATAACTCGGGGCGCTAGTGGGCGATACCGTCGCTACAACACCTCACAAAAGATGTTATCGGAGTGAATCAGAGTGAAAGTGGATAAGAATCAGAATGAATGGACGCTTTACGCCTTGAATAAGAAATTTCTTGTCATGCAGCATGATCGTATGAGCGAATTTTTGTCAATTATAGCATTGTATAATGTTAATCTGTTTTGAAATTTGAGCTTCTTGAGAGCAAGGAAATTGCTAACTGTTAATTTCGTGGCCATAACGTATTTCTAATAGTAATCTGCTATTCAAAAAGAGGTTTAGAATTTTAAGCTTTTCTGCAGTTATATCGATTTCAGCAAATTTTTGTAGAAAATGAAGCAATTGCAATGGCTCCAAAATTTCCTTAATTGAAATCCGTTTTGAGACATTCTGAAACGAATTCTAGAGTTAAAAATCTATTCATATGTTTATGCATATAAATATGACCTTCCAGACGATAACCCTCCTTAGGATTGAGATAAAAATGCCGTTCTTGCGCCAAAAAATTAAGCTTTCCAAACGAAAGACGAGTTCGTTGTCCAGCATTTTTTGAGCGCATTAAATTGGTCAAATTTCGAAAAAAGTGCTGAAAAAATCACTAAAAATAGCAAAAAACGGCTAAAAATCGTTGAATTTATATTTTTTAGCGAAATATTGCTCAAATGAAGTTTATTAAGTATAAAATAGAACATTAAAAAATGTATGTGCAAAATTATGCTGTAACATGTATTTATATTTCATTGAAATGTGGTAAAAAATCGATGAAAACAGCAAAACAGTTAAAAATCCAAAATCTGTTATTGAATCGCAGAATATTATTTACAACGATTTTTTCGTCATAAAATATTGGTTAACATTTTCTTTCACCTTTTTTCAAAGTCCTTAGCTTTCAAAACAATGCAACAAAACGCAATGCGATAATTTACGAAAATTCGCTCATGATCATGCAGCATGACTGTAACTTTTTCAACAAATTTTAATGTATGTTAAGCACATTTTTACGCATAATTTTATACATAAATTTTTGACTTATTTATGACATAAATTATTTATTTGTAAAGGCTTTCCGGCGTTACAAGATTGATATATTAGTTTATCAGTGTTTCACTTGTGTCCCACCCACTCGGCGGGAAAGGAGAGGTAAACGGGACAATTTCGTGGTCTGATAGGTAGGTCCTGGTTACCTGGAAAAACGGTGTGGGCCCCGGCTTATCCCCACCTTTCCACCCTAAGACCCTTCATAACGAAAGAGCTTCTAAGAAAAGTGTAAGTGTGTGTAAACTAGTATGTGGCATCCACGTGGAGCCATATTTCAAAGAATCTGATTGGTTCTGACAAGTTCCCCATGGCCAAACCTCTGGAAGGTTCCACAATACACAGAAGTATCCAATACTAGGAAATTCTTTTGTGTGGCAGCCAGTCCTTCCCGCTTTCTCGGAACCAAATAGCAACACGTGTTGTTCTGGCGCTGCTCTTGGAACTCAATTTCGAAGAACTTGGCATTCATGCGGCATACAGAAGTGTCGGCTGTACTAGAAATTTTTCCCCAGTCTTCGACAACCGTGGCTGTGTGTTAGGTCGTTCTGAGGTCGTCCGCCTGGATGCTGGCTTTGCCTCAACATGAAGATTCCAATCCACTGCAGCTTTGGCACCGGTTCATTGGTGATATTGCTTCGTACTCGGTACGCGTTTCCGCGATCGGCTGTGTAGGAAAAAGGCAATCGTTAACGTATTGAAGTGTTTCATTGTGTTAGTGTCGTGTTTCATATCATCAGCACAAACTCACCTGCGGCTCGACTTCAGTATTCATCAACATCCATTTCCAAGGTACCTGCATGCCGCATGAATGCATGATCATATCATCGACTTCATGTACCTACTTCATTATACACGGATTTGCGTAAAACTTATTGGGTACGCAATCCATTTTATAAACACAGGTTTATATATGATTGCTGTTGACCGTGCTGGAGAATAAAATATTGTGGCCCAGCACGGAATAGTTATATCTTTGCTACTGATTATTGAGACTCTTGAAATTGTAATGTTGTATCGAATTTGGGTAGGTAGGTACCTAATTGTAGGTACTTGCAGGGACGGATTTCCGTATTTGCCGCCCGTAGGCAATATTCTGAGCAGGCTGCAAATGTATATGTATGTGTCATTCCAGACGATAACTCTCCTTAGGATAGAGATAAAAATTCCGTTCTTGCACCAAAAAATCAAGCTTTCCAGACGAAAGGATGAGTTTGTCAAAATTAGGTTAAAAAAAAAAAAAAAAAAAAAAAAAAAAAAAAAAAAATCGCTAAAAATGGCAAATCGGCTGAAAATTGTTGAATTTATATTTTTTAGCAGAATATTGCTTAAATAAAGTTTATCAAGCATAAAATAGAACATTGAAAAAATGTTGTATTAAAATATGAGTATAAATGTGCCTTACATACATTAACGATTGAAAAAAAAAAAAAAAAGAAATATATAGCATTCCATCTTACCGGCTTTTAAAGTTTTAAATTCGTGCTCTTCTTCAGGTCGCAGCAAAATTCACAAGACTGACGTCCGTTGTCAAAACCAAAACGGGAGCATGAAGGGTGTAATCTTACAACAATTATGTTAATATAGGAACGAAGTTAGGTAGATCGGTAGGTACTGCACAATTATTCAGTAGATAGGTAGGTAAATATCTAATAAATCACGAGTAGGTAAAGATAGAGGTGCTTATTGAGATACCTAAGCTATCACAATATAATTCGTCTTTTAAACATCAATTTATATTTTAATTACTCAGAATCAATAGAAACAGGTGACTATTACAACGAAAAACTTTGAAAAAATCCAACAGGACTGATGATCGAAGCATTGGGGCCCATGGCCCCATGGCCGAATTGACCTGATTTCGGTGTGGCGATATTGCCCCAGTAAACTTTTCGAGATAAAAAATCATTAAGAACTACAGTTTTCGTAAAAAAAAACATGAAGTAATGGGTGGAAATTAAAGCTAGATTATTTTTCTACGTCGTCGTGCTCAACAATTTACATAAACGTATGAAAAACTGTTACCACAAAAATTCGACAACAGTAAAACTAGAACGCCAAGCTTCAAAACCTGTGAACTCGCTTATCTTTGATAAAAACAAATTGATGACCTCAGACCAACTTTTCCAACATTACTGCTGACCTGAAGATGGCGATATTTGGCTACAAGATTTGTCACTCTGGTGGTTAAATAACTGTATGGGGTGGCGGTATTACCCCCACTCTCCCCTATACTTGATTCTAAAAGTAGTAGGCACCTATTACTAGTAGCAATGTTAATGAATAAAAAGTAAACAATTGTGGTTGAAAAGAGTGCGAGCCTTTAGCAAAGCTGGTCTTGGCTCGCTCTTTAATTGCTGCCATGATAATTTCAATTTTACACTCAAAAATAATAATAGTTTCTTCTAAATGATTTTAAGTAAACAACGTTCTACTGTGGAGAACTGTAGTTTGACGGTAATGGACTTTACCAACTCAATATTTATCGTTGGTAAGTGGATCTTAATTTTTTTAGTTAAGGATTTGACGTGTGTCGGGTTTGCGAGTATGGAATAGAAAAATGGAAAACAAAATTGTTCAAAATCAATTTCAGTTTGTAAAACGGAGCATTTGAAGTTAGGGATTTTTTTATATGTGAAAGTAAACTTACCCTTAAACCCTTAAACTACAATCAAAAATTAAAAATAAGGATCCAATTGGAAAGAGCATGCCGTTTCTCATTAAATGAGGTCTTGTCCAGTCCAGAATAACTGAACGCTAGTGTACCTACTATTTTTACCAATAAACTTTTTTTTTTTCAAAAATGTTGGTGACTTTTTTTGGTTAAAACACGGCTAGTGCTTGAGGGGCTCAGAAGCTTAAAACATGCTCCATTTCATCAGCTTTCCAACGTTGTAGTCAATTTTGATTTTACTTTGTTAATTGGGGGAGGAAAGTATGTTTGTATGCCGAAAAACGTGATTTTTTCCATGAAATTAGAGTTTTCGTGAAAAATGACCCCCTAAGAAAATACTAGTTTCAGGTCGGTTTCTACGTATTTTTTCATCAATCGAATGCAAACACTCGCAGATCTCTCCAACTCCGTTAAAACCGAGTTTTACAATTTATCTAACAACTTTTGCCCTTAAAAACCCATAAAATTGAGCATTACAAATGAACTAAAAACTTGTTTGTTAAACACTTGTTTAAAAAAACTTGTTTGTTAAAGTGTAAAACTCGGTTGTAACGGAGTTGGAGAGATCTGCGATTCGATTCAGCGTGAAAAAATACATAGAAACCGACCCCGAAATAGTATTTTCTTAGAGGGTCATTTTTCACAAAAACCCTTGATTTCACAGAAAAAACCACGTTTTTCAACATGTAAACATACTGTTCTCCCCCAATTAACAAAGTAAAATAAAAATTGACTACACGGTTGGAAAGCTGGGATTGTGATGCAACTTTTAGGCTTACGGTATGGAAATTTCCATCCTGGACGTTTCGAGAGACAAACTTTGAAGAAAGTGAAGATTTTTGGAATTTTAAAAGTGCTTCCCTTACGGATTATTTTTCACTCTTTCATTCAATTTAAAATTGTTTAAAAATTCATTAGAGAGATAGGAAATCTTGGGCTCTTTTCAACGGTAAAATCAGATTTGAGTTGTGATTGAAATTTTAGGGAGTTATTACAGTTTTAGTGGCACGAAGTCGAAAACGCAAAAAAATTCTTAAACGTGAAAAAGTGGTCTTTAGCGTGAATTAAAAGATATATGTTACTAGCTGGTTCACCCGTGCGTTGCACAGGTAGAGGAACATTTTCAAATAGCCTGGAACCCAAGTTAAAGTAATTCTGATAGATTCGCCCACTCAGATCCCCAGTTGGTTCAGTGACGTTCAAAACGCTTTAACATCCTCCCCCCTCCCCTCACCGCTGGGTCAGATTTCAAAAATTTGAAAAAGTAATCTTTGACTTGGATTAGACTAATCCAAACATATTCGACTATCAAATCCCCAGTTCGTTCAGTGAAGACAAAGATACCCCCCCCCCCCCCCCTTCCCCTAAAACACCCCCTTCTATGGTTTAGATTTGAAAAAATTCAAGTAGCCTGTGATTTAAGTTAAGTTCGAGTACTCCAAACATATTCGTCAACTCAGATCACCAGTTCGTTCAGTGACGTTCGAAACGCTTTAACTCCCCCACCCCCTCCACCTACATTATGGGTCAAATTTGAAAATTTTTTAAAAAGTATTCTTTAACTTGAATTTGAGTAATCCAAACATACTCGACATTCAAATCCCCAGTTTGTTCATTGGTGACAAAGATTCCCCATTCCCCCCTCCTCCCCTAAAATACCCTCTATGGGGCAGATTAAAAATCCACCTTCTCTGGACTTCCACAAATAATTTAAGACGAAAAAAACAGTCCAGTCATGCAGCATGACCCCATGAGCGAATCTTTGAAGAAATCTTCGACATTTCAGTCGCTATTGACAGCCGAGCGGAGCGAGGCCTTGGGTCTGCGTGCTAGTACGTACATAAATAGAACTTCTTCATAATTTCATGGCTGATATTTTCTAAGCCACAGTCAGTATTAAAGCTACATCAAGTCTTAAAACAGTTGAGCGTAAAACATTAAAGAGAGCGCCCGGGAGAATCGGAGGACGTAATATTTCACAGAGTAAACTCATCAGTTGTGATAACATTTTTTTTTTTTTTTTTTTTTTTAAACAAGCACCTACTACCTACGTTTTAAACAGCATGGTTCTAGGATTGGTTATACAGGGATACTTCCATAAGAGTAGTTCAATCTGAATTTGGACAATGTTTCATGCAAACATTACCGATTTTTACAACTAGCGAACGGCATTATTTCGATTTTTGACTGATTTTTCAACTTTGAAATTTTTGAAAACTTGATACGTATTCTTATAGGAAATTTAACGCTGATTCCGAATATACCACATGTTAGCATGCTGAAAAAATTATTTCGCGCAACAAATCGCAAAAAACAGGCTATTTTGAAATTTTTGACTACATTTTTGAAAATTTCAACCCGAAGATGTAATGCGATCATGCTGGACAACGAACTTGAACTTTCGTTTTGTGTCTCTAACATTTTAAAATTTGTTTGAAGTTTCTAGCACAATTCTACGGACAGTTATCGTCTTGAATGACACATACATACATACATATATACATAAAAAATGCGTTTTTTCAAAAATTCACATTCTACAAATTTTGAGGCGAGAGCAATAGCTTAATTTTCTTCAAAAATTCAACAAAATTACCCCCTTAGTTTTGGACAATAAAATTTCTTTTTTTTCCATCTATTTTCAATTCTATTTTATAGGTAGTGTACTCAATTTTTTGTTTTGTTCGCCGCGGTAATTTACGCTATGTATTTTGAATCTATACATCTATATCTATACTATTAATAAGAATGAAACTCCGTCTGTCTGTCTGTCTATCTGTCGCTCTGTCGTGTCTATGCACGGCCAAACGGCTGAGTGGGCCGGATCTACGAGTGGGGGGATCTTTTTGGGATTTTCCGATAGGGTGTATAAGCGAATTTAAAATTTTCTAATCCCACCCGAACCATGGGCCGTAGGGCGGGAGGGGGGTCGAAGTAAGAATTAATGTGCGCTTTTTGGACTTCCCCGCTTCCCCTACCCCTCTAAACGGCCGTTGACAATTCCGGAAAAATACGGGTTTCGTAGGTTTTCCTACGAGGAAGACGACGGCGCGATCGGATCGCGAAAAAAGTATCGGGAAATGCGTCAAAAAAATGCGAGAGTACGGACCCGTTTTCTCGAAAAGTCCGCCGAAAAACTTGGTTTTTTCCGATTAAAATATACCCCATAAAGGTACGTTTTTCGGAACGGTTTTCGCGGGCGAAATACAGCTTTGGGTCCGCCGAATCTGAATCCGAAATCGGATATCGAAAAAAGTGACGTTAAGTCGGTCAAATTGCGAGAAGAAGCGAGCAAAGCGTTTAAAATTACATTTTTAATCGACCCGGTCCGCTGTTTCACAATAATGCGAGTTGAAGGGACTCAAAGTTCGCTCTTGCACTCTTGCGAGCTATTCATAACGGTCACATAACGGTCGCTAATGATGCCCTAACACCCTTTGGGTTCCAAATCCCAAGCGGTGCAAATTCGTAGGTAGTTTTAGCTATTCACACGTAGTTTTATAAGATTTAATTTGTTTGTAAGAATTTCCAACAGAAAAAAACGTCTGCCAAGTTGGGTGGGCAGTATAACTTCCTCAAGCGAGCGAAGCGAGCAGCATCCCCTACAGAAGTTAAACCTACCCTTAGAGATCTACCGTTTGCGAGCGAAGCGAGCAACATCCCCTACACACGTTAAACCTACCCTTAGGGATCTACCGTTTGCGAGCAAAGCGAGCAACATCCCCTACATGTTTCAATTGTAATACATCGCATGTATACAGCCACACTTTGCGAGCGAAGCGAGCAACATTCCTTACATACCACACTTTGCGAGCGAAGCGAGCAACATTCCCTATCTGCCACACTTTGCGAGCGAAGCGAGCAATTTAATGGGGGGTCCGGGGGGCTTGCCCCCCGGCTGGACGTGGAGGCGAGCGTAGCGAGCCGGAGCGGCTAGTTTGCTATATATTTGTCCCCTCATGTATTGGGCTTGCCCGTATTATATTGAAATAAATAAATAAAATAGAATCTGCTTATAAAACGCTCATCATTTCCTGCTAAAGGACAAATAACGGATCAACGTGCACTTTATTCGGATGACCACATTGTGCGAAATTAAATATCGTACCAACAAGAAACAAAAATCTGGACCAGACAGATTGGGATTTAATCCCTGTTGTTGCACCTGAAAACCGCTGAGCTTTTCTACGAACTGTGATATCTAATCTGTGATGTATTTATGTACATCTATTCATTGTTGTTTTTCATAAAGTTGTTTCATTTATATATAATAACATGGCATGTATTTAGTTCCCTATTCTTCAGTCTTAATTGTATTAGTTTATTTTTTGGAATTTTATCCACTTTAGGGGCTAAACAGTGGTCATCACCGTACCCCTCGTTTATTCCCCTTCCGATTTCCTGGTGGAGTTCATGTTGGCACGTCGTTTAATCACGGAGTGCAACATGGTTCCCCTTAGAATCGTGCCACTTCCAGTGTCCCTTTAGACACCTTGTTCGATGCCGCTAATGACCCTTCTGGTTGAGGTGGGGCTAAAACTATTAATAAAAGTTCAATGAGAAATATTCATTGTGATTGATTTAATCAATAGGTCATAACCGAGCGTCATTTTCTCATGGCGCATTTCAACGTGATCGTATCAGTGGTAGCTGCAGCGCGAATCTTAAAACCTTGCAACAATCATGGATTCTGCAGCTGTCATTTAGTTTGAATGTGCAAACATTTTTCACGTATAATTTCGGCCTTGCCGACTTTGGTGAGGATACGCTGACTGCGAGCCGTATTATCAATCATGATGATGACAAAATCGTGCTCAAATCTATCCTCTTCTTTGATAGGGAGCCTCTCTGGGATAACAAGGGACGAGTAAAGTGACGGGCTCCACCCTGAGCTCCAAATAACCGATTCGCGTGGTGTTTTTTGCAAGATGCTCCGCGAACCAGCGACACGTAAATAGGAAAGCATTTTGTGAACAAATTTTCCAATAATTAAGACAAAATTACCTACTATCAACCACGGCTTACCTATTTACAAATAATCACCGAAAAGTTGGTTCTACAAGTAGTGTTTTCAGTTTTTATTTTCTATTTTTTTTATTTGTGTCTTAGAAACGGAAACCAAAAAAGTACCTATAACAAATTATGATGCATCCAGGAATTGTTTGGGAATATCACAATACGGTTTTCTATTCAAGAAAATTTTAGATAATTAAATTTTCTTAAATGTTGGAATTGCAATAGCAGTAAAATAAATAGATAAATAAATAACATAAGAATCCAATCTCTCTATCCAATCTAATCTCTTGAACGAGTATTACATAGCTTCCCCAACTTGGTAATGAGGAATCTGTAAGCTTACTTAAATTAAAGTGTTAGAAGTGCCAACATGCCTTTTCCCGATTAATTCCCAGTTAAGTTGAGTGATCTTCTCAAACTTGGGAGATAGTTGAGACGAACCTCCCACGACGATCCGATATCCCCTTCGCGCCCTTTTTCTCTTACTCTTCTTCGTTTTCTTCTGGTTCTTCTTCGTTATCTTAATTTATTTTCATCACGACGACGGGTCGAATTAGTGCCGGCTCCTTATCAGGGCCGTTCATCAAGCTCCGTCTTCGCGGATGGCCCGGAGGACCGAGTGGGTCCGACGAGTTCTTAATTCCTTGTTTGCTCGGCCGACGACTCGGCTCGCTTTAAAACTTCGATGTTATGAGGCTCTTCGTGTGAGTTTCGGAATGACAAATGTTGACAAGCCACCTAAATAACAAAGTATTTAGAATAGAAAGATGTTTATTTTTATAAAAACGAAAGAACAATCCACAATTAAATACAGCAATGGACTAAGTCCGTCTGCCGGAGTGACAAGAGACGCCTGTGGTCCTTCATTTTACAAAAATATTATAATTATTACATAGTTATATAGTGTGTGTGGGTGGGGGTGTGTGGATGGGTGTGTGTGATGTGGGGGATGTTGTCATTGGGCGCGGGGTACGCCAGGGAATCCTCTATCGCCACTCCTCTTCAACCTGGTTGTGGATACAGCCTTGTACGCGCGCGCGGATAAGGTCAGTTGCTGGGCGTCGGCGTCGCCAAGGCACGCACCCCTCAAATACACTCTATTTTTCCTGGAACCACGTTTTTCGCTACCGACTCTCACATGCGGCCACTAATTTCAGAATCAAAATTTCATGCCTATGCCAACATACACTTGAATTGTTTCCAAACACGGGATATTAGCGATTTTTTTTATTAAAAAAAAAAAATTAAATTAATAATCAAAATTTCAAGTCAAAATTTTAACAACAACATTTTTTTTAAACAATGTTATATGATCGCTCGATAGGTTTACTCGTCCTGATAATGATTCTGAAGCCAGATTTAAAAAAATGTGAACCCAAGTGGAGATTTGCCCGATAAAGTTTCATCCGACGCTAGCGCCATCCGTTATCTGAGAATCACACTAAACACCCGTCCACTTTAGCCTTAAGCTGCTAGATGAAATACGGTTTGATCCCGCCCCTGGGGTGGGAGGAGGTGCATTGGCTTTTGCCAATGATGTCGTCCTACTCGCAGAAACCGTCGAGGGCTTGCTGATCGCTCCAACGCCTTTGCTGAGCAGCTAGCCAAGTGTGGTCTAGTGGTTAATCCTTCGAAATTTTGGTTGGTCTCCTTGGTTCCGTCAGGCCGCCAACATAAGGTGAAGGTGGTTGATGAGGAGTCCTTTGTCTTAGGACAAACACCCATACCCACCCCATCCGTGTTGGAGGTCTGGCGATACCTTAGGGTCGACTTCATAGGTGTGGCCACTATAGCACGAATAAACGCTCATTTCTTGGGTATTTTTGAGTTTAATGAGAGATTCAGGATGTCTTCCGAGACCCTTGATAGATTCAAATGCTGCGTGACCCTGTGCAATTTTTCCTGATCGGGAATTGAGGATCTCCCCATTTTTGAAGAACGAAGTGAAGTGTGTATTCACCTCAAAGTTACAGATGACATTCCTAACCCAGCAGTATTGAAACTTAATGGACTGATTAATCATTTCCACTGAATGAAGGAGAAAAATCCGATTATGCCAGCCATCAGAATAAGCTGAAATGAAATACACACTTTCTCCACTTTTCAGTTTATAATTTGTCTATCTTCCATTCATTACACCTAGTCATGTACGATAAACATCCTATCGTGTCCTTTGCACCATTTTTACGTTATGATTCGCTGACTAAACTTCAATTTCGACATCCCGCTTTACGTTGTTCATTTCATTTGTCCTCACACGCCATTTTTCTTTTCTGCTATACTTGTAAACTTAGCTTCTACAAGTGTAACTTTTCTACACTTGTACTCTTTGTTTTGGTGAAATACTTTTTATAGTTTAGCATGCATTACAAGTACCTCTACTTGTTAACTTTTAGATTTGTAACTTGGCCTTTTTATGAAATAGGCTCCAGATCTTAGTTTGTATCGGCGGAGGTGTCAAAGAGGAAGGTTTGACATTTACTACAACTTACAAGAGAGGGCGACTTCGAAAGCCTCATAAACCAGCAAAACGGCCGGCAGTTTCAACTCGCTTTCTATTATTACACCTTCAGAAATGACCTCTTGAAGGGAGCGAGAGAGAGTGAGGGAGAGAGTTAAAGAGATAGATGGATAGAGAGAGATGGGACGATAGGAGGGGGATGGTCTCCAGCTATTTACTTTTACCTCTGCGGCATTGGCGAGACGCCAACGAGGTTCCTAAACCCCGCGGTAACAGGTGTAGGAAATGATGCTGGGAATGGACCAAAATCCGTGATTCACGTGGGATGTGCCCCCCCCCCCCCCCCCCACAGCCACTCTCTCATACGTCGGTTCTCTGTAACGACTCGCGGCAACGAGCTCGATGACTTGTGGTTTTCTGATACGAACTTCTCTCCCCATATGGCCGTCATCATCCTTGCGAAGGCCTCATGATATCTTTAGACGACCCCTGGGCGTGCGAATGGCGGGCAATATTTCTAAAATGTGCCTATAAGACTAGCCCGCGAGAGGTATTTGGTGAAGGTGACGCTCAGGTCATTGACATTTGCTGAAATATTTACCAAACCCAGAACCCAATGGTAACATACTATCAGTAATGTTTCAGTTAAGTGGTCCTTATAAATTATAGGAATATCCATGGTTTAATCCGACTTTTTTATGGAGGAGGACAAGATGAGCTTCTTGCTCACCGAATATTACCACCATTATCTGTTCGTCTCTTTGACTTTCAGGACTTTTATCAAATATCTCACCACAGCGTCCCAGAATCAGCCATATTTCCTATAATCGCTTCGGGGTCCATTTTGCTTATCTCTTCTCTTAACGCATTTCGAGAATTTAAATTTGACATGGAGCATCTAATGACGGACTCATCCTATTTAGCAGAGTGGGAAGAATTCTCTCCTGCCCACCCAAGGAATTTGAAATTCGATTGTGAGAGTTTCTTTGGCAACAATAGGAGTATGAAATGACAGGCTTTGTGTAACTCCGGAGATTTCGACAGTATTTTTCATCTGCTATCAAGAAATAGGTTACTGCGAGTAGGCTTATTGCAAGATCTTTTAAAGTTGGTTGTAACGTATTTTAATTTTTACGAACAACCCTCCGCCAACGCTCCTATATCTCGACCGAAGGTCGGCACATTTGAATGTTGCTATTTGTATCCATAGAACTACATATTTTTTTTAATTTGTCAGTAAGTTAAATATTAAGTAGGTATCCTAGATGTCAAAATGTACAAGTGCTCAGTATGAGTATGCATGGAGAATAGTATCTTCCGTTACTGATGGCATGACCAGAAAAAATATCACCTAAGAACTTGAAAATAAAAGGAACATGAAATTTTAGAGAAGCTAAGGCACTGTCCAAAATCCGGTTTGTTACAAGGTCTGCGAGGACTGGAGCTATAGGAGACCCCATGTTCACCCCATCCTTAATATCATACATGGTATCTTCATATTGTAAATAACCATCTTCAATGCAAATTTTCAGTAGTCTGACAAAGTCAGTTTTGGAAATATTGCTGTGATTTTTACGTGATTCCCACTTTTCTACTATAATTTCATACACCAACAGACATTTCATAAACATATTTTGATTACGCTTTCTTTACAACGATATCATGAAAAACGACTGTCAAGTTGGGTGTGGCACATAGCTTCCTCGTTTACCTATCATGAATGTATAGATCATTGAAAAGTTTTAAATGATCTTGAGAAATTCCAAAGCGGGGAAGGGTAAATGAAGATGTAGCGCGAAATGTCATAATTAATTAATTTGGAAACGAAAAAATCGCATTCTCTGACAATTTCATCAAAAACAGATGAAAACAGTGGAAATTAAGGTCGTTACAAGGATTTCACATTGGCGCATGCGCAGCAGCTAGTAATGATACAATCATGTTGAAATTGATATGGAATGATCAAATTGTCATCCCCCAACTATCGTCCAAGTTTGAGCGAGATCGGACGACTAGGGCGTGAAAAACGGAGCATAGTGGAATTTGCGTTTGCGCATGCGCAGAGTGAAGTAACAATGTTGGCAACAATGAAACTGAAATCGCCATCCCCTAACTATCATCCAAATTTGGGCGAGATCAAAAGACTAGGGCGGAGAAAATTATGTTGGTAGGATTTACGTTTACGCATGTGCATAGTGAGGTATTGAGTCAAGAACGATGAAACTGATAGGGGACATCTACCCCCCTAGCCCGCACATTCCCTAAGAATTTCATCCAGATCGGATGGAAACTGTGGAAAATAAGCTTGTTACAAGGATTTGCGGACACACACACAGAGAGACACGGAACCAAAGTTGTTCAGAATGGTCTTAACCGTAAAATGCGAGTTTAAATTTTGATTTTGTAGACCAACAATTTTTTTTCTCCCAAAAGTGAAAACAATGCTTCCGCTACCTTTAGGTAGACTCGGAAGCAATAGACACATATTTTTGTTAGATAAAACCGTGTTTGAACTTCAGGTAGGTGCTACTAATGATGCTAATCGAGTTTGGAATAATTACCAGTTAAGCATGGAACATGCTTTATTAGCCTTGAGGTAACTGGCGAAAAGTGTGTCACGTTGTTTGGGAGACGCGGTTGGGAGACGACGATGTGTCACGAAATTATTTCTTTTGATTTTCACGATCGTTTACAAGTTTGATTTTGGAGATTTGACATGGATATGTCTATGGGCGGGGGTTTTCTTTTGATTTTCACGAACAACCAAGCCGTTGCTGGGGAGATGAAAGTTCTTTAGTTTTCTCGGACAAAAATCGTTCTCCATTCGTTGGAAAGCTCTCAATTTATCACGCATTTCTTTCGTGCTTGTCCTTCTTTTTATGTCATAGTTTTATATTAATTTATGATATGAATTGATATAATAAACAATGCCGCTTGTTCTGTTGTCAATTGGTCGAGAAGTTAATCTTGTTTATAGTAATTGCAGATGCGCACCATAACAGAAAATTACCTACCTAGGTACTTCCTTCTAATTTCTATTAATCCAATAATGTGATGTTATACATGGTTAGTAAACAATATTGTTGTGCCGTTTGGAAGCATTGTTTTGTTGTCACTTGGTTGAGGTGGTAATCTTTATTATAGTTGTGCCGCTTGGTGGCAGGTAATGAAAAGGTGTGGGGGTGATCTGTCCATCTACCACTTTATGGAGGACTGTCCAGCCCTTGTGGACCTCCGAGTCCAGCATCAGCCACCTCAGTGGGTTGGCGTATTATCAGGAACAGACAAGGTCCGATCCCTGTTGTTGTACCTGAGAGCCGCTGAGCTCTACTACGAACTGTGATATCTGATCTGTGATATATTTATATACATCTAGTCGGTGTTTTATATCACTTCGCTGTATATAATTGCATTTATATAGTTATTTTCCTATTTTACATCTAGTCTTAGTTGTATTATTTTATTTTTGGGGTTTTTTTTAAATCCACTTTGGGGGTATACAGTGGTCATCACTGTACCCCTCATGTTTTCCCCCTCCGAGTTGCCAGTGGAGTCCATGATGGCGCTCCTTTTTAGTCAAGGATGGCAACATGACTCCCCTTAGAATCGTGCCACTCCCAGTGTCTCTTCGGACTCCTTGTTCAATGCCGCTAATGACCCTTCTGGTTGAGGTGCGGCTTAAACCTTAATTAAAAAAAAAAAAAAAAAAAAAAAAAAAAAAAAAAAAAAAAAACATCACTGTTATCTCTTTCCCCTTCACAGTCTGGCAGCGGTCTAGTTGCAGTTTTTGAACCTATTCACAATCACGGTATGAGAGAAGGGGTGGGAAGTGAATGTTACAGTTCTGAATATGTTACGAACTAAATCACTCGCGATGAAGTTGTGGAAACCCATTTCAAAATGGAAGTTATTGAAAAACGTTGTCTATTTCCACGAAAAATAAAGAGTTACAATGTAAAATCGATTTCGACGGTTAGGCCATCATCAATAATAAACAATAACTATTGTTATTGTTTGTTACTGAAGATGGCCTAACCGTTGAAATCGATTTAACATTGTAACTCTTTATTTTTCGTGGAAATAGACTACGTTTTTCACTAACTTCCGTTCCAAATATGTTGCTCTCAAGTCTTTTACCTCCCGCTCGCCCGGTTTCTTTGACTTCGTTCCGTTTACAGTATCTACATTTTTCTCTGTTTCTTATTAGTGATTCTAGGGGTATTTTTATTATATTTTTCCTTCACTCCATCATATTTTACCATGAAAAAGCAGAAAACTATTAGGTGACGTATAGTTTTTTACAATAACAGACAACGTGCCACATTTTTTGTTGTCAATTTTATATTTTTAAGACCTCTATATCGAATTTAAAAAACATAAACAATAAACACCCAACCATCGATATACAACCTCAACAATCAACTCATCTATTTATATATTGCACCTATTCAATCACAGGTTCGGGAGAGAAATTCACAGGTAACCAGGCTCTGAGCAGCTGGCTACAAATCGCCGTTATTGAAATCACCTATTACTAGAACCTATTATTTCAAAGTAGCAGTATCAGGAGAACCTGTTAGGTACTGAAAAATCACTGTATCGCCCATCACTAGACTGTCTTATCCACAGCTCCCTCTGGTGGTTCTTTCCCCTCCTTTTCTCCCTGGACGCCTGTAAATAAATGACGGTTCATCATGGAGCTCCACCTCCCGTTCCACGAGGCTCTCTTGGTCCCCAGGCAGCCCCTTCAAAGTTTGGCTCCCCCCGCCAAGGTAACAAAATGAATAATTTTAGTAGATAAGTAGGTAGTATTTATGTTGTTCAAACCATAATCTAGTCATTGTTGTAGTTTTGGTTTATTATTTTCAATAACAAACCTTTATAATACTCCCCCTGAAACTTTGTTGGTTTACATTTCAAGATGCGTAGAATCCAAAAATCGGAAAAACAAACAAGATGAGTAGAATTCAAAAATTGAATAGAAATACAAAAATCAGTCCGTCCCCCATCCAGAGCTTTCCTCCGAATCTACTAGACCAAACTTTATGAAACTTGGGTTAAAAATCGCGTTTGGGGTCTAAATGATCCTAGAAGCTCGGCATCAATTTCAACATGGCTCCCCTTAGAACCATTGTACTTTTTGACTCTTTTGGTTAAGATGAAGCTTAAATTCATTGTTTAATCGCTCATATGGTAGTGCTGTATGACTGGAACTGTTGTGTTGTTAATTAGAAAAGAAATTCGTCACATAACTCACTCTGCTGGTAATTTGCTACCAAATGCATCTGATTTAACGTTACTCTATTAAAAAAGAGCCCACCATTACACAATTAACTAGTGATTATCACTGCATGCGTAATGAGCAATCAAAAATCCAGACAGGCAGAGAAGAATTTGAATAAAGATGCCGATCATATTCCGAAAAGCGTTAAACGAGAAATCCAACTGTAAATTTTGTTATTGTTCGTAAGATTACCTCATTTTACAGACGGTATTACGAATCCATTTATGAAGAATATTTTCTTCTAACATGACTAATAAATACAGTTCAGACTGGGTGTTCACCGCTATGGGAAAACCTCACTAATTTGAAGAGTCATAAACATGGAAAGGTCAGGTTTCAGAGTTAACGGGGTTCTGACGAAATTTGAATTGTTATAAGTAACATTTCGCTCAATGCAGGTACGAGGCATCTATTTAATGAGCGAAATTACAATAGAAAGGCTATCTATTATAAATAACGATGGGTCTAATTATTGAATTTGATGTTTCACATAAAACTGTAATAATAGCTTGTTTCACGTTTTTTGAGGTTGCAATAGAAGATATGGAACTAACGATGAGCTGTCGTGTTATAAAATATTGGAATAGGAGTTGGTGGGTGTAAAAATTAGACCTGGTATAAAACTGGGCGTATTGCAAAACCATCTGTCTTTTTCGAATTTCACGATTCGGTTTCAAGATTATAAGCTGTTGAGACGTTAGACGGTGTGTTTCGGTAGTTAGTTAGAAAGTATCAGCATGGCGTGGAAGACGTGCTGTTCAGTGCTGGCTGCGCTCCTGGTGAGCATTTTAGGCAAAACCAAGGGGGCAGCTGTTGGGAGGCCGCAGGTGGAGCGTTCTCTATTCAACTCGTTAGGTCAAGGAGGATCAGGATCTCAAGGAGGACTTGGATCTCAAGGAGTACTCGGACAAAGCGGATTGGGACATTCAGGAGAACTAGGGACAAATATATATGGATCTTCAGAAGCACCTGGGTCAAGCTTATTTGGATCTCAAGGAGGACTCGGGCGAAGCGGCTTTAGACCCTCAGGAGAACTAGGACCAAGCGTACATGTACCAGCAGGAGGACAAGCATCAAGTGGATTTGGACCATCAGGAGGACTTGGACCAAGCGGATTTGGACATCTTGGAGGGCTCGGACCAAGCAGATATGAACCGCTAGCATCGAATATAGGACCTCTCATCAGTAGTGGACCAAGTGTCCAAGGATACCCTCAGGTCGCCAACTACCCATACAATCCGTACAACCATATCAGTAACAACTATCCCAATCAACTATCCCCAATCAACACGTACTATCCCAACAACAACAATCCATATATCTCAATCAATACGTACAACCCAAACAGCAACCACCCTTACAGCCCAATCAATACCAACAATAACTTCAGCCCATTAACCCCAATTAATTCCGTCAACTCTGTCCATCCATTCATCCCATTCCAGTCGTTCAACCCCAATAATAGCAACTCTCCTAGCCCATACCAACATTTCAACCCTTACAATAACAACCCTACTATAGAATACAATCCGTACAACCCCAACAGCAACAACCCTTCTAACCCATACAATCCGTACAACCCCAACAGCAACAACCCTTCTAACCCATACAATCCGTACAACCCCAACAGCAACAACCCTTACAGCCCTTACAATCGCAATTCGTACTCCGGTAACTCGTACCCTTCACAAAATTCATACGACCAACAATCGGATCAACCGTGGTACTCATGGCTCGACCCCCTCCATATTTTCAGCCATTAATTGATCAATCCCAGAAATGTGAATGAACTTTCTCCACAAATCAGTTTTGAAACTGTGGCATTGAAGAATGATCTTTTATCTCAGCGTTGAAACACATTTCACACCAACACGATTTGTCCAGTAAGTACAAACATGTCCAATCATGTCCCTTAGATTTAAACGTGACAACTTGAACAATATGGATCTATAAAAGAACCAGGAAAGGCTCGATTTGTGGATTTATGGAATCTCTACTAGCTTATATTTTATATCCAATGAAACTTTGGAACTAGATCACATAAATATAAACAGTTTATTGGAAAAAAATATCATTTTGTCAACCTTGAAATTCTACGCATCGCTCTAAATTATAGTGCCAGTGTTTGACACCTTAAGAGGCATTTTGATAAGCAATCAAGTTATGTTTTTTCGTTTGTTCAAACTTGAAGCTTACATCTATTGCTGTATCAGGATGTTCTCAAACTGCTCGGTATTGAAAAAATCATTAATTCAAGCCACAAAACATCATGAATTCGTTTTTTCGAAATCAATTTTTTGACCCAGTATTTGGCAGCCACATTTTCTGTTGTACCTATGATTGACACTCCAGTTCTTCTGCAAAAAATGATTCCTTGTATCAACAAAACATTTTATTTCAACATATTACAAATAAATTGAGCATTTGAACTTAGTTTTATTAATATAAATATACAATTAATATGAGTATTTACAGAGACAAAGTTGAAAATATCACCGAATGTTTCATCACAAAAAGGTACAATGTTTTCTTGATACCATAGGCACAATACGATTCTAATGGTAAACTAGCAGCTTGTGAGTTGCTAGGTATTTATATAAATATAAAAAATAGAGAACGAATATAGATCCATATTGACAGAACTGTCAATCATTGAGGGGAGCATCAGTTTGGGAACTAGTAATTGACATGTGCATTTTCACATGTTATCTTTGATTATTTCCAAAAAATTAAAGCATAAATGCAATCTACACAAAAAACTGATTGAGAAAAACCATGGGAACAATCGAATTTGAAAATGTGGAGGGCATGGTGAAGCAAAATAAAACAAAATCACAAGAAACAGCACAAAAGAAATTACAACAAGAGTTTCTGTTGGGTAACGTTCCTCAGATTTCACAAAAACCCGCCTGAAAGGGTTTCCCGCCTTTATACTTTACTGAGAAGGTATTTAGCCTCAAAATTCAAATGGATCAAGCCCGTAAAACACTTTTAAATGCCTTATAATTAAAACTATTTGGTTAGATGTCAATTACTGGGTCCCTGTCAATCTTTAGTCCCTCCATCCTAGGAATTTTTCATCTGAAAGAATAAAAGTCGTTTTGTCTTCGTTTTTTATAAACGCTGACCCTAAGTCAGTCGGGCAACATTTATTATTAATTAAGTGATCAGACATTCGTTTTTATTTTAATGTACGATAGAATAAAAAATTAAAACATAATGTAAGCAAATAGAACTTCATTCAAACATTAAAAAATATAAAATTCGTTGAAAGTACTGGTTTCATCCTCTAATTACTATTTCAACTTACGAATAATACTACTCAATAACGTAATGTGATCAACAGGGTGGCCTCCAAAAGGAAATTTTTAATTTCCCTGACTTTTCCCTGAGCGAACTTCAGATTTCCCTGACAAAAAATATCAAATTTTCTTTGTTTTCTCGTTATTTTATTGTACCTTTAATGCTTATAAAACAAAAATCGTATAGTTCAAAGAAAGAGAAAAAAACACTGCTTATATGTGTAGTCTACTTGCATTTAACAATTGCATTGCCTTTGATGTGCTCAAATATCATAACAATTTAACCTAAATGTAATACGATAATTTACCAAAATTCACCCATACGATCATGCTGCATGAATTTTGACATGGATATGTCTTTGCTCTGGGGGGTCAACCAAAAATTTTCGTGAAACAAAAAATATGACACAATTTCTATAGATGTTCACGTACAACCAATCCGTTGCTAGGGGAATGGAACTTCCGTAGTTTTCATCGCACAGAAATCGTTCGCCACTCGTTGGAAAGCGCTTGATTTATGTGATAAATGTTCACATCTCAAGCTATCAATTTCCCCCTCCTTACGTACCTAGCTACATTCCTAAACTAAGTTAAGGACTATAAACAATTTTAATTAGCCGGTTACAATATTCTTAACGTCAAGCAATAGCATCATTTACTCCACTCCATAGGAAACATTATCATCCTTTTGACAACAGTCGACTGTAAACAACAACTCATTGTAGTGGCTTCTCTCCACAGTTATTTTCAACATTTCTATAAGTAAACCGTTGTTTTGTTGGAATTAGTCGGGATGCGGCCCAGGGAAAGTAAATGAAATTATTTCATTTATTGTTAACATGTATCATGTTTTAGCCCTGGGGTCCTAGCGAATTTTGCGAGTCAATTTTTTTCCGCGCACGAAATTAATTACAGTGATTTCCGCCTACAACCGAGTCGTTGCTAGGGAAATGGTACTTCGTCGTTTTTCATCCCACAAAATTCGTTGACCATTCGTTCGAAAGCTCTCGATTTATCCAACAATATATTATGTTAACTACGGCGAAGTGCGTGTCCAACAAACTGAGTTATGAGCATGGTTATATAAATAATTGTTTACACACAGGTGATCATTCTCAATAATTGATATTGTGAACATGATTGCAACCGCTTGTTAATTTCTGATGTTTTCATAGAATTTCGAATCAATATCGAGGAGAAAACATGATACATGGTTGAAATTTTTGGTTCTAGAACAGAAATTTAGCACATTTTAATGAAATTTAAGTATAGGTAATTTATTATATTTTATTTGATAACGTTTCGTCCTCTTACTGAGGACATCTTCAGATCTTGGTGTGTCCAGTAAAAAATTTATAAACATCCGAATATAACGGATTTGTCAAATAAAACAGTGGCTCACCAAGTCAACTCAATGTCAAGAAAGCAAGATCTGAAGATGTCCTCAGTAAGAGAACGAAACGTTATCAAATAAAACAATAAATGATATTTCCTGAGAAGTGCTAGTATACAAACTAGTTTTGGGACTCTTACTGGATCAATCCACGACTCTGCTGGGTTTTTTCTCCCTAGTTCAATACTCAGTTGATTTTTCTCACAAATGGTTCAGTATAGGTTATAGGCGATGTAGGTACCAGGGAAGCCAATGGCATATCCTTACTTTTCATGTGCGTGCTGCATTGTTACTTTTGAACAGTTTTACTACAACTCTTGATAATTATTTTTGTCATTCGTATAACTCACCTATGAAATCATATGTACTTATTATGATATGAAGTACTTACTCTATTGAAGTTTGATTGTTTAGGAGTTATAATATACCTAAAAACGCTTTAAATTATTACACCAAGTTTTCATTTAAAAAATTCCCTGACATTTGGTGGTTTTTGCAAACTCGGTTTGCTAGTTCGTAAAAAGACTAACTGCATCCACAGAAGCCAGTGTGTACCCTAATGGCACTTGTTTACTTTTTATGGAATCAAAAAAGTGGAAAAAATCCCTGGTGTTATATTTATTTGACGAAATGTTTTGAAGAATATGACTCGGAAACTTAGCACAATGATATGTGGGGCTATTAGTGAAACTAACAACCGGTCCGAGAGGGTTATTTGGTTTATGGGTTTTAACAAGACCATATCCTTGGGGGCACACTGTTATTATTGGTCAATTTACATTTGGTAAGAAAATCTATTGATTTCTTTGTAGAGAGATCTTTGACAATTTCATATATATATATATATACATATGAAAAAGCTTAAACTCTATTATTCGTTTTAGAATGCCTAAAAACGGATTTCAATGAAGAAATGTTTCAAAGATTTTGATTTTAAAATTTTCCGAGCCATTGCAATAGTTCACTTTCTACGAAAATTCGTTAAAATGAAGATACTCACGAATAGGTAAGCGAAGTATTTATTCTTAAGCAAACAATCAACATTCCCAAAGACTGTGAAAATTTTCGATGACTTTACTTGATAGGTGAACACATTTTTAAACCGCAACCAGTATTTCGGCGCCTACTCAACAATATTATAACCAGTGAGACTGCTTCTTGAAAACTAGTCATTAGCGATTTCTTTGAGAGGCATTTAATATAGATGGAAGTGCAAAAAACCATCGTGCTTTCGAAATACGGTTCTATTAACTGTACCCTTCTTAAGGCTGCCTCGTAAACTTTAATTTTTCTTCAGTATTTTCGCCCTAATAATGATAATACGATGTGGGAGAAATTAGATCACGTTGGCATTTATCAGCGGGGGTAAAGCGGAGGATCTTGATTGGTTTTTTCGTGAATTTGCAGCTGGTAGCGGGGGGGATTCTAAGAGGCGTGTCTACTGATATTCTGGCTCGACAGGTATCCCAGGGATTGTTAGGTGCCCACACCTTCCGTCTTTTTAGGACGTCCCTCTGAGGCTATGTCTATTATAGGTAAGGCTTCGTTAACAAGAAGGACGCCTATTGAAATTGGAGTTGTAGAGTTTCCGTTGAATACAAAGATCGCAAATCTACCGAAATTATTTTTGAAGTGCCTGCTGGATACTCCCCACTACCAGGGTATCCAGGTCGAGTGTGGATACGTCATCTTAAACTTGACCTGGAGGACCTCGACCTGCAAAATTCCATCTGTTCGTTAGTTGCTGACAACAATGTTGACCCCGTTCCTAGCAATATTGAACAATTCAAAGACATTTTCGAACGTAGCGTTCGGTATATTCCGGGCTTAACTTGCGCTCGTCAACTACGTAGCAATGCTAATCCTGTTTTCATAGAAGAACGCTACGTTCCCTATACCTTGTTAGAAAAGTCAATGAAGACCTCCGTTATTACTTTTGTCAGGACTGAACAGTGTTTAAGATACGAATACTCTCTATGTGGACATCCACCACAGGCTGTGGCGGGGAAGGCAATGAGAGTTCTTGGATTCCTCAAAAGGAATACCAGGGTGTTCACCAAAGTCAATGCCATCACCATATTATACAAGTCTCTGGTCCTTCCAGTTTTAGAATATGCCTCTGTAATATATGGTCTCCTAGTTACGTCATCCATAATTAACTTCTTGAGAGAATCCAGCATAAGTTTCTTCGATACATAGCGTTCAAACAGGGAATTCCATCCAGCGAGGTAGACTACATTCGTACCATGAATTCGTGCCTCCTGCTGCCGTTGGAACGAAGAAGGAATGTGGCTGACCTCTCATTGATTTTCAAGCTCCTAAATAGGATGCTTGACTGCCCAGCTCTATTGTGTGAGGTTCGGCTCTAAGACCCTCGTTTGTCTGCGAGTTCGTCATTACTGTTCTGGATCCCCTTTACGGCCACAAACTACCTCAGCATCGTCTGCTCAACAGAATTCTTCGTTCAGCCAATTTTTTTTTTTTTTTTTTTTTAACATTCACCCCGATTTTGGTTTTTTTTACCAACGCATTATCTTTATTAAGGTCATTGATAATTTCTTCACCAATTCCATTTGCATAATTTTTCATTAATTCATACATCCCGGAAAAACTGTAATTATTTATCTTCTATTGAATATTCTCTATGCCTACTTTCACTATACCTACATTTCTTGATATTTTTTGTATTTATTCTTAGATTAGTATGTTTATTATGAACTGTATGTATCTTTTTTAATGGGCTCGCCCGTGTAATTTCAAATAAAATAATAGCTCGACAGTATTGAAAAATCGGGAATTATCACAAAGACTGAAACGAGTGATTGGGGTTCCTCACTCGTCATCATCCAGAAACCTGATTCAAGTCTGCGCTTAAATGCGTTGACAAAGACATTGTAATAGTAAACTAGACCCACTCGTAGCGCTAGTGTCGCGTTGCAAATTGAACGGTCTGTAGTCGGCCATATTGGGGGCAACACCGTTTATTTATGTGCAATGAGATTGTGATATTATGAAAGATTGTATTATTATAGTTTGTCTACTCATGAAATTTCTTTGATAATGCACAATGGTTAAAGTGTGTGCGGTATTTAACTGCACAAATCGCAAAACTGAAGACTGCACACTCTCATTTCACAAGTAAGTATAAATTTTCAATATTTCCTTCAGATTATTTTGGTCCGTTGTAGGTCTCTTGATGTGGTAGCTCAGTACCTATCGTAGTTGATAATAATTTTCTTTTTACTAACTTATCAATATGCATGAGCTACAAAGTTTCAAATTGATCTAAATTTTGTTTTGTTTTTTCCACAGATTCCCTTTAAACAAGAAATTGAGAGAATTGTATGAAATTGTTTTTTGTATTGACATTGTATTGTACTATTGTATTGTATTGTATTGACAGAATCGTATGAAATTGAATGTAAAATGAAAATAATATAATAACATCGAAAGTGCCATGAAGTAGTTACTCATTTATTCAATTGTTCAGCTCCTCTGATCATACTCCTTGACCCATCCAGATGAACCCATGGTGTTTGTAAAACTTTGTCCTATGTACAAGATATTGTCTCAATATTGAAATGCAGAGCGATTCTTCTGTTACTTTGGAAGAATGGTTTTGAGATAATTGCTTTTGAATAATAGAAGGATCTTTCACTTTAAAATACCTAACTAACTTATGCCCTAACTATTATAAGTACGGTATGAAAAGTACGATATCGCCACTACGCAAAACTACATGAAATCATATTGGTAAGTAATTTATGCATTACACGGACGTCCCTATGAATGGATTTTATATATATTTGGTGAGAGTTAAAATAAGAGAAAAAACAAATATATCATGACTTCTCAAACCCCCCCCCCCCCCCAATTAACTCCCTCCACCGACAGCTAATTCAAATAATAAAACTTCCAGTATGAAATTTGAAGTTCCTGACATATTTTTATAACCTAGACCGAATTTATAATCGAATTTAAAAAATGATCTCGAAAATCTAACTTGAATAGTTAAAACATGATTTATTACTATTACCTCCTCCAATCTTCCTCGTCCATAATGAAATTTGAAACTCCTAATATACCTTCCAAAACTAGACAAAATTCTTAGTTGAACAAAAAAGAATCACAAAAATCTGACGATATTAGTTAAAACATCATGATATTTTACTGTTCCATTCGCCCTTTTTCATAATCAAATTTGAAATTCCTGATATAAGATCCGAAACTAGACCAAATTCATAGTTGAACAAAAAAAGAATCACGAAAATCAGACGAGAATTTTGGCCTAAATAAGTTTGTAAATCTTCATATTTGGTTAGATATTCCAAAGACAAGCAGCTCCAACAGTTTGTCTCTGTTGAAAATTTTAAAATATGTATAGTACAGAAGAAACCTTTTCATTACATCTAAATCACTAAAATAAAGAACAGTAAACTAAAAACAAGATCAAGGTTTGTAATAAAAAAATTAAAATCGTGGCACTCGCGGTTATTCCGCACCGTGAATCATCCGTTCGCGGATAATCTGGGCCCTACTGTATTTTGAACAATTTCCGTAATTCTGCATATTTTTTTCAGTGGACCTGTTCAAGTCATATTTGCATGTCAAGGTTGATGAGAATAAAAGGGCTACCCAAACCATTTCTACTTATAGAGGCACTTACCTTCTTAATCGCATCTTGTTCGGTATCAAAACAGCGCCGAGTGAATTTAATCCAATTCTCGACCAAATTTTGAGCGGTTTGCCTGGCACTATGTCATATTATGATGATATTATTATTTATGGACCTTCTTTCTAGGAATGTCACCGTAGACTTATAGCATGTCTGGTGATGCTCCAAAAATTCGATTTGCATCTCATTAAGAAAAAAATGTTCATTTTTCAAAACTTAAGTACAGTATTTAGGCTACGTAGTTAGCCATAACAAAATTTCAAGCTGCCCAATGAAGGAGGAAGCTATAAACGAAGTGTCACGACCAAAAAACGCTTATGAATTACGCAGATTTTTGGGTATGACCACTATTACGTAAGATTCATACCAGATGCCCCGACTACAACATATCCCATCCTCGACGCCCATTTCACTTGTACTTATTGATTCAAAACACGCAAGTAATTGTTGAACGGAATATCGAATATATTTTATTTATAATAACTTTTTGAATGAACGTAGATTATACTAAATCCACATGCTGAGAACATTATGTCATGGAGGTTATGTTGCCATGATTATGTTCTGAAGTTATGCCCAACGAACATGAAGCATATCATAGAATATTAGACACATAAACCTATGGGTTTGTTACGGATCCGGTCTTAGAATGGTCTGAAACCGAACGGATTCGTATGCGTTTATTTTTTATCTCGTGCTTGGGTTGTCCCCACCCTCCTGGATCAATTCGCCAATATGTTTCGTAATGGCTATGGCGGTACTCGACCTTGTTCCTGGATTACGGCAGACTAGAGAAAAAATATCGTAGCTATTAGCTTAGTAGCGTAATAATAACGTAATAGCATAATAATAACGTAGATAATAACATAGTTTGCATGTGTTCGTTTCATGAATGTATTCATTATTGAAATGTTTCAAAATAACCCAAAAAGATGAACCATTAAATCCAAGATAATTCAATCCAATGAAAACTGCAGAAATCATGGTGTTAGAAAGATTTAAGGTACGCGTATTTAGAAGGATTTAATGATATGATCATGATTAAAAGCATAAATATATGCTAATCACATCGCCATCTCCTCATCACCCTCCGAATTTGAGCGAGATCGGACTGCTACTAGACTTTGAACAAATGATGCTTGATGCATTTTACGTTTGCGCATGAGCAGAAAATAGTATTAATTTGTAAGTAACGAAACTGAAAGGGACCATATTCAGCTCAACATATTGCCTGAAAATGTCATCAAAATCGGATGAAAACTGTTGAATTTAAGCTTTTTAAACGGATTTTCTGCAAATTATAATGTTTATTATTTCTGTGTTAGTTAGCTCTTCTACGCAGGTCATTGGTCTATAATTAATAAACCCCTACAACGAAGTTTTTGTAACATTCTTATGCTAAATTTCGTGTACTTAGTACCTAGATGGTTTTATTACCGGTATCAGTAGTTTAATTTGAGTTACCTATTCACTTCTAAGTTTTAAGAGTGTAATGAATATTATGGTGATCTGGTTTACGATGGATGAATGTGAAGAGTTTGGATGTTGTTGGATGGTTGATTATTATTGTTCTTTGTATAATTTTGATAGGATCTAAAAAGTTGAGCGGAAGTATTTTAAAGGTTTTCAAGTTGGTGGGTTATGCCCACACATACAAATGCTGAGTTATTGATTCGGGTTAAGTCTTCCGGGATAAGGTATTGCCGGGCAAAGTTTCTACGCCGGAATGTTCCTCGAATGTTACAAAGTTAATAATTATGTACTAAAATTGTCATATCCCGAAAGCGGATAAAATGCTTCCGCTGCCTATAGGTTGATTCGGAAGTAAATTTGAGAAAATGGTTTGAAAATGGGACTAACAGGAACTATTAGAGCCAAACTACCTTCAACTTACCATTTAATGAGTCAGTGCATTGCTGCTACCATAAAAACATTGAATCCATGACGTCACATTGCTACAGGGTATGGTGACAATACCCGAGAGTAGATATTTAATGAGTCGAATATTTACCTCAACTTACTATTTAATGAGTCAATGCATTGCTGCTTCCATGAAAACATTGAATCCGTGACGTCACATTGCTACAGGGTATGGTGACAATACCCGAGAGTTGGTATTTAATGAGTTGAATATTTACCTCAACTTACTATTTAATGAGTCAATGCTTTGCTGTTACCATGAAAACATTGAATCCGTGACGTCACATTGCTACTGGTTATGGTGACGATACTCGAGAGTTGATATCATAAATAACGAGGCAACGGAGATGAGATCAGCAATAATTGGAAATCTTATAGTGTGCAAACCTTATTGTGTATGTGCACAAGCTTATGCAAGCTTATTGTGTATGTGCACATTGATCGTTGCGCACGCCGCACAGTGGTGCAAGAACGGCAAAAACCCCTTTTTCCGAACATGCTGATTTTGACTATCCGGTTCATAATTCTCAAAGTATATTAGCTACAGGATCCCGGAATAGCAGGGATTTTCCCGGAAAATCAAGTTTTACATCGTCAATTGGGGCTCAAAGTCAAAATAATGGATTTTTGGTTTGAATTCGACTTGAGTGTCGGTGAGGGTTATGTAACTGGAAAAGAGGGGAAAAAATCATAGAATTTTTCTTCATGTTCTAGGATATCCATCTATGCAACATAGCCGCCAAACTGGGCAAAAAAAAGAAAAAAAAGTATGGTCCGCTTTAAGGGCATATGTCACGAATTTTCCGTGCGAATTGGGTATCGGTAGAGCTACAAAACAAACTCCGGCTTCCTCCAAGATGGGAATGGTTTCTTCTCGCTCCAAACATGTTAAACAATATACATATGTATGTATATATGTGTCATTCCAGACGGTCCAAACTCGTATTTTCCTAGGGAGTCATTTTTCACAAAACCCACTATTAGCGAATTTTTGAAGAAAATTAAGCTATTGCTCTCGCCTCAAAATTTGTAGAATGTGAATTTTTGAAAACATTTTATGCAGAAATCCGTTTCAGGCTATTCTGAATCATATTCTGAAGTTTAACGCATTTTTTTATGTATGTATGTATATATATATATGTATGTATATATGTATATATGTATGTGTCATTCCAGACGATAACTGTCCGTAGAATTGTGCTAGAAACTTCAAACAAATTTTAAAATGTTAAGGACACAAAACGAAAGTTCAAGTTCGTTGGCCAGCATGATCGGAATACATCTCCAGGCAAATAGCCTGTTTTTTGCGATTTGTTGCGCGAAATAATTTTTTAAGCATACTAAAATGTGGTATATTCGGAATCAGCGTAAAATTTCCTATAAGAATATGTATCAAGTTTTCAAAAATTTCAAAGTTGATTAAATCAGTCAAAAATCGAAATAATGCCGTTCGCTAGTTGTAAAAATCGGTAATATTTGTTCGAAACAGAGACTACCTACAGTTGGTCTGTCAATTTCTTGCTGTGGGAAAGAATTGCTAGATTCGAATGCAACTGACTTTATATTACTCGTAATATAAAGCCTCATCATCGATTGACTGTGGAAATACGTTTCTTTCATATGACGTCGGCATGTTATTTTATTTTATGTCAAGATTTGATGATGTTGTGATAGAATTCTGTTAAGATTTCAACTGCCTTCAATACTGACCACATTGGACATAGAAATCTATGAATATTTACCTACATTTGTATTTAAATCTACAAGATTAGTTTAATAATAATAAAGTATGAGTACCTCCTAATTATTTTTAATAATTTGATTCCATGTTTGTCTATCAAAATCATAAACTAAAATTTCTCTACGCGATCAATAGCGACTGAAATGTCGAAGATTTCTTCAAAAATTCGCTCATGGGGTCATGCTGCATGACTGGACTCTTCAAGAAAAAACCATGTTTTCCGACATACATACATACTTTTCTCCCCCTATTAGCAAAGTAAAATTGATTATACCATTGGGAAGCTGAGATTTGGGGCAGATTTTTCCTGTAACGTGAACGGTTATTTCCATTTTTTTAAATACTTATAGCACCTTAGAAAAAAAAAAAAAAAAAAAAATAATAATAATAATTTTTAAAAAGTGAGAAATTCTCATGTTTAGTCCATTTTTTCGCCTACGTGTCCAACTGTAAAAAGAATCTAAATAAGTACGTTAATAAGATGGGAAATTAACGCTCTTTCTTACGATTTATCTATTTTTAAGATTACATTGAATGTTATATATTGGAGATAACATGGCCATTCTAGTGATGCAAAGTCAAAAATACGAAAAACTCCAAAAATCAAGTGTTTAAAAAAATTGCACGGAGGAACTTTTTGTTGAACATTAGTTGTAGAATCGATCTGTAGGAGGTTAACAATATCAAGTGTGAACACCCTGTATGACAATCCTTGATCTTTGATGTCTTGAGATAATGCTTGAGAGGCAAAGAATAAAATTGAAGTTTTTAATCATAAGTCTGCGTAATTAATGTAACTAGCTGTTCGGGTTAGAAATGTAATTCTACTACAGAATTTGAACTTGTGCTTTCCCGGACCACTCCGATAGAAGAAACTTTTGTAGAGACCCAGATGGATTGAACAAACCTCTCAAACAACAAGAGTACTAAATACAACAGAAGTACTGTTTGCAACTATCCCCCAAAATCAAATCAGTTGATTGGGCAATTGTAATACCTAATTAATGTGCGCGTTGTGTGCTATTTTTTAAACTTCTATAATGGTGAAAAATGTACAACCTCTGCTTAGTTCACGCTCATTCCGTAACGAGCGTCCTTTCACATCAATATCAGGCACTATGTATAAAATACATCGCACATCACACACGCCTTCAATTCTCTCCATATGTAAATACCTCTCACCCATTGTTTTTTTCCCAAAATGTTTGCCTAACGATGAAAAGGTATAGCGACTGAGGCCCGGGGCAAGCGGCCATTCGTCTTACGGTTGCCCCACTGCCCAGATGTACAATCCACCGCGCCAGCTGTGAAGTCTCAACTGTATAAATAGCCCCTGACGACTTCATTCCACGATTTATTGGGAGATCCGGCGATTCGCTGGGCCTTTCTTTTGATCAAACAATAAACAATCTCCTCTTTCTTTGCCTTCTTCCTAAGTAGAAGAGCCGTCTGTTGGTTTTGTTTTTTTCTTCTTTTTTCCCTTCCGGAGCTAAGTGGTTTGACTTTCAGCTTCGACGGAGCCTCCCGGCTTCGGTCAACATTATCTAGCCAATTAATTCTCGCCCTATCCCCCGCGGTTTATCGCTGATGGCTCTCAATTGAGATCATCAACTGGTCAAATACGTTTAGTCTTCGGTTGACCCACTTATGACGAGTTCACCACAACTCCAAACCATTCAATCATCTTGTACATTGAGTGCTTCACGGCATTGTGTTTGAATAAACAGTACTCACCTTATTTTGGAGAAAAACTTGGTTTATTTTTATAGCCTAAATACGTTAGTAGATACCATAAAAAATAAATTACCCAACTCTTGAGACCAACAACTTCAGATCATCGACTGATCAAATACTTTGTTTAGTCTTCGGTTGACCCACTTATGACAAGTCCACAACTCCAATCCGTTCAATTATCTTGTACGTTGAGTGCTTCACGGCATTCAGTGTTTGAATAAACAGTTTCTTTATTTTTTTACGACGTTCATAAAGAAACAATTTTGTTCTAAGCACTTTTATTGTGTGAACATACAATAGGTACACTAAGCTTGATTCACATATAAATAGAAACCTAGTTGTCCGATTTTTTGAATAGAGGAAATGAACCAGAGGAACAATGAGATAAGAGGAACAATGTATTTATTATGAAAGTATGTTGAGATGTCGGGTTGTTGCTGTTTAGTTGAAACCATTTCGCAAAGTCACCATGGCGAGGTGACGGAGTTGATGTTATTATGTAGATGAGATCGTTTGGATGGGATGAGCTGCTTTGGTGCATTGAGTGGTAAGCCGCTATGAGGGAATCGTTTACAGTGGGAATGTTCTGGTCATTGTGTTGTTCTTCGTTACGTACTTACGTACATACCACGTAGTGTTCTCAATATACGATTTTGAAGTACATACTTGGATTTTGTTAATCTGAGTTGCACTCGCCGATATCCACAAGCCACAGGCATACAGCCAGATGGGGCATTTCAGAGATTTATACAGCATTAGCTTTAGATGCAGAGGGAGTTTAGGGTGGCTGAGAAGAGGCTTTAGGTGAGAAAGTCTATTCCTGATTTTAATTTGGAGGGTGGTGATTTGGTGGTGCCAAATTACTTTTTGATCCAAGGTATCTTTTCTCCTGTTAGAGAATGCAACTAGCGATGATTTGATATGATTTATGGCTATTTTCCATTTGGTTGACCAATCTACAGGCAACATGCTGTAGATTTTCACCAGTCAGTTCTCCAGAAGGACTGTTTGATAGCAGCGCCACGTCGTCAGCGAACTGTGCTGTCAATATTCCATCGATCTCAGGAAGGTCGTGAACATCGAAAATGTATAACGGGTTCCAAGACGCTGCCCTGTGTTGCAGCTGCATGGATGGGCTGATTTGATTCAATGAAGTGGTGAATGGAGACTTGAAAAGCACGACTATTGAGAAAAGATTGGATCAGACGGTAGCAGGTGCCATTGAGGTGGGCTTTGAGTTTCACCAGGAGACCATCATGCCAGAGCTTGTCAAAAGCCTTCTCAACATCTAGAAACATGCTAAAATTTAGTGCTTTCTTCTCCAAGCTCGACAAAATGTGGTTCAGGACGCGATGAAGTTGAGGTGATCAGGAATGGAGGTTGCGGAATCCGAATTGGGTCGATGGTAGCACGTGCTCGATCTGAGAATGGATGATTGGGAATATTAAGCACTCAAAAGATTTTTGACGTGACAGGCAAGAGACTAATGGAACCAATTTCGTCAGCCGTTCCTCCTTCTTTTTCTTAACATGGGCTCTCCACCTGAGCCCGGCATCGAGCTTCATACTGAGGTAATTAGCTTCGTTAGCTTAAGGAATAACGTAGTACTGAACCTACCCTTGGGGTGGGTAATTTTTCGCATCCCATTCTGTTTCGATTTGAAAAAGATTGGAGAAAGAATAAAAATGTCCAGTCATTCAGCATAATCGTATGAATTTTCGTAAATCATCGTACTATATAATGTTAAATTGTTTGGAATATTCAAGACTTTGAGTGAAATGAAATAATCAACTATCAATAAAAAACCTAAGTTTAAGCATTTCAAGCCATTTTTAATGATTTTTTAGAACACTCAGATGGGATCCCGTATGTATCACAAAAATTAGCAAAAAGTACCACTAAATCTGAAAAAGTGAGTTTTGAAAATTTTTTCGTCCTCCTGCAAATTTGCCAAAAATAACATACGCTCTTCTTCTAGACACCCAATCAATTATTTGTGTGAGTTCAGCTTAAAACACAACTAATTGTAGATTTATGTAGATTACTAAATGTAGATTTAATCCTGACGTAGCCTTCGAGCCGGGTTAGGAAACTCAGGCTTACCAATACAAGCGATACGCCGCTCTTTAGGTTTGATTGAGGATTCATCGCATTGACTTCGGGAGCTCATGATTTTTCCATGAGAGCACTGCGGGCGCCACAACTCGGCAAGACGGAAAAGGGGCGAAATCAATATTAATTTTTTCAGACTTTATGGAGTTTCAGAGGTAGGTAACTAGGTTTCTCTTTCTCTCGCTCTCTCTATCTCTCCCTCTCTCTCACTCGGACACACACACACCCGTTCTCTTTCTCTCTCTCCCTCCTTGCCTTCTCTCGTTCTTCCTTTGGGAAGGAAATTGGGATTCATTGAAGCCGAGGGTAGGTTTTTCCTGGGCGGGAAAGTTTTATTAGACGATCTCGATGAAACGGATGAAAGGGGTCTTGCGGAGGGGAGAACCTCCCGTGGGAAGTTTGATGTGTTGGGGTCCACTTCGCCTTCCCTTATTCATCGTTTTCCACACCTTCTCAACCGCCTTCAAGTGCCTCCTTCGAGCGGCCAACCGCCTTTTGAAAGACCGGCTCTGAATAGTGGTTGGATCACATCTCGGTCGTCTCACTTTTGTAATCTTCACGGCGATGTTACACGAATCTTACGCGAGTCTCTCGTAAGGGTAGGTACAGTACGCCGCACTAAGGTCCAGAATATCTGAAAAAGTTCCAGTCATGCAGCATCAATTGGTCATAACTACCTTAATTTGCTGTGTTCATTCAAATTTGAGGATACCGTTAGAAAGAATAATACATTAGCGAATTTTCTTAGAAAATAAAGCTATTGCAATGGCTCCAAAAATTTTAAAATAAACATTTTCAAAAATTTTCTTCATCGAAATCTGTTTTGAGGCATTCTGATATGATTCCTTGAATTTAACGCTTTTTTATATGTGTATACATATATATGTATGTGTCATTCCAGACGATAACTCTGGATACTAATTGAGATAAAAACGTCGTTCTTTCGCCAAAAAATCAAGCATTTCAATCGAAAGGATGAGTTCGTTGGCCAACAACTTTTGAGAACATTAAATTGATCACAATTCGAAAAGTGTACTAAAAAAATCACTAGAAATGGCTAAAAACGGCCAAAAATCGTTAAATTCATATTTATAGCAGATTTTTAGTCAAGACTAAATTGTTAACGATTAACTTGGCCATTTAAAAATGTTTGCTCAAAATTATTCTGAAAAACGTAGGTACTTAAATTTCATTAATATTTGCTAAAAAATCTATAAAAACTGCAAAAGAAATCTAAAAATCCAAAATCTCTTTCGAATCGCCGAATTTTAGTTAGCGTGAGTTTTTCTTTGCCATAAAATTGGCTTTCAACAATTTCTTTCTACTGAAATTGTTCCGATTTCAATACAGTTTAACACAAATACGATAAATATTTTATGAAAATTCGCTCATACATTCATGCATGACTGGAACTTTTTTCTATCGGACTGACCTTTTTCTAGAATAATTAAGGTTTGAGACATGAAAGAGCCCCCTGAAAAGCAAATTTTACCTAATTTAGGAAACTTTTGAGTGTTTTCAATCGGAAATTGAACTACGAGAACCAATATTTTTCCAAGATGCAAGAACGGTAAAAACTACGCCTTACCATTCCAACAATGCAGCCAATTTTACCTTTACTTTGCTAATTATGGAAGAAAACTATGTTGTAATGTTGAACAACTTTTTTGAAAAAAAAAAAAAAAAAAAAAAAAAAAAAAAAAAAAAAAAAAGGCCTTCTATGAAGATGAAGGAAATTGATTTTAAGGTAGATGTCTACGATTAAAAATTTTTTTTTTTTTACGCTGAATCAAATGGTAACTCTTGCAGCTCACCCGAACCTTATTATAACCGAGTTTTAAATTTCAGCTAACTGGTGTCACCCCTAAACACAATTTATCGTACCAAATGAACTCAAATTTGTGAGTTGAAGCGTAAAACTTGGTTATAACGGAGTTGGGGAGATGTGCAAGTGTTACCATTTGATTCAGCGTAAAAATATAGAAACCGACACTAATCTCGTGTTTTTATGGAAGGTCATTTTTCAAGAAAAGCCGCAATTCCATTAGATGGGGAAAAAAAAGGTTTTTCAACATTAAAACATATTTTTCTTCTCTTCGATTAGCAAAGTAAAAGTAAAATTGACTACACAGTTAGAAAGGCGAGATTTTGGTGCAATTTTTACCGTTCCTGTGTCTTGAAAAAATATTGGTTCTCTAGTCCCGATTGAAAAAACTTGAGGTTTCCAAAATTAAATAAAATTGGCTTGTTAAAGGGTTTTTCATGTCTCAATCCGCAATTCTAAAAGGTCACACAGTTATCCGATTGGAAATTTAATGCTCTATCCAACGGTATCCTCACATTCGAATTTACGCAGCAAATTAAGTGAGTTATGACCAATTTAAACCGAATATCTCAGTAGTTAAACAACGGTATTCGGTTTCACCTATTCCGTTTCAGATAAATCAATGATCAAATGCGCTAAATCAACGATCAAAATCAACCAGCCCAATTTGTGTGGTTAGCGTTCCAACCAACGATTATTACTGGGTGGGTAGTTATTTTCACCATCTTTGTTTACACGACCGAAATAATTTTTTTGCGACGTTTTCCCATCTGTTTTGCAACATTATCCTTGCAATTTTCCACGTTTTCCTACATGTAGGAATATGAGCGACAGAGAATTGATTAGAGCATTGAGCTTTTGAGGACGGCTTTGACGAGGATGATGAAGACTTTCGGTACTATTCACTGTCCTCGTCGGATTGGAAAGATTACGGCACACCGTGGTTCAGAGAAACACCTTTTTCCTGGGCAAAAATCAAAAAGTCAAAAGTCTTTGGAAGGAGTAGTTTGATATCCTGAGCTATTTAGAGGTTGTTGGAGGGTCACTTACACAGGTTCCAAGTGGTATAAATTGATTTCTCGTTCAGTTACGCTCAGTGAATCTTGCGATTGTGCGATACTTAAAGGGATATTACGTTTGTGTATACAAATGATCATTAGTGCATTATGAGGCTGTCCAGGCTAGTTCATGATTTGTTTTCTCGAAGTCGACATCATGGCCAACGTTTCGCAGAGTTGATTGCATTTTTGTATGTTTTAATAAATCAACTTGAAATATTGCAATTTTACTATGCTCATTGGTTTATTATTTCCAATAATAAGCCTATGTGATCGTGTAGCAAAAAATTTTTATAACCCCCCCTCAAACTTTGTCACTTTACGTTTCAAGGTGCGTAGAATCCAAATTTGAAATGTCCGTCCGCCGCACAGTGGATGGAAGCGTGCAAAAACCTCAAAAAATGAAAGCATTAATAAAAATGTTTTTCCATTTTTATATTGTTCCTAGATACCTTCAGACACAAACTTAGCCCTTAGTTTCCCCATTTGGGCGTGTAGAAATTTTTGAGAAGGCATTGAGTGTGATAATTGGTCGTATGCTTGAAATTAAGGTTTTGGTGTAGCAGGTATTGATGATTTATTACGCCTCCAAAACTGGGGGAATTCGCCAAGACGAAATATACCATGTATTCTATACATGTTTAGGTGTACCTGATCATTTTTTCAAATTTTTTTTGGTGCATCAACAAGAGGGTGATAATGAGGGTTTTTGGAATAATCATGTGATTATTTAACTTTGATAGAGTGTCAAAAGTGCTGGTCATCTCCGGTCGTCCTGGGACTGGAATAATCTGACTACGCACTCATTCAAGTGCCTTGTGTATTAATTTGATCGCCGTTCTCCGCCGTCGGTGATCACCATGAACGAAAACGTTGAGGAAGGTATGTGACGGCACCCACCTATCAACTCCTGCTATGACGAGTCAGAGTAAATAAACCACTAGGTGCGAACCTTGTCCCGAGAATGAATGTTACGATTCATTCTTCGTCTAGAAAAATAGTTATTTGAGAGTAGTCTTCTATCACTATCAAATCATTCAACGTCAGCGGAAGCGTGGTACCTAACATTTAAACACACATTGTGGAAAAAGAAAATCGTAACATCGTGGTAAAAAAAAAAAAGTCTCTTGAAATTCCATATTCAGTGCTTTGCGAGAATTTATTTAAAAGTGGAAGTGATTTTGAGAAAGATCTACGCGAACGATACCCAAATTTGGAAGAAACGGTTTTACATCAGGTGAATAAAAAATAAGTAACCCATTTCGGTTATACTTACGTTCCTTCAAAATAATTATTCAGCTTCATTTACTATTGATTCAGCTTTCGCGCTATGAAAAATGAAAAAAGGTTCTCATTTGCCATTCATCGCCACACCTTTTTTTAACTAGTTGTCATTTTGGTAGTAGATACTTGGTGCAGTAATAAGGGATATGACTGGTTTCGGCTTTTCCAATGTAGAAAGCAGGGCATTCTTATAATATATACAAATATATATACATATAAAAAAGCGTTAAAATCCAGGAATCGTTTCAGAATACTTCAAAACGGATTTCCATGATGACAATTTTTTTAAATTTTTATTTTAAAAATTTTGGAGCCATTGCAATAGCTTCATTTTCTAAGAAAATTCGCTAAAACGTTGCTATCCGATTAGCCATTATAGTTAGCGAGTTGGGAATGGTTTCAATCGACTCAGCACTCCAAAAAACATGAAAATCCATATCAAGTTCAACCACTTGGCTCATCTAAGAGGTTTTTGCACAAAAACTGCTGTTTCCATCCACTGTGCGCCGTCCGGGCCATAAAAGGCCTAAGAATTGACTTAAAAAACCCGTTCTTTCGCACATAGACTCCATTTGGGGTCTAGTTGGTCCTAACGTTTAACCATCCCGATCGCTTTACTCGCATAGATGCTATGGGCCAAAAACGGGCGAAAAAGTGTCTTTTTCGAGGTTTGAGTGTTAGACTTACACACGCACGCACGCCTGGCACGCTTGGCAGGGGGTCACGGTGGGTGGTGAGGGGGGGTGAGCGGGGGGTGGAGTGAGTGGAGGCGCCGCGGCACCTTGTGGTGGCTGGAGTGACCAGGGGCGTAGCAGAGGGGTGTAGGAGAGGGCGCATACCCGAAGCTCCCCATCGGCGAGTTTTTATACGTGAAGCTCCCCGCTTACTTTCTCCTCATGTACGCGAAGCTCCCCGCCTCCTTTCTCTTCATGTACGTGAAGCTCCCCCTCACCTATATACGAAAGTCGCCTAATCCAGTAACCTACACTTTTGGTATTACAAATGTCAAAATGAAAAATATTAATGAATAATAATAATAATAATAATAATAATATGATGAAACATGAAATAAACTGCGCGGTAGATCTGGGTAGATCATTAGGGAGCTTGGTGAACAAAACAGCATGCACGAATAATTATAGTATATATATTAAAACAAAGTTAATTTATCACAGAATAATATCGTGATCGTCGTCTCCAAGTGAAATTACTTGTAAATAAACATCGAACTGCAAACAACATCTTGGCTGGTTTTTACATGAAAGAATTTCATCTATGTGGAGTAGAAAATCCTCTCCTTTCGATGTTGTGGTGTCCGTGTCGTTTTTCATCCCACAAAATTCGTTGACCATTCGTTCGAAAGCTCTCGATTTATCCAACCATACTATATTAACTACTGCGAAGTGCGTGGCCAACAAGCTGAGTTATGAGCATGATTATATGAATAATTGTTTACACACAGGTGATCATTCTCAATTATTGATATTGTGAACATGATTGCAACCGCTTGTTAATTTCTGATGATTTAATTGAGCTGGTGTTTCGATTATGTGATTCATAGCAGGTGATCCAAATATTGCGAATTTTAATAGGTAATTTCTATACTTTACACTATAGGAAGCTGTAATTTCGTATGTAGCCTCTTTAGCCTCTTTCTATAATAAAGTGAATGTTTACTCGCGAGTTTCTATTAGGAGATCATCATCTCACAAGAGCTCAATCGTCGTGATCATTTCTATAATAAAGTGAATGTTTACTCGCGAGTTTCTATTAGGAGATCATCATCTCACAAGAGCTCAATGGTCGTGATCATTTCTATAATAAAGTGAGAGCGAGGAGCTAAAACATGATTCCATGTTTTAGAATTGATGGCAGAATGATAAACAGAGTTCAGAGGCCGATGGGGGGTCGGGTTCAGAGAATCGACGAGGAGTGAGTTGTGTACGGCTAAAGCATATTCATGTTTTTTAATTTTAGCCGTCAGGCTCAAAGGAACTGTGGCTTTTTTTTTTTAATCGAAGCTAAGTTATTGAACTAACCTTTGATGGTCGGGATGAGATGTCTTCCACAGCCTTCCGTTTCATACTATTTTGGAGCACTCTTTTTGCAACGTCGATTTCTACAGCTGGGGGATGGTCGTGGTCGTGACTGCCAACCACATCCACAATTTGCCTTCCCATTGTCTTTACTGCGCACTTACTTCCTCAGACTACACACCCACCTACTCATTTCATTTGCCAACGGTTTTTGGAAATAAAATTTAAAACTATCCACCAATAGCACATCACGACCGCGACGAGTACCGGATGATACAAACGAGGATACGTTCATGTTGTTCGATGATCACTGAGAGCCGGTCCGTTCAAATCACTGATAAGGCTCGAAATGCCTTGAGAGGGGAAGGGGGAGCATCACGTACACCCATTCTCTCGGCACGGGACGCTTCGCGTATGCCTGCTAGAACTTGCCGGGGAGCACCGAGTACAGCGCAAAAGACTTTCACTTTTGACGGGGAGCTTCGCGTAGTCACCCGTAGGAGAATGGATATTTATTACTTTTACGTGTAATACCCATATAATACACCGCTGCACCATGAGGTGGGTACGGTGTTCCTTCGAGGCATGAATATATGTTTTTTTCTAGGTCATATTTGTGTGTTAATACCAATGCTTTTCCTACACATATTTAATAACATATCCTCTCGACTTTTCGTACGTACTTAGATAATGATATTATTAAGACAATAACTATTTGAATAGATAGGAGCTCAAATCGAGAAATATAAACATGCGTATATAATTATAGAAGTATAGGTTGTGGCAACTCGAAATAGGATGCCGAGGAGTCTGGACGGGCCTTATGACGTACGCAAGCCATCTAAAACTACGATCATACTCAATTGAAAAAATAATAAACCTTTGTGAAATAATTTGCAGCGTTTTTGATTTCGAAAAGCAATTACCAGCGGGGTCTGCTGGGGATCAAGACGATTTTGGTGCCTAATGGTTCCCAAATATGTGTAGAATGAGATTTGATAAAAATTTGCTGCTAATAATTGCTACCCTGAGGTTCAGATTATTAAATATCTCGAGATTGGTAATGAAAATTTTAAGAAAATATCGATTTGAAGTGGAGAAAATTACTTTGGATAAGTCGAAAGAATTTTGAAAAGTTGTAGAGGAAGATATTTTGCATCGAATGAGACCACCACCAGATCTCCAATTTTTTTCCTTGATTTTCGGCGATTTTTCAAATTTCTTGTGACCTACAACTCACTAGCCACTTGTATGGAAATCCTCAACAAATGAGTAGTAGATCACGACAAATCACTAAAAATCGTAGAAGAAAGAGAGCTGGCGGTGGTCTCATTCGATGCGAAATTTCTTCCTCAACAACTTTTTTTAGTGCAAAAAAAGGTCAGTTCCAAAGGTCAAAAAGTGAGAAAATTATTCAAACATCCATTTCTTGGGTCAAAGAAGCTATTTTAGGGGGGCTTAATGGTATATTTTCGGAATCAGCTCAAAATTTTCTATAAGAATAGCTCAGGAAATAATTTTTGTGCACCAAGAATCGGTTTCTGGCCCACTGTACGGCGGATTTCAATCAAATCGATTTTCTGAGGAGGTACCGACTGTTTTGTCAGTCCTTGAACAAATTAATGATAGCATCGAATACACAAGTCACGGGTAACGATATAGGTTCTTACATGGAAGTTACAAATACAGTTGTAAAATATTGTTAAAATAGCCAACGGCTCATTACAATTTAAAATGACACAATGTGCGTAGATGGTGTCATAAGCTTGTCATTGAAGCGATGGGAGATACAAACATAAAAATACCTAGTTTTGCAACTTGACGATAATATATTATGAGAAAAATTTAAACTGTTTCCTGCGCTTTTTGAGTTGAAATAACATTGGAACCTAGGATTCTGCAGTGGCTATAGTTACGAAATCCATCGAATACCTACCACTGCTTTTTAGAAGACTGACTCCCGAAATTCCGAATGGAGGCGAATCAAAATCGCGTTTGGATGGGGTATTCCAGTGGTTCGAAATTTCGCGTTTTTTACTTCAAATTTAAATCCAGAATTCTTGAAATACCCCATTTATTATCATCGCTGCACTAGTTTCGAAATGGTGGGGCAGTAAATCGTTGTCCCATTTGGACGTTAGGAGTGAAAACGAATGAGGAATACCGGCCCTTGGGTTTGTGAAACGTGCAATCTCCGATTATTTTTTTGCGAAATCATATTCTATTCTGAGGATGTTGAGACTCATAACGATCGATATTTTTAAGAATTTGCAAGTTTCGGCAAGTAGTTGGCTGTGGTACCTATGTAGTATCACAAATGCAAGAAGTCCGTTCAGAAGGAAGGGAATGTGATGACGATAACAATCGGAAAACAAACTACTGGCGTAGGTAGGTGAGTACCAATGAATTATGGGGGAATTATGAAACATACACGGAGATAGGTATCCTCATACATCCATTCATCGATCGATTTCGATTCTTCAAGGCTGGGATGGTAGACTCAAGGCAACGATAGCCTCTGCAGATTAGAGGTTCATTAGCTCTAAAATCCCAATTGCTTGATTGCTAAAGCTGTCAACCAAACGAAACCAGAGGGTGAATTACAACCAAAGAATGGGAGACTACTACAGCCAAAAATGCAAATCACGAAGTAAGTCATATAGTAGCGCATTTTAGCGAATTTTTGAAGAAAATTAAGCTATTGGTCTCGCCTCAAAATTTGTAGAATATGAATTTTTGAAAAACATTTATGCAGAAATCCGTTTCAGGCTATTCTGAATCATATTCTGAACTTTAACGCATTTTTTTAATGTATATACATACAAGGAGTACTCCGTGGTATCACCACCCGCATCCTGAGGGGTTCTTACTTGAACTGGTGGTCATTTTATAGGGGCACTTCCTTTCATCCCATTCTTTCTCCTCGTCCTGCAACTTCCCTTATCCCTAGAGCCGGCGTCGGGTAAACCTGGGCGTCCTCCCCACTTTTTTATTTAATTTGTTCATTTTTCAATTTAATGGCGTCTTTGAGGGGAGGTTCATTTATTTCAAGAAAAAAAAAAAAAAAAAAAAACTATGTATGTGTTATTCCAGACGATAACTGTCCGTAGAATTGTGCTAGAAACTTCAAACAAATTTTAAAATGTTAAGGACACAAAACGAAAGTTCAAGTTCGTTGGCCAGCATGATCGGATTACATCTTCGGGTTAAAATTTTCAAAAATGTAGTCAAAAATTTCAAAATAGCCTGTTTTTTTGCGATTTGTTGTGCGAAATAATTTTTTCAGCATACTAACATGTGGTATATTCGGAATCAGCGTAAAATTTCCTATAAGATTATGTATCAAGTTTTCAAAAATTTCAAAGTTGAAAAATCAGTCAAAAATCGAAATAATGCCGTTCGCTAGTTGTAAAAATCGGTAATATTTGCATGAAACATTGTCCAAATTCAGATTGAACTACTCTTATGGAAGTATCCCTGTATAACCAATCCTAGAACCATGCTGTTTAAAACGTAGGTAGTAGGTGCTTGTTAAAAAAAAAAAAAAAAAAAAAAAAAAAAAAAAAAAAAAAAACTGATGAGTTTACTCTGTGAAATATTCCGTCCTCCGATTCTCTCGGTCGCTCTCTTTAATGTTTTACGCTCAACTGTTTTAGGACTTGATGTAGCTTTAATACTGACTGTGGCTTAGAAAATATCAGCCATGAAATTATGAAGAAGTTCTATTTATGTACGTACTAGCACGCAGACCCAAAGCCTCGCTCCGCTCGGCCGTCAATAGCGACTGAAATGTCGAAGATTTGTTCAAAAATTCGCTCATGGGGTCATGCTGCATGACTGGACTTTCTTATATGGAGATCCACGTGAAATAGATGCTTCCTGCGTTGAAGTGGAAACAAAATGGCTTTAGAGCTCACTCAGCTGATTGATGACCTCTCATACGTCTTCAGTATTATCCCATGAGCCTCCCTCTCAAATTTCAGCTTCCTGCGTTGAATCATAGGCAAAATATAAAATGTATTTGGAGCTTAATCAGCTGATCAATGATCTCTCAGTCGTCTTCTGCATTCTCCATTCAGCCACCCTTTCAAATTTCAGGTTCCTGCGTCGAATAGGAGATAAAATGGCTTTGGAGCTCAATCATCTGATCGATGACCTCTCATGCGTCACCAATACCATGTTTCATCAAAATCAGACGTCGGGAATTGGCATTTAAAACAATTTTAAGAGGACATACGAGTACATACATAAATCAACGGACAAAGTGTACACAATAGCTCATTTTTCCTTTTTATACTGTTCGTATCTTTGAACATTTTCTGAGTCACATGTTGACACGCTAAATCAAAAACCAGTTACTTCAACAATGAAAAGACAGAAACAAATAGTAGCAATGGAAGCCCACAGAAAATATTGACGTCATCTTTTAATTAGCGTAACCAGATAGTACGGAACCCAATTAAATGCAGTCACTAATCATTACATCAGAGGATATTTTAATTACCATCGGAAATTTAATTTGTTATAAGGGATTAGGTGGATTGTTATTTGGCTGATGTCTTGAAATCAAAACCCTGTAAAAGTCCGAAACGTCGTTTCTTACACAACACTATGCCACGATGAGGTAGCGGCCATTATGTTTACTTTATTCATTTTTTAATTAGTTTATTTATTGTTATTTTTATTATTCAATAAGGATTGGCGGGACGTTCTGCTGAATTAGCGAGCAATATGACACTAGAGGCATCATCATGAACTTCAACTTGAACTGAGCGCTTTCCAGATCGTAGGAAAGCAGCGTATTCTTCCGGTCAGAGCGCCAACTATTGTATCATTGCTTGCAGCCCCCGTATGGTGCTGCTCTAACTACTCCTCTATAATTACTATACATGTAGCCCCCCCTTTAGTTTCAATCACCCTTCTGTTTTCCATGTTAACTCCATTATGACTGAGTCAGTTCTCATCGCATGTACCTACCACAGTCCGTCATTGTACAAGTCAGTCACATTACGATCAGTGAGTGTTGTACACTGCCAGAGTACCAACTTCAACTCAGGTATGAACGTTCGGTTTTACATATTTTAGTTTTCAACCGTCCGTTACGCACCACCGCCCTTTTGAGTCAGGTTCTCAACCTGGTCTGGTTTCCTGGGGATCGTTCTCTACTTGCTTCTTCATTAAATAAGTTCACCAACTTGAAAACATTCATGGAAGTTATCATTTGGTTCATACCCTATTCTCATATATAATCTCATATTTGCACATGGTAAAGCATTACCACAGGGTCTGCTCCAGAATTGTTACTAAGGGATTGACTACTTGATGTTATGTATTTTCGAGATACGAGCTTGCGATCATTCACACCACTAAACTGTACAGGGTGATTCTCCCAAAATGTCCGAATTTCAAGTACGTACCTACTATTTTTCCAAGTTATTTTCTTCAGTTTTTTAACACAGAATGTGTTTTAGCCATGGACTAACTAGCCGAAAATGGAACGCGGGATGGTAACGAAATGTGTGACGGATGATTTTCACGTACAACCGAGTCGTTGCTAGGGATATGGTACTTCGTCGTTTTTCATCCCACAAAATTCGTTGACCATTCGTTCGAAAGCTCTCGATTTATCCAACAATATTATGTTAACTACTGCGAAGTGCGTGTCCAACAAACTGAGTTATGAGCATGGTTATATAAATAATTGTTTACACACAGGTGATCATTCTCAATAATTGATATTGTGAACATGATTGCAACCGCTTGTTAATTTCTGATGATTTCATTGAGCTTGTGTTTCGATGATTTGATTCATAGCAGGTGATCTGAGTATTACGAAAACGGTTTGATTTGTGAAGCGGAGGTTAAATAATTTGAATAGGTAATTTCTATACTTTACACTCTAGGAAGCTGTAATTTCGTTTGTAGCCTCTTTAGGACATTTACTTGACGATGCTCAGGGTCCGGATCAGATGTGTGGCTCTTAAAGCTAATTTCTATGCTTTACACTCTAGGAAGCTGTAATTTCGTATGCAGCCTCTTTAGGACATTTACTTGACGATGTCCAGGGTCCGGATCAGATGAGTGGCTTTTAAAGCTAATTTCTATACTTTACACTCTAGGAAGCTGTAATTTCGTATGTAGCCTCTTTAGGACATTTACTTGATGAATCGCTCTTGATTTATCACGAATTTATTTCGTATTTTTTTTCGTAGTTTCATACTATAACTATATAAATTGATGTTATAAATGAATAGTAAACAATGACGCTTGTTTGGTTGTCACTTGGTTGCGCGACAACGCAAACACATTCTGTGTTTCAATAATTTCGTCCGAAGTATGTAAATAGAGGTAACCGGGGGTCCAGGGGGCTTGCCCTATGGCGAGGCGCGGAGCGCCGAGTTTGTCCCATTTTTTTATCATGAGACTACTAGGCATCCAGTAACGCATCCCTGAAGTGGGCATGCATAGAAACCAACACCTGATTTTATATAAGCTTTTTAAAATTTTGGAGTGGCAGGGGACAGGATTTTGAGACAGGGGACTGGTAAATGTTTAAATTTCGTTGAGATGAGCAGATACGCGTCCACCATTGGGATGAATTCGGCCACTTGAGCATAGGAAAGCTGAAAAAACAAAGAATGTGAAGTTCCAAATGAAGTTTTTATTTTTTTAAGATATGAAAAATTCACGAAAGTCAACTCACGAAAGCGTTCTAAAGTAAAAATGCTCAACTTACTATCACATGCTTAGCTTACTATCACATCCATTAAATATAAAACGTAAAACTTCCTAAAATATCCTAAAAGATAGATTGAACCTGAAAAATAATTTCTAAAACAGTCTAATTTTATTGTTATATTGGGTAACTTGCAGTCTTTTTCAAAGGGTTTATCGTATCACATGCCACGTTTGAATTATTTTAGTGTGCAAAAGTTAAAGATATCACATGGTTGTAATCTAGAAATTATATTTAGATGTTCCCCAAACAGGTATAGGTACAAAGGCAAATTAAACTAGAAAAATAGCTTCAAAAACAGTCTTTTTTGTTGCATTAGGTAACTTGCAATCTTTCTCGCAGGTTTAGTCATTTCACACATGTTATGTTAAGTACCTACTGTAGCACTTGTTTTAGATAATTTACCTAAACATCAATTATTCAAAAAATACTGAAACTGGAACGCATTTTCATTAAGTAATAAGAAGGGTAAAAATAAATGTCAACGCATGTGAAATGAAGAGAGATCATCACTTGGAAATTTAAACCTACCTACCTCTCCCAAGTTCCTGTGGGGGAGAGTGGGTCATGACTACGTCACTAAAAGTTATGCAAGAAATATCTCTCTTTCTATGGGAAAAACAAAGTAGTTGCTTTTGACTTCAGAGTAGGAATTCCAACACTCAAAAGTCTCATATCCTTATTTTCAGCATTTTAGCGATTTTTTAAAAAGAAAATGAAGCTATGGCAACAGCTCGTAATTTAAAAATAAAATTTTTCAAAAAATTTCTTGATCAAAATCACTGTTGAAGCATTCTGAAATGGTTCCTGGATTTTAAAGCTTTTTATTTGTATATATAGGTATGTGTCATTCCAGATAATAACTCTTGATAGGATTTATATAAAAACTTCGTTCATCCGCCGAAAAATGAAGCATTAAATAAATAGAAACCTCGCTTGATAACACTTTTTGAGCACAGTAAATTGGTCAAATTTCAAAAAAATACTACTAAAAAAATCACAAAAAGAAGGCAAAAAATCACTGAGAACCGTGTACTGACCATGAACTAGGTCGTTTAAAAATTAAAGCTTAAACTTATGCTGAAAATTGAACTTAAATTTAATTAAAATTGCTAAAAAATCGATAAAAGTGCAAACATTCCAAAAATCCAAATCCTTTGAAGAATATTATTTAGAACAAGTTTTTTTTAGCAATAAAATTGATAGTTAACAATTTCTTTGCAAACAAAGTGCTCGAATTTGAACTCAATTTAACATAAATTTAATACAATAACTTCGGAAAATTCGCTCTTATGAACATGCTGCATGACTGGACCTTTTGGGTCATTTGATTCCCAGTCCCTTGGCTATTTTGTAAAGCAGCATTTACAGGGGACTGGGATTTCGTCAGTAAAATTCATTTAAAAGTATTAAGGCTAAGAGATAAAAAATGGCCTCTTCACTACTTTATATTCACCTTATCTGAAGTAAATTAAGATTATCACTTTCAAAATGTACTTATTTTTGGTGGAAAAATAACATGCAGGGGACTGGAACCACAAAAAAAACACGCAAATGTTTCTCACAAGGTTCACAGAGCAATTGAGGGGGAAACTGCAAATTAGGAAATATGGAGGAAGGTACAGTGTTGCCGAGGGCAGCGAAAATTTCTTTCCCACCTCCTTGAGGATGGCGGGTGATTCAAAATCTTTTTCTACAGAGGACTGGGCTAAAATCTTGGGGACACATACTATTGTGAGTGTAACTTTGCTCAAAATTAGTGCAACTACATTATGCTTCATGGACTCACGACATGACATTGTAATGGAAGTTCCCTGAAAAAATCAACACTCTAACTCAATCTCACTTGTTGTTCTCTTCCTTGAAACTATACAACCTAGGGCCAGGGACATACCAGGGGACTGGGATTTCGACATTTTAATGGAATATTCTGTACCTTGGTGCAACACCGTACTATGTCAAAAAACGCCATTCTGAGAAAATCACATTTGAAGTTTTGATCAAAAATGTGACCTTACCGTGTGCGGCTGTCCAAAGTTCTACAGACAAAGTAACTACTGCAAATAAATTGCCATTAATTCTTGTTCCTAAGACATTTTTCTCATGATTTTCTGACCCTCATTTTCTCGGGAAAACTTGACATAGTATTTTGTTGCTTTCTTCACATTGAGGGATATCTGACAACTGAAATATTTGAAAAACTATTGTTTTGTGTAAAATCTCGTCGACAACTATAGCAGGAATTAGGTAAACATAACATTGACTTTATCCCCCCCCCCCCCCCAAATCAAAATTAGTGTAAGAGTGTGCAGCTAGCTATTAACCGTAAAAGGTAGATAAACTTAAAAGCGAACACGCACCATAAGTGAAAAATGTTGGTCGGACGTGAAAAATGAATACAGTAATATTGGCTGCATCGTATTTTGTTGACACAGCTATAATATCCGCCAATGGTTAACTGGAGTGACATAATATCACTTTACACTAAAAAAATAGGCCATTAACACACCCAATTATGGGTGCTACGAAATACTATGTCGAGTTGGTATCTTGTTGCACTCACATTGAACACATATTCACCACCCCGACGACCAATATTACTGGTGCAACAAAATCCTATCTCTATATAGTACCTTGTTGCAGTAATATCTTTCACATCTGGCGACTGACATAGTATTGGCCATTCAAGTTTCCTTGTTACCTAGTAACAATGCGACATTTTTTGTTCGCGGTACTGAAAGATGACACTTGGACCTTTCATTTGAAGGCATAAACCAATTTTCGCTAAAAATTGACATAGTATGGTGTTGCACCAAGGTCCAGATATATACCTATATGAAAACGTTTCATAAAACATTATTCAAATTGGTAATCAAATCCCCCTTGCCTTTTTGTAAGCACAGAATCTTCTTCCATGTTCGCCGCACTAAATGTTCCATAGAAAATTGTCTTGGTCTGAAATTCGGGCATATTGGGAAAATCACCCTACACATCATCGGACCATTACGTAGCGAGGGCCGATGCAGAGATCAGGTAAGGATTACTGAACCCTTTTCGGCTGGTTTCCAGTTCAAGTGCGCCCAGCTAAGTTTTCGTTCAACGACTATAGTGCCGAAGGATGATGTCGAATTGGGCCGATGGTCTGTTATGGTCGTACAAAAGACGGTTATTGGGCCCATGGTCAGTTTGGAGGCAGTGTCGAATTGGGTCCATGCCTCTACAATACAAAATAGATGTTTGGTTACGGTCAGATGGTGGGCAAACGTATAATTTAGACGATTGAAACATCTCCTTTTCAAATCAATATGAGTAGTCGTGTAATAATATTTTATGTTAAGTATATGTGCACAAAATGATGAAACCAGAACGATTCAGCCAGCAGGTCACCGTTATAGGATTAACAAAACGGACAGGTAATAGAATTACTTTCCTTTGGGATTTCCAGCACTGCCAACCCCTAGCGAACGGGTGAACGACCCCCCAGGGATTCCCAGGATTGCATAACTACATCATCTCTTCGGTAATTTGCACATCTCGTCACTTTTAGTCCGTCACCATCATGAATTAGAAAAGTGCCACTATGTTTTCTATACTAAGTGAAAGAGGTTTTAAGTTACTAGTTTTTAAGGTTTCAAGTTTTCGAAAAATTGGAGAACGCTGTGTGGTCAAAAGTGGCGTTGTACTAATAGAAAGTGTTCGGCGCATTTGTTTACGATAACGGCGATGAATTATTTAAAGCGTAATGAACGATGCCCGAACCTTCATCGGCATTGTATTTCAAACAGTGTAAAGCGCAAGGCTACAGAAACGTAACTGAACCGCCTGCTGAAGTGATTAAAAAAAAAAAAATAATAATAATAATAATAAAAAAAATAAAAAATAAAATCAATAAATAAATGAATAAATCGTTTCTGTACCGAAAATATCGTTGACAAAGTAACAACAGACGACATAGATCGGATGCGGAGGAATCTAAACTATGCAAAAAGAAGTGAAGTGACACCTCTCCAAAGATGTATCGCAGAAGTCCTCGCAGCTTTGAACAGAATCCCTCTAAAAACGACTCAAGGTAAGGAAATGTTGTTATTGAACTTACGAGCAGATAATATTGTGGTGTTTTGTTCCAAGAGGAACTTGAAATATCTAGCAAATATTGACAATATTTTCATGGATGGTACTTTTTTCTATGTAAGGAATATTTTTATCAATTTTTCACCATCCACGGTGTAAAAAATGGCAACTACATGCCACTGTTTTTTGTTTACTATCAAACAAGACAGAAGAAACATAAGTAAGTCTATTTGATCACCTAAAGGTAAAGTGCGAAGAGTATGATATCCTCTTCAACCTAAAACTAATTACAGTTGATTTTGAAATCGCTATTCAAAATGCTGTCCGGTCATCTTGGTCTCTAGCAAATTGAAAGAACGTAGATTCCACCTATCCCAAGCTTGGTGGAGAAATCCAACACCATGGATTAAGTAATTAATACAAAAGTGAAACTTCAGAGGCTGGAAAATGGTTGCATTGGATATTTGGACTAAGTTTGTTGGACGCTGGAAAGGTGGAGGATGCATTTTTAGAAGACCTCATGTCCATACAACCCCCAAACGTTGAAGATTTCTCCAACTACCTAGTAGGAAACTACATTGATAGCAGCTCTCCATTTCCTCCAAGTCTATGGGCATCAACGTCGACAACCAATGCGTGTGAGTCTTTTCATGCTAAATTTGGAAGACATTTTTATCATCCCCAACCGAACATCTTCGTATTTACCCAAGAAATCAAGTGTCCAGATTGATACCTACATTGGTATCCGAAGTTCAAACTTCTCGAAAAATCACAAACGGACGTTTCAAGAAAAGACTTCAGTTACTGGAAAAATTTGCACAAGAAATACACCGCTAATAAAATATATAGATTACACCATAAAAAGCGTCTGCTATCAGTATAAGAAATAACAATCTACTTGGCAACTACTTCAAGGAATAGCAAGAACACCAACATAGTTTATAAGTAAAATTCAGCAAAGTAACTCCCCCGTCACCCCAAATACACTGCCAAGAACTTGGCACAGAAGTTTCCTCCTGGCCTTCACAGTATGTCACCATTAAATTTTCAGAAATCACCTGTTCTGGGCACCCAAAAACCAGAAAACCTTACTAAAATCTGTTTTACAATAACGGACTTATCACTGTTACAAGAAAATTACGTTCGCATATCGCTGACTCAATCATGATGAAACTGATAGGGTATCATCTAGGGCTAAATCCATGTATTGATGATCCAATCATGATGAAACTGATAGGGGACCATCTAGGGCTAAATCCATTCTATTCCTGAAAATTTCATTGAAACCCGATCAAAATTGTGGAAGTTATGGCAGTGGCAAGGAAATGTAGAGACGAACGCTCGCGCTTGCGTACTGCTTACCGCTGTTTCAATCATGATGAATGTCGTCAGAGACCTCAAGGGACCTTCCCCGCATAATCCCTGAAAACCTGACTATAATCTGTTCAACATTGACGGACTTATGACGTCACAAGAAAATTACGTTCACGCATGCGCTGAGCGTATCGCTTATTCAAACATGATGAAACCGATAGGGGACCATCTAGGGCTAAATCCACACTATTGATGAAAATTTCCATTGAAATCCGATCAAAATGGTGGAAGTTACAGCTGTTGCAAGGAAATATAGAAAGACAACCGCCTGCTGATTCAATCATGATAAATGTCGTAAGGGGCTTCAAGGGACCTTCCCCGCATCATCCCTGAAAATCTTACCAAGATCTGTTCAACATTGACGGACTTATCAGTGTAACAAGAAAATCACGTTCGCGCACGCCCAGAACGTACCGCTGATTGAATCATGATGAGACTAATAGGGGACCATATAAGGCTGAACCCACATTGTTCCTGACAGGCACGTAGCCAGGATTTTGCCTGGGGGGGGGGGTCCAGATCCCCCTTCCCCCACGTCCATCGGCTCTCTTCCCATTTCAATAAATTTAAAAATATGAATTTTAAGTCACAGGAGAAGAAGAAATACTATCTTTAATAAGGCAAAAATATTTATTAGGTAGGTACATAATAAGGATTTTAGGTCACAGTTAAAACAATTTTTCACAATCATGATAAACCTTGATCTTTATACAACAACAAAAGTTCAATTTTTAAGTATTTATTTGATCATAAAATGGTTATATTAAGACTTTTCTGTTTGAGTTCAAAGACATCAAATCCAGCACGTCATTAGCCGCGAACAGCAGTGGATAATGAACTGACATCATGGTCAAATGAGAAAGGCGTTCATTACCCATCTTATTTCTTAGGTAATTTTTTATCCTCTTCATTGAAGAAAACGATCTTTCTACCTCAGCGGTAGAGACGGGTAGAGTCACCAAAGTGCAGAGGAGTTTTCTGATGTTCGGATAAAAATTTTTATCACATTGATCGATAATATCAAGCATTTTCGTTGGCCTATTTGTTGACGTCTCCCACTTCCGTTTCCACAGGGTGTATTCTGCTCTTAAAGCAGATTCTGAGGTATCGTCATCGGAATACTCTTTCAAATTGTATGCCAATATCATCGGTTGACGCCATATTTTTTGGCAGCAATACTTCGAAAGCAGAGAGAATACTCCTATTCTGACCAAAAAGCTCATCCAACGCGCTTATGAGCCCATCTAAGCAAGGTACGAAAATGCATTTTCGATAGTATTCTTCAGCTGAGTTGTGGGGAAGGTTTTCTCTGTGGATTTGTCTGGAGCACTGACGTGGAATCTCGATTGTAGAAAACAGTACTTCATTCACTGTCAATAATGCCTTTTGATAGAGTTGGGAGAAATGCTTTTCAAAATGGTCAGGCTCACGTATTCTCTGAAACATTTGCATCACATCGTCCGCATATATCAAAGCCGACGATAAGTCATGTTCGGGGTCTTGAAGATATTTTGACAGACTTAATGTATAACTGAAAATGTCCTCACAAACGAACAATGCCACCACGAAGCTACCTTTTTCAATTGATGACAAGAAGTTTGATGCACTTGTCGAAATGTTTTGTTGCCAGCATGAAATTTCCTGGAGAGTCGCGACTATGGCGGTGAACAAGTCAATGAATGCAGTGACTGATTCTTGCCGTTCAATGAATCGAGTTTCACATGAACGTATTAGTCGCTGTTTTTTAGATTGAGGAACCAGTTTTTCGACATTTTCTTTCAGTGCTCTACCCGCTTGTGAATTATTACGAAAAAGTTTAGACACTTCACCCACTGTTCCCAAACAGTTCCTAATTAGAGGTACTGAAAGAGAGAGTCACTGAGAACCAAGTTCAACCAGTGGGAGGCACAATGAACGTACAAAGCCTTACGATAAATATTTTTTATCCTTGCCTGAACACCACTAATGTGACCACTAAATGTGGAAACACCATCATAGCCCTGTCCAACCAATTTGTTCAGATTGATTCCCAAGGACTCACAAGTTTCCAAAATGACAGCCAATATGCGTTCTGCTGACAAACCATCAATTTCTTTGAAACACATGAAGTCCTCACGCAGAATGGGCTTTTCGTTGCTTAAACAACGAAAACACAATGAAAACTGTTCTTTACCGGATACATCGAGAGTTTCATCCCCAAGAATAGAAAAACATTCAGCAGCATTGATGTTTTCCACGAGTTTTTTCTCAATTATTTGTCCACAAATATTTATTATTTCGTTTTGGATTTCAGGACTGACATAAGTTGCATTTCGGGGACAACTGAGGATGTGTTGCTTTAGATCATTGTCAGTTTCAGCACGAAATCGCAGCAGAGCCCGGAAATTTCCATCTTTTTTCTCAGGCTTTTCCAACGTTAAAGGACCATGGTCCCTATCCCCTCTTAACGGTAATTCATTTTCTCCACACAGCATTATGGTCTGTATTATGGGTTTTAATGCAGCCCGATTCTTCTGACGTTCTTCTTTCCTTTTGTTGTCCATCAGCGTAGCCACATCTTCTACTTTAGAGTTACAGTTCTGGACTTTTATGAAGTTTTCCGCGCGTATTGTGGAAAAATTGTGATAATCCATGGAGGCATGGTTGTCAAATTTCGCAACGGCGTCTTTCCATTTGGTGAATGGTGAGGCTACCAACGTTCCGATTTTCTGGTGAATACCTTTTCCCACAAATTCTGTCGCGAAAAGCACACAGTATTTACAGTAGGCTCCATTTTTTTTGGGGTGAGTAGGCAAGCCATGTCCACCTTTTCAGCCAATTCCGCTGGAATCTCAGATTCTTCTTCCCAATAACTGATGATTGAAAAACAAATTTTTCATCGGGCTCTATGGTGTTTTCAAGAGCATTTATTCTTAGTTCTGGAGTATTTTTCATAAACGGCGGTGTTTGAAAAAGCCCATCAGATACGGACCCAATATCGACACAAACACGAGTCACATTCAAATTACATGATTTCGTTTTCATCAGCAAATCATTTGTAGCAGCAAAATCATTTGCTTCCAATACTGTATCCCTTTCGGCTAACTTCCGGCGCTTCAAGTCAGTGTCTGGGCAATTTTTCATTTCGGATATTTCTAATCTGGTTTTTTGATTTTCATCTACATCACTGGGTGGTTTTGGACACTTTAAAAAACTGGTAAGAGTACCTTGTTTTGTCCGTTTCATATTTAAAATACTGCTAAAAAATACTGATTAAAAAAAGTATATGTACCTCTACTCGCACATATAAATCGTCAATAATTCTTTCTTGAACAATCAGGAGGACCAGCAAATAGTAATTTCCTCTAGAACTCAAAATCACTCCACTTCACTAAATCAAGACTTCTGACTGACACGAACTCGATATAAACGGAAAAAACACGATTCCTATATAAAAGGAATGCTGACTGTTCGGATAATTCACTTAAGTCGGGATTCATCAACTTTAAAGGAGAGCATTTTTTTGTTTAGAACGAGGTAACCAGGTGATATAGTGAAAGTTGATAATGGAGTGGACTCCTAAAAAGGTTTGCTATGGTTACACGAATAGAAGCAATGATATATTTCACAATCATATGAGAAAATTGACTTATGTTATTTTGACCACTGACTTAAGTGGTTGTGACCCTTATCTATAATTTGACAAATTCGTGATTCACACTTCACAGCCTTCTTTAGTCCTTCAAATGCAACTCGAGTACAATATTCGTCCACTTGTCGAAGAACCAGCAACCATAATGACAAGAGGGGGTAATATTGAAAACTCGTCTTATTTCCTAAATATACATATAGTTTTTCCATTTTTGTTCTTATACAAAATAACTTTTTCAAATTTCCAATCTCCTGGAAAATGAAGTAATCAATATAGGTAGGTAAGGGGGTGCAAGAGAGGGGGTAATACATCTATCTTTTTAAATCGTCCGAATTCGAAAATTCCTCTTTTGGTTGGTTTTTATTGTTGCTCCAGGAATCAAAACTATTTCATTTTTTTCTACAAAAAAATATTTTAAAAAATAATAGGAATGACAAAGGAACTTCAGTTGAAGTAAAACTGTTTATATTAAACTCTTGGAGAAAAATACATTGAATATTATAAAATTGACCCGAAATTAGTCATAGATAAAACCCAGTCCAAAAAAAAAAGGATTAAACTCACTCTTCTTTGGGAAACTCAACCAAATCAGGGTCGATGTCTTCAGTTTGGTTGCAATATGGAAGATTTTCGTAGAAGGGGTGGAAGATGTTGGTAATCAACGGGAGCAATGAAAGAAGGTCTTTCTTTTTCTCAGCGCTAATCTTGCAGGGATGGGGAAGTCGATGAAGATCAACATGATTACCCGCGGCTCTTCCTCTCCTCTCAAAAGAAAGTTGGTCAAATTCAGCCGATCTCAGGTGCTTTTGTATAGGATTTGGCCAAATATCTTTGAGGTGTATTTTAACCATGATATCTTGCCACATAACCTTTTCTTTTTTCTCATTGACTTTCCTATGGACTAGATTTGTTTTCAACAGTCCGGCGAAGTCGTAAAAATCATCCCCAGACATTTCTATGACGTTTAATATCGGTCCGCAAGTTCGTACAAGTTGGAACCAAACGTGGGGGTGATAAATCGGGAGGTCAGATTTATTTTTCTGCCTTTCGATGACGGAGTGATCTTGGTCAGCATCCAAATGGGTATGGCCGGGAACCATGAACTTTTGCTCGATTATTTGCAAGTGAGGGAGCTGCTGCATGGCGTAGGTGAACATGGCTGCGACGTGTGAATTCCTGTTTTGTCCGGCACATGTATCCGAGTAATAAATTACGTGCGTTACATGGACTGGTAAGCCATGCATTTCAACTGTTTAAAGATGCATGAAGCTATCTGGTTTCCACCCCTCCCAGAAATAGCTTCGTACAATCAACTTCTTTTGTAGCGTTGTCGTGAATAGTTGGATTGAAAGTCCATAACTGTCTCTTATAAAACGCCGTTTCTCATCTGGTAACAACAACATAAGTCGACTTATGTACTTCTTCGCGATTATTTTTTTGTCTAAATGACTTATGTCATTGAGACCACTGCGCTCTGGCGCTTTTTAAGGGAAGGTTCGGGTGTGGGGGTGGTATCAAAATATGCGCTATGACCAGGCCTTCCATATACAGTTAAAAACTAAAAAAAGTGGTTTTTTGGACTTGTGGTTTTCGCTGTAGCCAGAGAATTTTAGCCGAGAGCTAGACGAAAACAGGAAGGCGATTTCAAGAAGTTATTATATTAGTCACGTACCATTTTCAGCCATCTAAATCGTAAGGCAAGGCTTACACGGGTCGTTCAGGTATACTGTTAGAAGCGTTGATCTGTCTTTAAGGTCGTAGGTACACCTGCCCCATGTCCGTGTACCGAAATATCAAACTTCTTATCCCAGGAATCTTACCTCTACGTAATGGAGCTATTAGCAGAACTTATGAGTATTATAAAAATAATTTCTGAAGAATTTCACATCAGACGAATATTCTCTGTTGGTAGTTCGTGCTAGTGAAATGATAGATACTACCCTAACCATGAATAATTTTTAAATTCATCAACAAATTTCGGGGGGGGGGGGGGGGGGGGTCCAGACGGACTGACGTACAGACACGAAACCAGATTTTTTCAGGAGGCCATGAAACGCAAAATGCGAGTGGAAATTTTGATTTTTGTCCAAACAATTTTTTTTTTTTAATTTCGAAAGTGGAAACAAAGCTTCCACTGCCTTGCGTAGTCAGAAGCAATGCATAATATAATGAAGTTCCAGTTATGCAGCATGATCGTATATGAGCGAATTTTCTTGAATAATATCGTACTATATGTTAAATTGTACCTATTGAAATTTGAGCTATTTCAGTAAAAAGAAATTGTTAAAAACCAATTCTATGGCCAAAAATCTCATACTAAACTAAATTCGGTGATTAAAAAAAATTATGACTTGCAGTTTTTTGCAGTTTTCATAGATTTTTCAGCAAATATCCGAAATTTAAGTGCGTTTTTCAGCATAATTTTGTGCAAAACATTTTAAATATCCTAGTTAATTGTTGATAATTTTGTGTTGACTAAAACTCAGCTAAAAATTATCTTTATCTTTATTTTTTAGTAAATTTTTTGAAATTTGACCAATTTGATGTGCTCAAAAATTGTTGGCCAACGAACTCGTCCTTTCGTTTGGAAAGCTTGATTTTTGTGCGCAATAACGGGATTTGTATCTCAATCCTAAAGTGAGTTATGGCTTGAGAAATGTATATAAATGAAAAAGCGCACACTTCAGGAATCGTTTCAGAATGCCTCAAAACCGATTTCAGTGAAGAACTTTTTCCATTGCAATAGCTTCATTTTCTATGAAAATTCGCTTAAACTTGAAAAAAAATGACTGGGCCGAAAGGCCGCTCCTTATATTTTCCTCTTAGTCGTGTGTTACTGGTCGGGACATTGGGTTGATATATAAGCGGATAACAGCAGTTCTATATCTACAGCAGTCATACTTTAACTCTACATCCGAGCATTCATCTCACTGCCAAAAAAATTTAACAGGTATGGCTGCATCATGTTTATTGTTGTTTGAATTCAACAATATGATTTTTTTACCTACTATTTGACAATAGATTTTTTTTAGGTTCAGGACTACCTAACCTCAAAGCAAAATCAATCAAACTGTGATTAGGAAGCAAAATCCTTCGGCTGGATTTCGATATGAAATGTTGCGTTGAAACAGACATTGATCCAGGGTGGTCCCCAACTAGAAAAGTCGGGGAAAACCTGGAATTGTCGGGGAATTATTCGGGTCGGGAAAAGTCAGGAAGTTTGCTAAAACCACCAAATGTCAGGGAATTTTTTAAATGAAAACTTGGTGTAATAATTTAAAGCGTTTTTAGGTATATTATAACTCCTAAACCATCAAACTTCAATAGAGTCAGTACTTCATATCATAATAAGTACATATTATTTCATAGGTGAGTTATACGAATGACAAAAATAATTATGAAGAGTTGTAGTAAAACTGTTCAAAAGTAGCAACGCAGCACGCACATGAAAAGTAAGGATATGCCATTGGCTTCCCTGGTAACTACATCGCCTATAACCTATAGTAAACCATTTGTGAGAAGAATCAACTGAGTATTGAACTAGGGAGAAAAAACCCAGCAGAGTAGTGGATTGATCCAGTAAGAGTCCCAAAACTAGTTTGTATACTAGAACTTCTCAGGAGGGTTAAGGAGTGGGAAATTGAAATGTGGAGTCATGTGTTATAAATTCACGGAGTAACTTTCCAACGAACGATTTTTGTGGGATAGGAAATCAGGAAGTTATACTCTCTCTGGCAAAGATTGGTAGTAGGTGATAAAAAGCGTGATATTTTTTGCTGTCGGAAGAAAATTTTGAATTATCCCCAGAGCTAAGAAATCCATGTAAGAAAAAATGCACTTCAACAAATAGCTTCAGCTCACAAATTGAGAGACCATAAAATATTAAATAAAAATTCATGCAGCATGATCGTATGGGTGAATTTTGGTAAATTATCGTATTACATTTAGGTTAAATTGTTATGATATTTGAGCACATCGAAGGCAATGCAATTGTTAAATGCAAGTGGACTACGTATAAGTAGTGTTTTTTCTCTTTCTTTAAACTATACGATTTTTGTTTTATAAGCATTAAAGGTACAATAAAATAACGAGAAAACAAAGAAAATTCGATATTTTTTGTCAGGGAAATCTGAAGTTTGCTCAGGGAAAAGTCAGGGAAATTAAAAATTTCCTTTTGGAGGCCACCCTGTTGATCTCATTATGTTATTGCCTGTAGTAGTATTATTCGTAAGTTGAAATAGTAATTAGAGGATGAAACCAGTACCTTCAACGAATTTTATATTTTTTAAATGTTTTAATGAAGTTCTATTTGCTTACATTATGTTTTAGTTTTTTATTCTATCGTACATTAAAATAAAAACGAATGTCTTATCACTTAACTTATAATAAATGTTGCCCGACTGACGTAGGGTCAGTGTTTATAAAAAACGAAGCCAAAACGACTTTTATTCTTTCAGATGAAAAATTCCTAGGATGGAGGGACCAGTGATTGACAGGGACCCAGTAATTGACATCTAACCAAGTAGATTTAATTATAAGGCATTTAAAATTGTTTTACGGGCTTGATCCATTTGAATTTTGAGGCTAAATAATTTCTCAGTAAAGTATAAAGGCGGGAAACCCTTTCAGGCGGGTTTTTGTGAGATCTGGAGAAGGTTACCCAACAGAAACTCGTGTTGTAATTTCTTTGGTGCTGTTTCTTGTGATTTTGTTTTATTTTGCTTCACCATGCCCTCCACATTTTCAAATTCGATTGTTTCTATAGTCTTTCTTCATCAGTTTTTTGTGTAGATTGCATTTATGCTCTCATTTTATGGAAATAATCAAAGATAACATGTGAAAATGCCAATTTTACATGTCAATTACTAGATCCCAATCAGATGCTCCCCTCATTGATTGACAGTTCTGTCAATATGGATCTTTAGTCGTTCTTTATTTTTTATATTTATACAAATACCTAGCAACTCACAAGCTGCTAGTTTACCATTAGAATCGTATTGTGCCTATGGTATCAAAAAAACATTGTACCTATTTTGAGATGAAACATCCGGTGATATTTTCAACTTTGTCTTTAAGAATACTCATATTAATTTTATATTTATATTAATAAAACTAATATCGAATGCTCAATTCATTTGTAGAATGTTGAAATAAAATGTTTTGTTGATACAAGGAATCATTTATTGCAGAAGAACTGCCGTCTCAATCATAGGTACAACAGAAAATGTGGCTGTCAAATACTGGGTCGAAAAATTGATTTCGAAAAACGAATTCATGATGTTTTGTGGCTTGAATTAATGATTTTTTCAATTGAGAACATCCTGATGCAGCAATAGATGTAAGCTTCAAGTTTGAATAAACGAAAAAACATAACTTGATTGCTTGTCAAAGTCAAAATGCCTCTTAAGGTGTAAAACACTTGACACCCACCCTATAATCTATAGCGATGCGTAGAATTTCAAGGTTGACAAAATGATATTTTTTTTCCAAGAAACTGTTTATATTTATGTGATCCAGTTCCAAAGTTTCATTGGATATAAAATATAAGCTAGTAGAGATTCCATAAATCGATCCTTTCCTGTTTCTTTTATAGATCCATATTCAAGTTGTCACATTTAACTCTAAGGGAAACGATTCGTATGGACATGTTTGTACTTACTGGACAAATCGTGTTGGTGTGAAATGTGTTTCAACGCTGAGATAAAAGATCATTCTTCATTCCCACTGTTTCGAAACTTATTTGTGGTGAAAGTTCATTCACACTTCTGGTATTGATCAATCAATGGCTGAAAATATGGAGGGGGTCGAGCCATGAGTACCACGGTTGATCCGATTGTTGGTCGTATGAATTTTGTGAAGGGTACGAGTTACCGGAGTACGAATTGCGATCGTAAGGGCTGTAAGGGTTGTTGCTGTTGGGGTTGTACGGATTGAATGGGTTAGAAGGGTTGTTGCTGTTGGGGTTGTACGGATTGTATGGGTTAGAAGGGTTGTTGCTGTTGGGGTTGTACGGATTGTATTCTATAGTAGGGTTGTTATTGTAAGGGTTGAAATGTTGGTATGGGCTAGGAGAGTAGCTATTGTTGGGGTTGAACGACTGGAATGGGATGTATGGATGGACAGAGTTGACGGAATTAATTGGGGTTAATGGGCTCAAGTTATTGTTGGTATGGATTGGGCTGTAAGGGTGGTTGCTGTTTGGGTTGTACGTATTGATTGAGATATATGGATTGTTGTTGTTGGGATTGTACGTGTTGATTGGGGATAGTTGATTGGGGTAGTTGTTACTGATATGGTTGTACGGATTGTATGGGTAGTTGGCGACCTGAGGGTATCCTTGGACACTTGGTCCACTACTGATGAGGGGTCCTATATTCGATGCTAGCGGTTCATATCTGCTTGGTCCGAGCCCTCCAAGATGTCCAAATCCGCTTTGTCCAAGTCCTCCTGGTAGTCCGAATCCACTTGATGCTTGTCCTCCTTCTGGTTCATATACGCTTGGTCCTAGTCCTCCTGAGGGTCCAAAGCCGCTATGCCCGAGTCCTCCTTGAGATCCAAATAAGCTTGGCCCAGGTGCTTCTGAAGATCCATATACATTTGTCCCTAGTCCTCCTGAATGTCCCAATCCGCTTTGTCCGAGTACTCTTTGAGATCCTGGTCCTCCTTGAGATCCAAGTCCTCCTTGAGATCCTGATCCTCCTTGACCTAACGAGTTGAATAGAGAACGCTCCACCTGCGGCCTCCCCACAGATGCCCCCTTGGTGTTGCCTAAAATGCTCACCAGGAGCGCAGCCAGCACTGAACAGCACGTCTTCCACGCCATGCTGATACTTTCTAACTAACTACCGAAACACACCGTCTAACGTCTCAACAGCTTATAATCTTGAAACCGAATCGTGAAATTCGAAAAAGACAGATGGTTTTGCAATACGCCCAGTTTTATACCAGGTCTAATTTTTACACCCACCAACTCTTATTCCAATATTTTATAACACGACAGCTCATCGTTAGTTCCATATCTTCTATTGCAACCTCAAAAAACGTGAAACAAGCTATTATTACAGTTTTATGTTAAACATCAAATTCAATAATTAGACCCATCGTTATTTATAATAGATAGCCTTTCTATTGTAATTTCGCTCATTAAATAGATGCCTCGTACCTGCATTGAGCGAAATGTCACTTATAACAATTCAAATTTCGTCAGAACCCCGTTAACTCTGAAACCTGACCTTTCCATGTTTATGACTCTTCAAATTAGTGAGGTTTTCCCATATTGGTGAACACCCAGTCTGAACTGTATTTATTAGTCATGTTGGAAGAAAATATTCTTCATAAATGGATTCGTAATACCGTCTGTAAAATGAGGTAATCTTACGAACAATAACAAAATTTACAGTTGGATTTCTCGTTTAACGCTTTTCGGAATATGATCGGCATCTTTATTCAAATTCTTCTCTGCCTGTCTGGATTTTTGATTGCTCATTACGCATGCAGTGATAATCACTAGTCAATTGTGTAATGGTGGGCTCTCTTTTAATAGAGTAACGTTAAATCAGATGCATTTGGTAGCAAATCACCAGCAGAGTGAGTTATGTGACGAATTTCTTTTCTAATTAACAACACAACAGTTCCAGTCATACAGCACTACCATATGAGCGATTAAACAATGAATTTAAGCTACATCTTAACCAAAATAGTCACAAAGGCTTTGTACAATGATTCTAAGGGGAGCCATGTTGAAATTGATGCCGAGCTTCTAGGATCATTTAGACCCCAAATGCGATTTTTAACCCAAGTTTCATAAAGTTCGGTCTAGTAGTTTCGGAGGAAAGCTCTGGATGGGGGACGGACTGATTTTTTTATTTCTATTAAATTTTTGGATTCTACCCATCTTGTTTGTTTTTCCGATTTTTGGATTCTACGCATCTTGAAATGTAAACCAACAAAGTTTCAGGGGGAGTTAAAAATTGTTTTTTCTTGGTCGATTACAAAGGTTTGTTATTGAAAATAATAAACCAAAACTACAACAATTACTAGATTATGGTTTAAACAACATAAATACTACTTATCTACTGAATGAATTAATAAAATTATTCATTTTGTTACCTGTTTGAAGGGGCTGCCTGGGGACCAAGAGAGCCTCGTGGAACGGGAGGAGGAGCTCCATGATGAACCGTCATTTATTTACAGGCGTCCAGGGAGAAAGGGAGGGGAAAGAACCACCAGAGGGAGCTGTGGATAAGACAGTCTAGTGATGGGCGATACAGTGATTTTTCAGTACCTAACCGGTTCACCTGATACTGCTACTTTGAAATAATAGGTTCTAGTAATAGGTGATTTCAATAACGGCGATTTTTAGCCAGCTGCTCAGAGCCTGGTTACCTGTGAATTTCTCTCCCGAACCTGTGATTGAATAGGTGCAATATATAAATAGGAAGATGAGTTGATTGTTGAGGTTGTATATCGATGGCTGGGTGTTTATTGTTTATGTTTTTTAAAGTCGATATAGAGGTCTTAAAAATATAAAATTGTCCACAAAAAATGGGGCACGTTGTCTGTTATTGTAAAAAACCATACGTCACCTAATAGTTAGCTGCTTTTTCATGGTAAAATATGATGGAGTGAAGGAAAAATATAATAAAAATACCCCTAGAATCACTAGTAAGAAACAGAGAAAAATGTAGATACTGTAAAAGGAACGAAGTCAAAGAAACCGGGCGAGCGGGAGGTAAAAGACTTGAGAGCAACATATTTGGAACGGAAGTTAGTGAAAAACGTTGTCTATTTCCACGAAAAATAAAGAGTTACAATGTTAAATCGATTTCAACGGTTAGGCCATCTTCAGTAATAAACAATAACAATAGTTATTGAACAATAGTTATTGTTTGTTACTGAAGGTGGCCTAACCGTCGAAATCGATTTAACATTGTAACTCTTTATTTTTCGTGGAAATAGAAAACGTTTTTCACTAACTTCCGTTTGGAAATGGGTTTCCACAACTTCATCGCGAGTGATTTAGTTCGTAACATATTCGGAACTGTAACATTCACTTCCCACCCCTTCTCTCATACCGTGATTGTGAATAGGTTCAAAAACTGCAACTAGACCGCTGCCAGACTGTGAATGGGAAAGAGAAAAGAGTGATTTGGGGTGATGCTTTTTTTTTTTTTTTCAATTAAGGTTTAAGCCGCATCTCAACCAGAAGGGTCATTAGGCGGCATTGAACACGCTGTCTAAAGGGACACTGGGAGTGGCACGATTCTAAGGGGAGCCATGTTGCCATCCTTGACTAAAAACGAGCGCCATCATGGACTCCACTGGCAACTTGGAGGGGAAAGAATGAGGCGTACAGCGATGACCACTGTTCAGCCCCCAAAGTGGTTGGAAAAAAACCCCAAAACTAAAGTAATACAACTACAACTAGATGTAAAATAGGCTAATAACTATATACATGCTACTGTATACAATTAGCAAAGTGATATAAAACTACGACTAGATGTATATAAATAAATCACAGATCAGATATCACAGTTCCTAGTAGAGCTCAGCGGCTCTCAGGTACAACAGCAGGGATCGAACCTTGTCTGTTCCTGATAATACGTCAACCCAATGAGGTGGCTGATGCTGGACTGGGAGGTCCACAAGGGCTGGGCAGTCCTCCAGAAAGTGGCAGATGGACAGATCCCCCCCACGCCTTTTTAATACCTATCACCAAGCCGCATAACTATAATAAAGATTACCACCTCAACCAAGTGACAACTTTACTAACCATGTATAACATCACATTATTGGATTAATATCTTGTAAATAAATTTAAAACAACGACATAAATATTTCACTAATAGAAATTAGAAGGACGTACCTTGGTAGGTTTTTCTGTTATGGTGCGCGTCTACAATTACTATAACCAAGATAAACTAAACTTCTCAACCAATTTATAACATCAATTAATATAAAACTACGATATAAATAGAAGAACAAGCACGAAAGGAATGCGTTATAAATCGAGAGCTCCAACGAATGGAGAACGATTTTTGTCATAGAAAACTAAAGAACTTTCATTTCCACAGCAACGGCTTGTTTGTTCTTGAAAATCATAAGATAAAATTTCGTGACACATTGCCGTCTCCCAACCGCGTCTCCCAAAAAACGTGACACTTTTCGCAAGTTAGCTCAAGGCTAAAGCATGTTCCATGCTTAAAAAAAGAAGAAAGAAAACGTTGATAATCCGAACTCGATTAGCATCTTTAGTAGCACCTACTGAAACTAAGTATCTCGAATTCAAATACAATTTTATTTAACAAAAATATGTGTCTATTGCTTCCAAGTCTACCTAAAGGTAGCCGAAGTATTTTAATTTTTTTAAATTAAGTATTAAGCCGCATCTCAACCAGAAGGGTCATTAGGCGGCATTGAACACGGTGTCTAAAGGGACACTGGGAGTGGCACGATTCTAAGGGGAGCCATGTTGCCATCCTTGACTAAAAAGGAGCGCCATCATGGACTCCACTGGCAACTCGGAGGGGAAAGAATGAGGGGTACAGTGATGAGCACTTTTCAGCCTCATACATTTAAAATAGGCTATACATATACATGCTACTGTCTGTATACAATCAGCAAAGTGAAATAAAACTACGACTAGATGTATATAAATACATAACAGATCAGATATCACAGTTCGTAGTAGAGCTCAGCGGCTCTCAGGTACTACAACAGGGATCGGACCTCGTCTGTTCCTGATAATACGTCAACCCACTGAGGTGGCTGATGCTGGACTCGGAGGTCCACAAGGGCTGGGCAGTCCTCCAGAAAGTGGCGGATGGACAGATCACCCCCACACCTCCCACACACATCAGGATTTGAGCCCGGTGGGCCCTTTCGTAACTCAACATCCAAGCCGAAGTATTGTATTCACTTTCGGAAGAAAACAAACTTTTGGTCTCCAAAATCAAAATTCTCACTCGCATTTACGTTTAAGACCATTCTGAACAACTTTGGTTCCGTGTCTGCCTGTCTGTGTGTGTGAGTCTGTCGTGTGTCCGCAAATCCTTGTAACAAGCTTATTTTCCACAGTTTTCATCCGATTGGGATGACATTTTCAGAGGATGTGAGGGCTAGGGGGGGTATACGGTTCCCTATCAGTTTCATCGTTCTTGATTCAGTACCTCACTCTGCGCATGCGCAAACGTAAATTCTACCAAGCATCATTTTCTTGAGCCCTAGTCGTCCGATCTCGCTCGAATTAGGATGTTAGTTGGGGGATGACAATTTGATCATCTTATATCAATTTCAACATGATGGTATCATTAATAGCTACTGCGCATGCGCCAATATGAAATCCTTGTATCAAGCTTATTTTCCACAGTTTTCATCCGATCGATGAAATTTTCAGGGAATGTGTGGGCTAGGGGGTAGATGGTCCCCTATCAGTTTCATCGTTCTTGACTCAATACCTCACTCTGCGCATGCGTAAACGTAAATCCTACCAACATAATTTTCTCCGCCCTAGTCTTTTGATCTTGCCCAAGTTTGGATGATAGTTGGGGGATGGCGATTTCAGTTTCATTGTTGTCAAATCAATACTTCACTCTGCGCATGCGCAAACGTAAATTCCATAATGTTCCATTTTTTACGTCCTAGTCGTCTGATCTCGCTCAAACTTGGATGATACGAGGGTGAATCAAATATAAACGGGACTTATTTTTTTAAAAACTTATTTTGATTTTAAACACACAAACAAACATAGTTTATTTTTCTACATTATCTCCTGATTAGGAAACACATTTTTCCCAGCGTACAGGTAATTTTTTAATTCCATCCACGTAAAAAGAGTCAGGTCGTGTTTGTAGCGAATTGCGCAAATATGCTTCAACCTCATCATCGCTGCTGAATCTTTGCCCCCCCCCCCCCCCCCTCAAGCTTCCTTGAGAGGACCAAACACATGGAAGTCGGAGGGAGACTGATCTGGACTGTATGGAGGGTTTTCCAGTGTCTCCCAACCCAGTTGCTCCTATTTTTCTCTGGTCAGGGCTGCTGTATGGGGGCGAGCATTGTCATGGAGAACAATCACTTTTCTCATCGGAAGGTCTCGTCTTTTGCGGATATATGCGAGTCTGACCTCTGTCAAAATGTGCTCCCATAACTTATTCCAACCTCAATTGCAATATCCGAAGTTGTTAGACGCCTATCACCATCAACAAGCTGGCGGACACTGTTGATGTTGCCCGCTGTAACGCTGGTGCGGGTTCTGCGGTCATGGCTCTCATTTTCAACACGATCATGACCCTCCACGAACTGTTTATGCCAAGCAAACACTCTAGCTCGCGACAGCGTCTCTTCCCCGAACTGTGCAGTCAATCTCCTCAAGATTTCTGCTGGTTTTACACCTTCTGCAGCTAGAAACTTAATCACAATGGTTGCGCAACAGCGGGGTGTACCTCCTGCTCAGACATCGTCACGATGGATACTGAGAGGGTCAAGGAGGCTGGCTCAGGTGCTTCACCCACTCCTGACAAACCAAACCAACACCCCTCAACAGGGGAACGTTATTCCATCACTATTGCGCTCACTGGCTCAAAAGTCCCGTTTATATTTGATTCACCCTCGTAGTTGGGGGATGACGATTTGATCATTCCATATCAATTTCAACATGATTGTATCATTACATGCGCCAATGTGAAATCCTTGTAACGACCTTAATTTCCACTGTTTTCATCCGATTTTGATGAAATTGTCAGAGAATGCGCGGGTTAGGTTGTAGATGGTCCCGTACCTATTTCGTTGTTTTCAACTCATCAGTTCATCCTGCTCTTGCACAAACGTAAATTACGTTGAGTATAATTTTTTCGTTTCCAAATTAATTAATTATGACATTTCGCGCTACATCTTGATTTACCCTTTTCCGCTTTGGAATTTCTCAAGATCATTTAAAACTAAGCTATGTGCCACACCCAACTTGACAGTCGTTTTTCATGATATCGTTGTAAAGAAAGCGTAATCAAAATATTCTGAGGGTCCACGTCCTGCTTTACATAATCATTATTACCTATATAAGCATATCCATATTGGCTTCCTCACTACCGAAGGTAGGACAGCTGTGTTGATTGAATTCAAAAAACTTTTTGACTTCCAAAATTAAAATGTTCACTTGCTTTTTGCGTTTCAAAGCTCTGGGGGGGGGGGGGGGGCTCGTATTTTTCTACTAGATTACAGCACAGGTTCATAATTAAAAACCGTAAATCAAAATTTGAACTGTAACAGGTTAATTTTACGCGTTTATTACTGACACTCGAGAACCGTAGAGACAGCAGTCATATTCTGTTTCCAAAAAACCTGCCTTATTGATTCTCCAGTTTGCTTTCTCCTCTTCCAAGCGAGCATAAATGCAGCACCCTACATTACTCGCACGTGAGTTTTGCTGCATACAACAACCTAATGCATCAACCTTTATGTCGTTTGCCTGGAGAGGTGATATTCCCCTTTGTATTCCAATAGGAAAAAATATAGTCAATACGAGTATGAATGAGGTCTGGTGGAACGTTAAAAATCCCTTAGGTATAAACTAGAACGATTGAACCCGTTGACATAATTATACTGGAATTCTTTTGAAACGGAATCGAGTTTACTGCAACTTTTGTTACCTACGACAAGATAAACGTTGGTAGGTTTTGTTCTTTGTCATTAACTTTCTTAATTTGACGTTTTATTGAATGACCTGAATAATTGACGATAAAATGTCAACATTTGTTTCGTGCAAAGACGTGATCAATTCATTAACTAGGCAGACAGAAAACACTGTTTCTGTTTATTATTTTCAAAAATGATCTTTTTTTTTATCGAAGAAGGAAAGAAAATTTAAACACCTCTTCACAATTTGTTGGTTTACGTTGCTAGGTGCTTTGAAAAAACGAAATGGAAAGAAATTTCCAGTAATGCGAATCATATCAGCGAATTTTCTCAAATTTCCTAACGTATTATGATGTGTCAAGTTGTATTGAAATTTGAGCGATTTGAGTACAAAGACATTGTGAAAACTCAATTTTATTGCGAAAAACACTCATAGGCACTAAATAAAATTCGGCGATTCATAATTCTTTTTTGTTGCCGTTCTTACAGTTTTTCAGCAAATACTAATTCAGTTCCCAGCAAACTTTGGGGGTGTTCTGTCCATACGTCACTTTCTGGAGGACTGCCCAGCCCTTGTGGACCTCCGGTCCAGCATCAACCACCTTAGTGAGTTGATGTATTATCCGGAGCAGACAAGGTCTGATCCGTGTTGTTGCACCTGAGAGCCGCTGAGGTCTCCTACGAACTGTGATATATTTATATACATCTAGCCGTAGTTTTATTTAACTTTGCTGATTGTATATAGTTATTAGCCTATTTTACATCTAGTCTTAGTTGGAATATTTTACTTTTGGGGTTTTTTCAACCACTTTGGGGGCTAAACAGTGCTCATCGCTGTATCCCTCATTTTTTTCCCCTCCGAGTTGCCAGTGCAGTCCATGATGACGCCCCTTTTAGTCAAAGAAGGCAACATGGCTCCCCTTAGAATCGTGCCACTCCCAGTGTCCCTTTGGACACCTTGTTCAATGCCGCTAATGACCCTTCTTTTTAAGATGCGGCTTAAACCTTAAAAAAAAAAAAAAAAAAACTAATGAAATTTTGTGTGTGACACATTGCAACGTACTATTGATACCATCTATCGAACAGCACGGATGCGAGGTCTTAGTTTTTCGCCTGAAAAACCACCTCCTTTCATTTTTGCAGAAAACGCAAAGCGCATGATGAGTATGCAGTGACAATTGGTGGAGTTACAATACCTTTCTCCACTCACACACGTTTCCTCGGTCTCATAGTTGACCGCCAGCTGCGGTGGACCCAGCATATTGAGTACTTGCTCCAAGCTGCCATGCGGGGTGTACAGTTGCTAAGGTCCTTTCCAACTATAGTTGGGGTGGCCAGCAGGATGTCCTCTTGAGGATTTCTCATGCAGTGGAGCTATCCCGAATTGATTATGGGTCTGCAGTTTATGGCTCTGCAAGGAAGTCCTTGCTGCGTAAGGTGGAACATATATATTAAACAAGGGTCTTAGTTTGGCTACTGGGCCTTCCGTACTACCCCGATGGCCTCCTTTCAGGTGCTTGGGCATAGTCAGCCATTCAAAATTCAAAAGTTCAAATTCATTGCCATTCAAATTCAAAAAACGGTTGCTCTATTTCCCAGGACACCCCCTGCATGAAGTGGTCTCCATACCCTCCCTAGATGAGAGGTATTCCAGGCTCCAAACACGAACTCGCCATTGGGTATTCGTGTTCAGGAGCTCACAACGTGGGATTGCATAGAGAGATAATCTTTGGTTACCTCCCTGGACCTTGTCTGGGATGCGTGTTGACCTTTGCATGAAGGTCGGGGTCAAGGCCAATACACCCCCACACATCCTCAGGTGTGGTTACACTGAGGCAATCCAGCGATATGCTTGACACACTCTTCTATTCACTGATGGCTCAAAGACACCTGATGGTGTTGGCCTTGCACTATGGAGCCCCAACTTCCAAGTCACTCGACGCCTACCACCAGTTGAGTCTTTGTTCACAGCAGAGCTGTGGGCAGTGCCACTTGCTGTTCGACACTGCCATTTATTGGGAGTTAGGAATTATGTGATTCACTAAGTACCATCGAGGCGATCAGGAACTCATATTTTGATGATCCTCTAATACGAAGCCTACGTGTATCGCTACACCCAGCCACCACATTGGGTTCAACCATAACTTTTATGAGGGTGCCGAGCCATGTGGGTATTCATGGCAATGAGTGTGCTGATGCCCTTGCAAGGAGAGTCATTGGTGATAGATAACTCCATCGATATGTTGCCGATACGCATTGAGGATCAAATCTCCTAGATGCAACATAAAGCCAATTCCATCAGGACCCATAGCACTATCCTACTTTACAATCACCAGGATCAACTAACGAGGAATAAGAAATATCAAAGAATAAATTAATAAATCAAAGAAAATCCAAAATCGGTTTCTTAATATTAAAAAAATTAAGATTATTTATAATTTCAGAATTTTTTCCTTTGTGTTCATGGATGAAGTCGAAAAAAGTTTTGTCCTCCATGATCAAAATTTCCACTTGCTTTTTGCGTTTAAGAGCTCGCTGATCAATTTTGGTTCCGTTTGATGTCTGTCTGTCTGTGGTAAATCCTTGTGCTAAAACTATACGTACCACGCTTCAGTCCGAATTCGATGAAATTTTCAGAGATTGTGCGGGGTTTGCTCCTAGACGGTCAGCTATAATTTTCAATGCCTCTGAATCAACAGTAGCTTGTGCACATGCGCAAAAGTGAATTCTCATAACGTCGATTTCTCATCTTCTGTTGATCTGATTTCGTACAATCTGGTAGGTAATTGGGTATTTGTTCTAGAAAATTGCCCTATAAGTTATATCGCGATTGTCAGATTAATAACCATTGCGCATGCGCAGAACTAATATCGATTGACACAGGCAAAACTCCGAGACTAATGAAATAATTTTGATGACATTCTCTGGGATTGTGCGGGATAGCTTCTATACGGTCCCCTATAACTTTCATTTCCGACACACAAATAGTAGTCTGTGCACATGCGCAAACGTTAATTTTTTATGACGTCAGTTTCTTATCATTTGCTGGTCTGATTTCCTTCAAACTCGGTAGGTAAATGGTTCTGGAAAAATTCCCTATAAATTATATCGCGATTGCGCATGCGCGAAACTAATATTAATTGACACAACGATCATTGAATTCAATAATTATTTATTCAACTAAATATCGTTCATATTTTTGAAATAGTGAATTCGTTTACCCAATCTAATGTTTCCGTTTGATTGTCAAGTTTGATGTGTCATTGTTCTTCCATCATGCGATTCTTTTGGTAGCCGGACAATATTACGTAAACATGAGCTGCCGAATTCGCGATTCGGATGAACTCTAGATTCTTCGTTTTCTATTTCTTTTAACATCCAATTAGGTACTTAAGCATCGTCAATGGTGGGTTCTAATGGTATTTTGATTTCTTAAAAACAATTCAGATTAAATTTAGTTTGAATGGGTGATATCTCATTTCTTGTTTCTTATTTCTATTTAAGTTGAGAGAGTCTTCTTTATTGAAACATGGGTAGATATTTTATGTTTTTTGTATTTAAAAAACTGGCAGGGGAATTACTAACTAGTACTAGAGCTAAGGGTTATCGAAAACTCCAAGCTTTCCTTTGTGTTGAAATGTGTTAAGTACAATGGTTTCTTCCTACTTTCATGTGTTGGAATTTTACACTTTTGAACGCAGATTCGGATTCAGCACACTCGAAAACCTCATGGCTCCAATTTTTAGCTAAAAATACCGTTTAGTTTGGCCAATAAACGCGTTGGGAGATCACGCATGAAGTAGTACTGCAAGGGAGCCGAGGGTTCCTTCCAGGCGGGTGGGGGCCGTGATGTCACCGTGCAAATGAATTTCAAGGGCCGTACTATTGGTCAGATACCCATCATATAGCACCTTCTTGGAAAGCTCTTGCTCACATGAATTCCTTTCATGTGTTGTTCGAGGTTGGGTATCATTACTGCTCCAAACGATTGGTACACTCGGTTGAGACGGCAACCATAATAAACTGCACTCGTGCCGCGATATGAGCAGTCGTGGTTTACCTGGCATATCCCTTTCTAGCAGCAACAGCGCTTTCCTGAGCTCCAGGTTCCCTCAAGGAAAATATTAAATATAAAACATATTGGTAAGTATTGCATGCATTACAGGGGCGTCCTTATGAATGAACTGCGTATAATTTTGGTGAGAGCTCAAATAAGAGAAAAAAAAAAATTATCATGACTTTTCGGAACTACCTCATTATAGCCCTCTCTACCGACAGTAAATTTCCTTCATAAAACTTCCAGCATGAAAATCTGACGAGGATAGTTGAAAAATCATGATTATTAATATTATCCCCCTCCATTCGCCCCCTTCCAAAATGAAATTTGAAATTAAACCTTCCAATATTCCTTCCATATACCTTCCAACGCTGGACCGAATTCATAGAAGGAAAAAAAAAGAATCACGAAAATCTGACGAGATTAGAGTTAAAACATCATGATTTATTAAAATTTCCTCCTCCTTTCGCTCCCTTCCATAATGAAATTTGAAACTCCTGTTGTACGATCCAAAAACTAGGCCAAATCCATTGTTGGAAAAAAAAAATATATATATATATATATATATATATATATATATATATATATATATATATATATATCACGAAAATCGGACGCGAATCGTTAAAACATCATGATTTATCACTATTACCCTCTCCACTCACCCTCTCCGATGATGAAATTTGAAACCCCTGTTCTCGAACAATGAAGTAGAGCCACGAAACTTCTAGACCCTTACCAACTAATCTGAATTTTTACTAAGGATTGATTACTTGATGTTATGTATTTTTGAAATGCGAGCTAGCCAGACCACTGATCTAAGCAAAAAACTGATCTGTGCAAAATCTCATGGCGACTGGAGCGCTGGGAATACCACGCGGTGGGTAGTCGAACTAAAGAGCATGTCAGGGTCTAGAGCAGGGGTGCTCAAACTTGAACTGCTGGCGATCTACCTCAATATTTTTAGACTACTTACGATCGACTCTGAGAGGCTGCAAGTATGTGTGATGCAGGGTTGTCGTACATACACGATACACCCTACCTACCTAGGTAGGGTGTACCGTAGCATATATAGATATTAGCTTTCCGCACAATTTACATTATTTTAGTCAAGGTTTGGGTTAGGTTTACTTAAGTTCTTCTCTACAATATCTATGAAAAAACTCCTAGTTATTCAAAATTGCGAGTTTATTCGTTGTTACAAAACAAAAGAGTTACATATGGTGTTAAACTCAACTAAGGAGTGACTTTGGATGTTGAAGCGTGGCACTGCATGTCCTCAGCATACTTTTCATAAGATGGTGCGTAACCACTGAGTGCCAATCGCAAGCATGATGACATATGATCGTCAGTTAGTCGATTGCGATATTTTGACTTAATTATCTTCATTTCAGAAAATGCAGACTCGCACAAGTAAGTTGACCCAAACATTGCCGTCAGTTGAAGGGCGATTTGCCTTAGATTCGGATATTTATCTTCAGATATAAAACACCAGAAATTTGTATCAGATGCTGTAGCTTTGAGATGTATATCTGATATAATCTGCACCAACTCATTTTCAACAGAACATGAGTTCATATTAAACTAGGGCTGCCATCCGTCCCGATTTATCGGGACATGTCCCGATTTTCGAGGTGTCCCGGGCGTCCCGTCATGATTTTTGAAGCGTTCCGATTATTTTTTTTGCTGTCCCGACTTCGTCCCGATTTTTAAAGTAGTTGAATCCCCGAAGTATTTTGTAAGCCCAGGATGAAAACTGGATAAACCCTGCGTGGTACAGATGTCCTTCATTGCAGGTAGGTAGCCGGACACCTTTGACTATTTGAAATTTATAGGTCTATGTAATAGATGATCTAAGCACCCAAATGAGATATTTCGTTTATTTATTTATTTTTTTCAATAATGATGTTTCTCCAACTTTTCAACACCTATTGTTTTTTTTGTTTTTTTTCCAAAAACAAAATTTAGTCGTTGTATTTTGTCAATGACTTGAAGTATATCTTGTCCCGATTTTGGTCCCGATTTTCTACTTTAGGCTGTCCCGATATGTTCCGACTTTTAGCTTACGCTGTCCCTACTTACGTCGAAAAGATATGGCAGCCCTATATTAAACTGACTTGCTACTTCAGTAGCTAATTCCTCAATGTTTTTACATGAAAAAGGATAACTCATAAATTATGCTATATTTGCCAATTTACTGCAATCATAAAAACGCATTTCGAATTGTCCCAAAATATTTGATAATTCAGCCTCATACGTATCATAATTCAACTGAGGAATCCTTGCTTTCAAAGACGGAAAATGTTTCTGATCCTTTCTTTTCAGTTGATCTATCATAAGTTGCAATTTACTTTTGAATGCGTTTACTGCGCTAATCATCTCAATAATAGTTTTTCCTTTACCTTGAAGCTCCAAGTTAATGGTGTTTAAGTGCATTGTGATGTCAGTCAAAAATGCCAAATCAGTCAGCCATTTTTCGTTTTTCAACATCTCAGTGTCATCACCTCTTTCGTCTAGAAAAGCTGTTATTTCGGGCAATAATTCTTGAAACCTTTCTAGGAATTTTCCGCGGCTCAACCACCTGACGTCCGTGTGAAGAACTAAATCAGTGTGTTCAGCTGACTCCCTATCTTCCAACTGCAACTTAAAGAGCCGCCGTTGCAAGCTACGTGCCCGGATGGAATTCACAATTTTTGTTGCAATGCCCATAATTTCCTCCGTGTTTAAAACTTTTGAACACAAAACTTGTTGATGTATAATGCAATGGAATGAAAAAAATGAAGGGAATTCTTCATTAGCTCGACACAATGCCACAAAACCAATGAATGTTAGAATGTTTAGTTACCTACTTATTAAATTTTTTTTTCTTCTCGAGATCTACTCAAAAAGCACTCGCGATCGACCGTTTGAGCACCCCTGGTCTAGAGTCTCGTGACTCGACTTGATTGTTTGAGAACGTGTCGTCCTCACATACGAAATCTTGATGGAACAAAATAAGAATCACGATAATCGGTAGAGATTACCAACTAGGACAGTCCTTCAAAGAATTTATGAATATCCCCTCCACCCCCCCAACATTGACAGCTAATCCGAAATTCCCAAGGTTTATTGAACAACTAAACTAAAATTGGAATCGAACCAACAAGAATCACGAAAATCGTTGGAAAATTGTAGCCTGCCTAGGTAACGTCAACAAAATTTGTCGAAACAAATACTACGTTTCTTCGGCTTTCATTCATCACGGAATTCAAAATTTCCGGGTTTATTGCACAACTAAACTAAAATTGGAATCGAATCAAATTGGGATCTCAAAAATCGGTTGGTTGAGAATTTTGTCGACAAAATTTGCACACCCTCACACTTTTTGGTTTATTATTTCCAATAATAAGCCTATGTGACCGTATAGCAAAAAATTTTTATAACCCCCCCTCAGACTTTGTCACTTTACGTTTCAAAGTGCGTAGAATCCAAATTTGAAATGTCCGTCCGCCGTCCGCCGTTCGCCGACTGGGCCATAAAAGGCCTGAGAATTGACTTAAAAAACCCGTTCTTTCGCACATAGACTCCATTCGGGGTCTAGTTGGTCCTAACGTTTAACCATCCCGATCGCTTTACTCGCATAGATGCTATGGGCCAAAAACGGGCGAAAAAGTGTCTTTTTCGAGGCCTGCTCAACTGCTCAACCACAACTGCGCAATCTAATATTCCACGGTTAGGATAACAATAGGCAGTAGGACTTCGCAACAGAACACTTTAGGACCAGATCATGTACGACCACAACAGCACGACCTAATAATTATTATTCTCATAAGGACGAAATTCACTCAAAATTCACAACTTTCAAATGAATGTTGATGGAAAAAAATGAGTGATAGGGAGTACCTACGGGGTGGCGTGGAAAACTTCCAACACTTGTATTGCTTTCGAATTTCATGTTCCTTCGAGGCATGAATATACGTTTTTTTCTAGGTCATATTTGTATGTTAATACCAATGCTTTGCCTACGCATATTTAATAACAAATCCTCTCGACTTTTCGTACGTACTTGGATAATGATATTATTAAGGCAATGATTATTTGAATAGATAGGAGCTCAAATCGAGAAATATAAACATACGTATATAATTATAGAAGTATAGGTTGTGGCAACTCGAAATAGGACACGCCTAGGAGTCTGGACGGGCCTTATGACGTACGCAAGCCAACTAAAACTACGATCATACTCAATTGAAAAAATAATAAACCTTTGTGAAATAATTTGCAGCGTTTTTTAAACACACACACACTTTTTTTAACCTCTCAAAGCACAACATTATTTTGAAAAAATAAATAAATAAAAGAAGTGAGGAGGACGCCCAGGTTTACCCGACACCGGCTCTAGGGATGAGGGAAGTTACAGAAGGATGAGAAGGGAGAGTGGGATGAAAGGAAGTGCCCCTATAACCATTTGATATGAGTAAACTGAAAACAAATTTTTTGTAGGTATTCAGATCTTGTGCCCTTAGTTGCGTCGGTCATAGCAAGGCTGTAGCTTCGTTCTCAGTGCGCGTTCTGACAGTTCTCGAACTCATCAGAACTGGGACGGGAAATCCCGGGGCGTTCCTGTGGAACCGCGTTCTGCACTGCGAACGATTTCAGAACTTGAAAGTGGAATAACCTGCGTTGTTGTTTGTTACCTTCTGCTGCTCCTTTTCAGAATATTTTTAGTGCCCGTGAATATATTTCTTATCATGCCCGTGAATAACACTCTACGGCAATAATAATAATAATAATAAAATCCACGATGACTGAGGAGTATACTCGAAAAAATTTGAGTTTCGTAGATGTAGACGAGATCCAACATTATTTTCGATCTCCTCATCGTCTACAAGCCATGAAACACCATCGTCCAAACTATCACTTTCCGAACTTGACAAGCTAGTTGACATTTCGATCATAGAATAGGTACCTACTTATACTAACGTATAGAGACTAAAATATGATTAAGTATGATTTCTATGAAGAAGAAGAGAGTTGTTTACTCCACGAGACCCGAAAAATTGTGAAATGCGCATGCATTAACTACGTTCTTGCGTTCGAGTTCTGACAGTTCCGAAAAATAACGGGGACTGTCAGAACCGTTCGGAACTGGGTTCGCAAAACACTGCGAACGCCGAACTCGGCGTTCTTGGCGTTCCGGCACTGCGAACGACAAAACTCGACTGCGCTTGCCCAGAACCGTTCCGAACTGGTAGAACGCACAATGAGAACGAAGCTCATGAAAAATTTGATACGTTGTACCTACCTTTCAAACGTGAATGAGGTACAGGGATAATAGTTTGTGTCGTGAGGAGGAGCGTATAAGAAATATTTGGCATCATATAACTTGTGATGGATAGAAGTACTTCGCCTTCGATTCTTGCAAATGCTACTCCTTGGCATATTCCTGAGATTATTCAACCTTCAGGATATCCTCTGGGTGTAGGAGGTAAATCGCCTCTCCCCTTTGAAGGAGGAATTACTACATTTCCATCACCTCCATTGTCATAAACCATAAATTCGCTAGGATGCTTATGCATAAACATATAAGGGCATACTTTGCGTGTAATTGGCAAATAGTGAAAACCTTAGCTATCGAGAAAAGATCAGACGTGGGAAAACTTTTGGGTTTAAAAATGGTCTTTTGGATTATTATCAAGAAACGCAATATCGAAGGGAAAGTACCTCCCTATGCCAATATGTCGAAACTCAATAAGCTTTGCATTATAGATTTATAGACTTTTTAAAATTATATTATTACTTTTTTAGTGAGTGATGTAACGTGCTCCTCCCATCTAAGGTTCTCATCTATAACGACACTCAAGTACCTTGTAGTGACTGCTCTTTCCAATTATAAAGGCAGGGACAGGATCTTGCACCTACATTGCCGCAGCTATGGAGTTTTACTACATGCTCTATATGCGTCTTACTGGGGGATTTTATAAGAGCTAGGTGGTATTTTGAATTGCGGACACTCAGTGTATCCAATGATAACTAGAAACCGGATTCGTATGCAGCATAAATATGCTATAAAATACAGTAAAAACCAATGAAATATGGAAAAAAAAAAAAAAAAAACAACAAGTGACATACGGGAGATAAAATTCAACATTTGAAGAGACAAAATTCTGAACGAATATAATTCTGAATGAAAGTTGCTTAATATTAGTATATGGTTTTCACAAAATGCTCAATAATTAACAGCTCAGATTCTTATAACCCATAGTCTCGTGACGTCACGCCTGTAGTTGGTTTGAGTTTCTACCAAGGTCCGCCATGACTTGGTAGATGTTACTAGATAGCCACTCAACCAACCTATTTTTCACTAGAAGTTTGCCGTTGTATGTCAACCTAATAAGTTGTTATAATGACATTTTTCAACAGTTTTGTTTTGTGGAGGTAATATTGTAGTAATATAAAGTTTCATTTCAACTAAATGGTCGCAGTAATCATTGCTGATTATAGGTTTGTGACAGTTCCCGCGAGATCCAAGATAATGCGCTGTGCGTCCGTCGCTTCGGCTCCAGGCGTTAATTCTTACGTTCTTGAAAGGCTATGGTTGACGATAGATGATGATCCGGGAACCGGAAAATTATCTTCTCTGATCGTAGCATATATGCTATTAGTACTGTCACTCTCCTCTCTCTCTCTATGAGTGTGGATTTAGGCCCCCATTTCACCTCTGGGGCGCTCTAAGTTCATTACATGGTAGCAGAGCGTGGTTAGGATTATGCATGGCTAACGCCTAGTAATCCGATCCACTATTTTTGGGGCGTTAATGTTCCAGAAGAAACATGGCCCGGGTATTCCAGAAGGAATACACATTAAACTCCCTTGGAACATTGCACCTCTGGGGCGCTCTAAGTTCATTACAGGTTGTAGACACCTATACCAATCTAGTAGTGAACGAGTTTTTATCTGGACTAGGAACTAACTATTACAGGAAATTAGTCTCCGAAAACTAAAGAACTTGATTCGTTTAGACTGAGAATAAATAAGCCGAAAAATAATGGAGAAAAAATAATTGAAAATTCCTTAGATCTCTGTACTGCAGAGTAGGTACTACATAGCCATAATTGCCCTGGCAGTTTCATCAGCGTTTTAGACGTGTTCTTATTACTATATCTGAGGCAGCTTTACTTGTTTTATTGAATGAATGGAAGGATTGATTTGGTAGTTTGTCGTAGTAAACAAGGCAGGTTGGTGCTCCACCAACAAACGAAACTACGTATGTACGTACAGCCTACCGAATTCGCTGTTGGTTAAAAGTAAACTAAGTTGCTCTGCCAACGAATTTCAACTGCTTATCAACAAGTTTGTTGAACCAGGAAATGTGCAACATGAATTTATTATAAACCAGCTGTAAGGAACAAACCTTGAAATTCATTCTTCTGAAGGTTAGACTTCATGAACACGGGCGTTGAAAGACGCATTGTCAGTGCAGTTATTACTCGAATTTGCAGTTACGCCTGTGCGGGTTCGAAAAAAGTTGATTAAGTAGGTACCTACTTCAATTTTTCCCTGTGAATAACAAGTGAATAACAACATGATGAATAACAAGTAATAATATACCTAAAGTAGCTAGTGTATTCTACCTCTCAAGGCTTTTCATTTTAGCATGAGTTCATAGCTAAAGGTTACCTTCAACAGGTTTTGAAGAAGGAGAATTATAAACTTTTTGTTCTCGGTAGGTGGTACCTACCTACAATCAAGGTGGAGTGAAAAATGAATGCAATTTGATCCATAACTTGTATTGAACTTATTTGCCCTCCCTCATTCATAAGCACAATGTGAGAGGATTTTTAGCAGAGTGAATCTTATAAAAACAAAACCACGAAATAAAAAGTGCAAGCCTGTTTCTGGAGTCATTTGAACTTAATTTCGACCAGTGATATGCCATAAATGATGATGACGTCTGCCTATGTATACTTCAACTTTCACAGATTCACAATCCAAGCTCGAATCACCAGGATCACCAAGCCTGAGAAGTCAATCGAAGATGAATTTTTCTTGTACCTTTTTCTTTTTTCGTATGAAGTTGTATTTTGTTTTGCAAGTTGATTAAAAAAACCTACTAAGGTTTCGTCATTTTTGTCCAAATTTATACGATGAACATCCAAGTTTTGTAGAAATATGCGTACGGTGAAAATACGGTAGGTGTTTTGGATGAAAGTACGAGAATGTACGATAATTAGAAAAATATTGGTACGGTAATGGATGACCATGAGTTGGCAACCCTGTTACCACGTCTTCAACACTACGCCCGTAAATTTCTAAGCCCGAGGAAGATTTCTCTGATGAGCGTGTTCAGTTCATATTTATATTAAAATTTACTTATACTAATTTATATATATATTATTTTAATTTTCACTCGAAGCAGTCCATTCATCGAGTTTTCAAAAACAACTTTGTCAACTAAACGGAGGATAAAGGGTTGCCGTAAAACGGATAAAATCTTTTCATTTCAATCATATATCTACTAGTTTTCAAGATACAAACATTATTCTATTAAGATACAAACATGTATTATTTTAATGAGTCTCTCCACAAAATGCCTAAAATCTGTATATACCAACCTGTATACCTACATACTTGAACTATCGCCAATGTTCCCGACGGATGTCTTCAAGATAACCTCGAACACAATTATTCTCAGAATAAATATTGCAAGAATTTTTACGAAATTTGTTTAAATAAGTAATCAAATGCTTATTTATATACGTAGCCCTTCTACGCATATCACTGACGTCGAGCTCGTCGTTGTTGAATGAACTAGCGTGATATACAAGCCTACAAAGTCTAATACTTCTCGCTGCATTTCAATGCACAAATGACGCAGTAATGCAGAAATTATAAATCTGTCTGATGAAAGGCTAGATGATTGGTATCTGCATCAAAATGAATTGCAGTGGAATGCCGTCACTCCCCACCGCCTCCTGATAACAAGGCTCAAAGAATTTCTTCGTCGTCTCAACACCTAAAGGAAAACATCCATATTAACCAGTGATATGCGTAGAAGGGCTACGTATAAATAAATATTTGCCTACTTATTTAACACTTCGTAGAAATTCTTGCAAAATCTATTGTGAGAATAATTGTTTTTTAACAGGTCCTGGGACTTTTAAGCTTAATCCTTCCCTATGTAAGTAAGCCTAACTAGCTGATCACAACCAATCACTTATCAATCCGTGCATTACGATGTCAACGCAGTCGGTCCACTCTGTTTTGGAATAGGTAATAATTATTATTAAACCGCATTGCCGCTTTCAGAAGTTCCACTGGTATCCCAAAGTCACTTATAACATTCTATTGGGTATAAAACATAAGTTATTAGTTATTGGTGCACATTTCACGTATGATCTTGTTCAAGCAGGCACGTTAACTTTGAGGGTTCCGTATCGTAAGGCTATGGGTATGGGTTCGTACTTACTTGACAAACGTATTGGAGTGAAATGTTGTATCAACGCAGAGATAATGGGTTATTCGATTGGCACAGTATAGATACATAGTTTTGGTTCATTAATGTATATTTATTGTTAATCTACAATATGGGAGGGGGTGTTGAAGGTTCTTGAATTGGATGCCGATCGTCAGGATAATTGAGATAATTATTAAATGTATTGCGTGGGGATGTCAAGAGATAAGGGTAGTAAAGGTTGTTATTGTTTAGGTTGTAAGTCTGCAAAAACCTGCAAAAGACTGTATGGGCTGTTGCTGTTGGGGTTATACCTAATACCGGCTGTAAGGATTGCTATTGTTGGAATTGCAGGGCTGGTAAGGACTATAAAGTGCGTTTTTGTTGGGATTCAATGGCTGGTATGGGATTCAAGGGTTGTTATTGTTGGAGATGAACGGCTGGTAAGTTCTGTAGGGATTTTTGTTGGGATTGAATGAATGGCAAGGGGTGTAAGGTTTATTTTAACTGAGATTGATAAGGGCTGCAATACCCTTGCTGTTATTGTTTTGGTTGTAAGGCTGAAAAAGCCTGCAGAAGGCTGCAAGGGCTATTATTGTTGATGGGGATGCTCGGCGTCAAAGGGCTGTAAGGGTTGGGATTGTAAGGGTTGTAAGGACGGTAAGGGGTTTTGTAGGGGTTAAACGGCTGGTAAGGGTTGTTATTATTGGGGATGAACTGCTGGTAAGGGCTGTAGGGGTTGCTATTTGGATTGTACGGTTGGTAGGGAATGTAAGGGTTGTTAGTATTCGGATTGTATGGCTGGTAAGATGTGTAAGGGTTGACAGGGTAGTTGTTACTGTTGGTGATGTACGGACTGTATCCCTGGGCTGTTGGTCCACTACTGATGAGAGGTCCTATACTAGATCCTGGAGGTCCAAACCCGCTTGCTGCAAGTCCACCTGGAGGTACGAATCCGCTCTGTCCGAGTCCTCCTAGAGGTCCATATCCGCTTGGTCCTTGTCCCCCTGAAGGTCCAAATCCGCTAATTCCGCCAAATCCGCTTGGTACAGGCGCTCCTGATGAAAACGGCGACATTTCCATAGCCGCCACCAGCTTCAAAGTGTTTCCTAAAAGGCTCACCAGGAGCACTGCCATCACCGAACAGCACGTCTTCCCCGACATGCTGGAACCTTCTAACTACCGAAACTCACCGTCAAACGTCCCCACACCGTTAAAAATCTTGTAACAAAATCACAAAACTTTAAAATCAATTGTTGTCTTCGCAGTACGACCATTTTTATACCAGATCGCATTTTTACATTCCCAGCTGTGTTCCAGCATTCGCTATCTCAAAATCAAAACGTAATTAGACCCTCCCTTTTTTGCAATAGATCGTTCTATAATTGTGATGCCTCGGTACATAATTTTAATGGAAAGAAATGGTTCTTTCAACAGCTCCATTGTTTGTCGTTCTCCTTCACCTGTGACACCGTAACTTGACCATCTCATGTTTCAGATTCGCCAATTAGTGAGTATTTTGTATTTGTTTTTCGCCGGCCACGAGGATGAGAGAGAGAGAGAGAGAGAGAGAGAGAGAGAGAGAGAGAGAGAGAGAGAGAGAGAGAATTTATTGTTTTCCACACCACAGGTATATAACAAAGTCAGGTACAATAAACATACAAAATTTGTCACTAAATCCATAACACTCAATGCCGACAAAAATCGTCGTCCAAATCATTGAGTTAAGAAGAAAATAAATTGCTGTGATAAATGAATAAAAAAGAGAAGAAAAAAAAATTAAAAAATAAAAATTATAGCTGCATTTTATTATAGGATGCAGGGGTGTGGTGGACGTTGCTATGGAACGCGATTCAATGTCTATTCAATGCACTTGCAATGTTTTAGTAAAATGGAAATTACCTAATGTACAAGGTGTTCCACTAACCCCCCCCCCCCCCCCGCACTCTACCTAAATTCCCTAATAAATGGGTTTAAAAAAGTTTAAGGGGAGTCAATCCGAAAAAGTGTGTTCTTTATAAACGGCTCTGTGCGGTTTAAAACACAGGAAAAAATATACATTTTTGCTAGTTCGACAGTTTAGATTCTGAAGAAAAAATGCTGTAAATTAAGGAGCTGACATGGAAAAGCAGTTAAGTCCAAAAATCAAATTTCATAGGAACTCCCTCTGAACTCTTATCACATTTATTTTGGACATAATCTCTTCTCTATGCAAAGGTCACACATTTCTTCAGGGTGCGATCTAGCAAGGACGGGAGGACCTAAGGCCGTTGGCGTGACTGGTTACTTGTACTTCGACGAAAAAAAATGTTCATTTTATTTTTGGACTTAACTGCTTTTCCATGTCAGCTCCTCAATTATTACACAAAGGTTTTATTATTTACGTATTAGATAGCCCTTTAACCATACGAAGTCTAGGATTCATTATTTAAATATATCTGCAGTGGCACAGACGCCTACCGAGGAGAAATTAAATTGAAAACACCTACATTTTACTAGTCTTTTGAATTTACACAAGCTGACCCACCAACTAAACATTCATGATATAAAATAAATCACATAGGTAACTACGCTTCGCAGCTCCATTTATAGGTGACAAAATTTATAAAAATCTGAATTCCTTTTCCCTTATATCAGCTGATACGATCGTCATAGTTTATTAGGTAATTTTTACTATGTTTCACCTGTTGCGATTCATCCCATGTTGATTTTTTCCCCTGTTAAAGTTCTGGCCCTTAGGTGGAATTTCCCTGACGCGGCTGCGGCCGGCGGCTGCGGCGCGCGGTTTTGCCATGTAGATACTCAGCCGCCGGCCGCGCCGCGCTGTGAAAGAGAGTTTTCTCAGAGCGGCGCGGCCGCGGCGGCGGCCAGTGGCCGCATACCTAGGCTCCAGCTTCAGTTTCGATCATGTCGAGCGAGAATGTTGTTGTGGCCGTTTAATTGGCAGAGGAGGACGAGGAGGAAGAATTATTGGTGATGAAAAGGGAGCCTCAAGCACTAATGTTTTCAACTCGAACAGAAGAGGGCTTTTTCAACATTCTCGTCGACTGCCACCTGATAAATGATGAACAACGTTTCAGATCTCTCTTTCGGCTTCAAACATTTTATGAGCATGAAGCTAAAAAAATTATTTTACAAAGCAATGGTTCATTCCTTGTTGGTTTAAGGTGTAGTGACATGGGATTCAACATTTGAATCAAAATTAAATCCTCTAGCAATCACTCAGAAAAGGCTAATTAAAATTTTGCTTAAAAAACCGATCAGATTCCCGACTTTGTCAATTTTCAAGGAGTTCGCAGTGCTAGATTTAAGAAAAATTGCAGAAAAAACTACTATGATATTTATTTATAAGGAGTTCTGTAGTGTTGAGCTCAAAAGGAACCTCAGTATTACGAGGGCAGCTGATGAGATCACCCTGCTTACGCCGAGAATGAACACTGCTATGGGACAGAGGTTGTATTCATTTTGGGGGGTCCCTCGTTTTAATTCTCTCCCATCCTCCTTGAAGGGGAAACAGGTTTCGCTACTTGTTTTTAAAAATAAATTGACAAAGTATTTTATTTCAACCCTTTAAGTATGCCTTTTGGAATTTCGAATCATGTATTCGACCGATTTCATTGAAATACAATTTCGTTTCCGTGGTAGATTTTCAATGTATTTCTGTTTTTCGTCGATATCCCGGTAAATTTTGATGGTTATTTTATTTTATATTTTTTGAATATATATACCTATATATATATATATATATATATATATATATATATATATATATATTTTTTTGTAAGATACATTACGTATGTTGATATGATAAATTTAATTATAATCAGGATGAGTCAGCACTCCGACCCCCAGCACAAGTTTTCTTATAGGGGGTCGTAACATTGTCATTTTTTAAGTAATATGTATCACCTTTAGCACAAATAAAAATGTATTAAAAAAAAAAAAAAAAAAGTTCACCACATCGTTTCGTTGGTGAGAGAAGACCTCACGAAATATGGTACAGCACAAGTTCCAGTACCTATTTCTGCTGAAGAAAAAGTCGCCCTAACTTTGAGGTAATAATTGTAATAACAGCCTCAAATTCTAAAGTTTTGGTCGGATTTCGATATTCGATCGGTTTTCAGGGATGCGGGGTAAATCCTAGATGGTGCCATATAATGTAGGTATTTCAAGCCCATGCGCATGAGCGAACGTCAGGGATGAGGAAGCTATGTGCTAGTTTGGCAGAGTATTTTTTATTATGAGTAACGATTGGTTGGTACATACATTTCTGAATGCACAAACAAGTCGCTCTTTTCAGAGGGATGTATAATTATGAGGGGAGAGAACATTGCGGGACTGCATACTCTAGCCGCGTAGGGGCGCGGCTGGACTGCTCCCTCGACCAATCCGGCCGCAGCCTCGGCGGCTGTCATGTAGCGGTTTTCAAGACCATGTAGCCGCGGAGGCCAGCCGCCGGCCGCCGCCGCGTCAGGGAAATCGGTTTCATCTAAATACACTGAAGGAGCGGAGAGCGGCTGGTCGCCCGCCGCAGCCGCCGGCCGCAGCCGCGTCAGGGAAATTCCACCTTTAGGAAGGAGCCAGACCGATGAAGTTACAGCTACCTGGGTGGTTTCTTTCGATTCTTTGGGATGATATCTATGAATCATTATTAAATCCCGTACATAGTAAACCTGTATTAGATAGCCCTTCACCGCGCAGAACACTGATAAAAAAAAACCCTACCAAACTGAGTCTAAGGTGCATTATCGAAATATAACTGGATGATTTCAGCTACCAAAAGAAAAATCTACGCTACATGCAGATACATTGGTACATGGATATGTCTTATTTTTCCCCCTGTGAAATATGTGTTTTGAGTCTCAAGTTAAAAAAGTCTCAATTAAATTAGCTAAGTCAGCTGATCAGAAAAGACCTAATCAATTCAATCGTCTCTTAGTGTCCCAGAGAGTCTCCCTATCAAATCTTAACTTCCTAGGATGAACAGGAGAGATTTTAGCTCACTCAGCTGATTAGGGAAGAGCCAATAACTGCAATAGTCTCTTAGTGTCCCAGTGAGTATCCCTATCAACTTTCAACTTCCTAGGGATAACAGGATAGAATTTTGCTTACTCAGCTGATTGGGAGAGAGCCAATGAGCGGTGTGAATAAAAACGAGTAGGACAAGTAAATACTTGAACATATTAAAATGACAAGTAAACGCCAAAATTGAAGTGAATAAAACAAGTATTTACTCTTACTCGCTAGTAAAACCCCGAAAAATGCCAATTTTGGTCTGAATAAACGCAAGTAAATACTTCTGTAGCAAGTAAATACTCGTCCATTCGCAAGTCAACCCGACCCCAGACTTGCAGTCGTACTTGTACACGAAAGATGGCTGCATTTATGAACCTGCGTGGTGTGAAACGTTATAGAGACCGGCGCGATATAAGTCCCGATCTATCTAAGGGACTATTACGGTTTGAGAGTGAAAACGTAGATTTTCTCACTTCGCACTTTCTTGATGAAAATACTGATGCAAGGGGCGGAGGATTAACTGCACGGAAAAAGATGAAAATGTTTCTGAGATACGTTAGTGATCCAGGATTCCAAAGTGGTGTTGCCAACGACATGGGGGTTGAAAGAAGTACCGTCAGCAGAACATTTTCAAGTGTACCTATTGGATAAAATAGTGCCGAAGTCTGAAGATTGGATTAAATTTCCACGCACTATTGAAGATATGGATCAGGCCAAGGCAGATTGGGCTTCAAAATTTCGCATTCCGACTGCCATTGGTGTTATAGATTGCACTCACGTGCATATTATGAAACCTTCGGAATTCGGCGACGAGTACCTATGTGAACAGAAAAGGAAACAATGGAATGAAAATGAAATTTATTCCTCCAACATTACAAGAATACATTTATGGCAATGAGTATAGAAGAAAAATAAGTGTAAAAAAGTATTTGAATGATCAGATCCACTTAATTGACTGGAATTTCCCCACACCGTAGAACGTTGTTCCGTGTTGTGTGGGGGAGTTAACTCCCGATTTTTACGTGGATATGCGTTGCGAATTGTTACGGACTAAAGAGAACCCTTCCTATAGATTGCGCAAAAAAAAAAAAAAAAAAAAAAAAAAAAAAAAAAATTAAATAAATAAATAAATAAAAACAAATAAATAGATAAATAATTAAAATAAAGTAGGTACCATTTCCCTAACAACGACTCGGTTGTAAGCGGAAATCATCAGAAATTCTTAGAAATTTAATCTTCCCCCAGCAAGGGCTTGGTTGTATGTGAAAATCATAAGGAACAATATAGTGACACATCGCCGTTTCCCGACCGCGTCTCCCAAAAAACGTGACACTTTTCGCACAGTTAGCTCAAGGCTAAAGCATGTTCCATGCTAAAAGATCAAATCGTAGAATTGTATCTTTAGGAAAAAGTAAGAAGTGAAAAGACACTGACTTGCACCAATCGAACTTGAAGAGTAATTTATTCAGAATAAAATTAGCCATGCGTCAATATAAACATACGAAAATGTTATTAGATTGGATTTATGGGTGAATGACGAAAAAAAAATTATAAATCAAGCATTTTAATTTCTCCCTTGATGGGAAAAACAAAAGATCATGGATATGTCTAGTACCTACTGCTTACCATCTGGTACCTACTACTCAAGGCCCTACAACTGTACATGAATCTCAGACGGCGCCGAATGCAAATTGAAGAGAGCATTGGCGGACATATTGGGGTCAACTTCACGCGCCCTTTTTAAATTGAAATGCTAGCTAGTTTGTGTATAAGTGTTCGTAGAAAACATATTTTGTATTATCTTGATGAAAACTAGTCTGAAATAATTAAAAACGTCAATTATTATGATGATAACACAGTTTGTAAATGAATTTTATGCAATATTTTCAACAGAGACAAACTGTGGGAGCTGCTTGTCTTTGGAATATCTAACCAAATATGAATATTTACAAACTTATTTAGGCCACAATTCTCGTCCGATTTTCGTGATTATTTTTTTGTTCAACTATGAATTTGGTCTAGTTTTGGATATTATATCAGGAATTTCAAATTTGATTATGAAAGAGGGTGAATGGACGGGGTAACAGTAAAATATCATGATGTTTTAACTAATATCGTCAGATTTTGTAATTCTTTTTTGTTCAACTAAGAATTTTGTCTAGTTTTGGAAGGTATATTAGGAGTTTCAAATTTCATTATGGACGAGGAAGATTGGAGGAGGGAATAATAATAAATCATGATGTTTTAACTATTCAAGTCAGATTTTCGAGATCATTTAAATTCGATTATAAATTAGGTCTAGGTTATAAAAATATGTCAGGAGCTTCAAATTGAATACTGGAAGTTTTATTATTTCAATTTGCTGTCGGTGGAGGGAGATAATGGGGGGGGGGGGGTGGTGGTTCGAGAAGTCATGATATATTTGTTTTTTCTCTTATTTTAACTCTCACCAAATATATATAAAATCCATTCATAGGGACGTCCGTGTAATGTATGCATTACTTACCAATATGATTTATGTAGTTTTGTGTAGGGGCGATATTGTACTTTTCATACCGTACTTATAATAGTTACGGCGTGAGTTAGTTAGGTATTTTAAAGTGAAAGATCCTTCCATTATTCAAAAGCAATTATCACAGAACCATTCTTCCAAAGTAACAGAAGACGCGTTGTGTCAGCATTTCAATACTGAGATAATATCTTGTACATAAGACACAGTTTTACAAACACCATGGGTTAACCTGGATGGGGCAAGGAGTATGATCAGAGGAGCTGAACAATTGAATAAATAAATAAATAACTACTTCATGACACTTTCTATGTAATTATATTATTTTCATTTTACATACAATTCTGTCAATACAATATTGCCTATCAATTTCTTGTTTAAAGGAAATCTGTGGAAAAAACAAAACAAAATTTAGATTAATTTGAAACTTTGTAGCTCATGCATATTAATAAGTTAGTAAAAAGAAAATTATTATCATCTACAATAGGTACTGCTTTACCATATCAAGAGGCCTACAACAGACCAAAATAATCTTTAGGAAATCATGAAAATCTATACTTACTTGTGAAATTAGAGTTTGCAGTCTTCAGTTTTGCGATTTATGCAGTTAAATGCCGCACACACTTTAACCATTGTGCATTATCAAAGAGATTTTATGAGTAGATGAACTATAATACAATCTTCATTGCACATAAATAAACGATGTTGCCCCCAATATGGCCGACTACAGACCGTTCAATTTGCAACGCGACACTAGCGCTACGAGTGGGTCTAGTTTACTATTACAATGTCTTTGCTACTACTCAATTGTATACCAACCATGTAGTGCCTTCTTTTCACAAGATTATTCCATTATGGTTACAAAACAATATTAGTTTTCAACTTAGAGTAATAAATCAGCATTCCTTGACACTACAGTGGCTTAGAGGTCATGAAATGTCGTGGTAAAATGAGAGCATTCCAAAAAGTGGCGAACGATTTTCCTACTATGAAAACTATGGGAGTTACTCTTCCCTAGTAACGCCTTGGTTGTACGTGAAAATCAATAGAAAATGTGCCGGTCGGGAAAAAAAGTGTCGGTCGGGAAAAAAAAGTGTCGCGAAAAATTCCTTGACCCCCAGCCAAAAGACATATCCATGTCAAAACGACAATAAACATTCAGATGACTTGTGTGGCGCTACAAGTATTTACTTGCCTTTCTTGTAAATTCAGTTGTCTCGCGAGTAAATACTTGCTAGTATACCCTCGGGTTGGCGAGTACACGGTCACAAGTAAACTCACAAGTAAATTCACATCGGTTTACTTGGAGTTTAAATACTCGTTACACTTTACTTGTAAGTAAATACTCGTCGTACTCGTTTTTATTCACACCGCTCAATAATTGCAATAGTCTCTTAGTGTCCCAGAGAGTCTCCCTATCAAATCTCAACTTCCTCGGATGAACAGGAGAGATTTTAGATAATTCAGGTGATTAGGAAAGACCCAATAATTGCAATAGTCTAGTATCTACTGCTTACAATTACCTACTACTCAATCAGGAAATTTTTGCAAGGGAACGTCAGAATAGAATTACGCCGCCGCGCTTGTATGTTGACAAAACACGAGTATAGAGAAGGAACTTTATACTGTGCGGAAACTGGTATGATAGGTACCGGTTTTACTAATCTGTCACAGCCAATGTACTAATTTCGTTCGTTTGAATTTTAGTAGCCCCACAAACTGCGTAGGCACAACGGGGTATTAATCTGAGATTTGCGTGGGTAGTGACAAAATTTTCGTCGGTAATTAATAGGGATATTTTTGTGTTCATCAGTTTATTTAACAAGTTACGGTAGGAACCTACTGTATTTGTCTCTCGGTTACCATTTTTGGTTACGGTAACAATACATAATAAATAGCCATAATATATTGTTGAGAAATGACACTCACAGAAACGATTCAAGCAAACAGAATGTATTGTTTCGTACTTTGAAAATATAGAATCTCCTTTTGTTTAAACTCATAAACACGACAACGATCTTTTTAGAAGAACAACAACCAACACATGATTTTCTTGTAACATAACACCTGGTTTCCACAACAATATAATCAACCTACCTGCTGTTTCGACGAATAAAGAAACGAATCGTGTTTTATTAACTGATTCTAACCAGTATTTTTCGATTGAAGTGAATTATTCACTGTTTCACCTTTACCAGTAATAGACGAAAAATGTTTAACAAGGTAATATTTTATTTGTATTTTCATCTTTAATCAAAAATGTACTTTAATTTCAACGTTAGTGTTTATTAAATAGTTGTTTACTTCTAAAATAAATTGAAAAAATAAAGAGTGTATTATTATTTAATCCTGTGTTTACAATATAAAAGTACTTATAATTTATAAATAATAATACATCACGAGGAAGTTCTCCACACACTGAAGTTCTCCAGTGTTTTATGTTTCATTCCCTGCCTTTTTCAATATAATGCCAAACAAATTATTTACCAATAATCATTCATTTTTTGTTAATTTTAGTTTTTATTTATTTAATTTTTTTCTTGTGTGTACATGGATGTCTGGTAACTAAGCTAAAATTTGTGCAAATAAAAAATTATGTTTTTCATGTTAATTTTTACATACCTGATATAAAGTGTGGGTCTATAACCACTAAAACTACTAGAAAATTTCTCGGGGGGGGGGGGGGGGGGGGGGGTATCTCGGTAGAGAACCGCCCCCACCCACGAAATTCTATTAATCCGTCACTGTACTCAATAGCATACCTACCATGTACCTAGTGCCTTCTTTTCACAATATTAGTTCATTATGGTTACTTAGCAATATTAGTTTATAACTGCGATGGATAGGAGTGGTTCCTTCTTCTCAATTCTTGAATAAGCTGCATCTGGGGATATGCCTGACGGTTTTACAACCAATAGGGATGCCTCTGGGTATAGCAGGATAATCGCCTCTCACCTCTGAAGGAGGAACTCTCTCTTTCCATCAACTCCCGTTGTTACATAACATAGCGTAATAAATCAGCTTACCACAATTACTACAATGGATTAGGGATCATGAGATGTGAAAAAATGAGAACACTCCAAAAAGTGGCGAACATTTTCCTGCTATGAAAACTAAGGAAGTTACACTTCGCTGGTATCGCATTTTTTGTTGTACGTGAAAATCAATAGAAATAGAAAAACGCTGCAAATTATTTCACAAAGGTTTATTATTTTTTCAGTTGAGTATGATTGTAGTTTTAGTTGGCTTGCGTACGTCATAAGGCCCGTCCAGACTCCTCGGCGTGTCCTGTTGCGAGTTGCCTAATTGCCAGTTGTTTATATTTCTCGATTTGAGCTCCTATCGATTCAAATAATTATTGCCTTAATAATGGCGCCGTTCCGTTTTACCCATAACGCCGTACCCACCTCATGGTGCCGCGGTGTATTATATGGGTGTTACTTGTAAAAGTAATATATATCCGTTATCCTACGCCCCTGGCGCCGTTCTGCTACGCCCCTGGTGACGTGCTGCTATGCCCCTACAAGGCGCCGCGCCTCCTCCCCTCCCCCCTCATGACCCTCTGCCTATGTTTTCATCATTCCACTCAGCGTGCCAGGCGTGAGCGTGTACGTCAGTCTAACACTCAAAGTCTCGAAAAAGACACTTTTTCACCTATTTTTGGCTCATAGCACCCATGGGTGTGGAGCGATTGAGCTGGCGAGAAGTTAGGACCAACTAGACCCCAAGTGGAGTCTATGTGGGTAAGGGCGGATTTTTTTCGTCAAGTTAAAGGCCTCTTATGGCCTGGAAGGTGGACAGACATTGCAGTTTTTGAACATATTAAATTACCACACGAAATACGTGATTGTGGACTTTTTTTTCTGCGCTGAATCACATAATGATGTTCGTATGTTCCTTTATTGTTTTGGGAAAACATCGAAAAAAAAAAAAAATTAGAACGCTTTGCGCCGAATGGAAATGAGTGAGGACAAGTGTGATTCTGGCCAATTTTTCGGCGTTTCATCAAGTAGGTGTTGCAAATGTCAGTAAACGAACATCGTTACGTTATTCAGTATGCAAAATATCCCAAAATCATACATTACACATGGTAATTTACAAGTATTAGGAGCCCATCAAGCGATGGGTCATTAATCCATGAAATTTTATGTAGATACCGAATCTGATATAAAATTGGAGTTTTCTAATCTAAAAAAACTCGAGTTAGGGGTCGTAGCGCCACCGTGGCGCGTTAAAATCAAGATCCAATCCCAACTTCTGATGGTATAAAAAAAATAGGAAAATCAATTTTGGTATCTAAAAAAAAAGTCTGCCAAATTGGGTGTGACACATAGCTTCCTCGTTTCCGAAACATGAATGTATAGATCAATGAAAGGTTTTAAATGATCCCGAAAAATTCCATAGTGTTAATGAGTAAATATAAAAAAAATTAGGCTTGGGATAATTTACGTTTGCTGCGTATGCGAAGAATGAAGGGGGAACCGGCGATTCCTTCCCGTCAAAGTGAAAGTTGGACCTTGCAACCCGAGGGAGATGGCGATTCCTACCGGTGTGAGGCCGGCCAGTGAGCCGAGGTTCGGCGATTCCTTCCCCTCCAATCTCAAAGTGATAAGGCCCTTCACGAGGAGTTCATTCCCATTTTAAACGTTCTTTCATTCACCTCATCCCCACATATTTAGTTTCGTAGATGGTTTAATAGCTTTTCAAACCGAAATCTACATTAAGACCTATGACAGCGACCAACATACTCCTAAGAGTCAGACAAAAAAAAAAAAAAAAAAAAAAAAAAAAAAAAAAAAAAAGGATCCGGCAACTGATCGATTGCTAAAAGGGTCAGTGTTAAATTTGGGGGGATTTTTGAGTAATGAAATTGAGACGTGAACTTTACGACGGATTTTTTATTTTGTGATTATTGTGATTTTAATACTTGGTGATTGAAATACATTGATTTGGTTTTTAATTACTTAATTGTGCAATTCAGGGTTTAATCCTATAAAGAGTCAATTTTTGTTTCGAAACTAAGCAACCCCTGGGCGGGAAGCAATTGAGTAACGGGAAGGAATCGCCAATTGCACGGCGGAAGGAATTGTGTAACCGGAAGGAATCGCCAAAACTTTAAGGGGAAGGAATCGCCATGCTTTTTGGAGGTCGGGAAGGAATCGCCGGTCCCCGGAATGAAGTAATGATTTGAGAGCAATGAAATTGGTACGGGACAATCCACAGCCTAACCTGCTCATTCCCTGACATTCCATCGGAATGGGGCCACTGTGGAAACAGTACGTTATAAGGATTACTCATTGGCGCAACTTCAGCCGCTTATGTTGAAATTGATATGGGATGATCAAATCGTCTTCTCCCCACGATCATCCAAATTTGAGCTTGATCGAACGACTAGGGTGTGCAAAAATTAGGCTTGGTGGAATTTACGTTTGGGCATGCGTAGAATAATTTATTGATTTGGGAACAATGAAACTGATGGAGGATTATTTACCTACACCTTAACCCGCACATTCCCTGGAAATTTCATCGACTTCAGATAAAAACTATGAAAATTAAAAACGGAAGTTAGTGAAAAACGTTGTCTATTTCCACGAGAAATAAAGAGTTACAACGTTAAATCGATTTCGACGGTTAGGCCATCATCAGTAACAAACAACAACTGAATACACATTAGAAAGGACACAGCTTTTATAGTAACAGGTGAAGGGATATTGAATCCCATTGGTCAAGAGAAAGAAAAGGGGCAGAAGGTACAACCAATAAAGTGTAAAAAAAGTGACGGGGGATTATAGCTAATTAGATGAAGTGAAAGGGGGAAAAATAACTAAATATGGTTTCAATAGTGTGAAGGGATAATTCCAGCTTTATAGAAATGGACCTATCAGTGGTGAAATATATTGAGGTATATCCTCATTTGAACATTTACCAGATCTGTCACTTTTGATAATTTCGAATTTTTCAAGTACATTCAACATACCTCCCTTTGGACAAAAATGAAGAAATTCCACAAACTATCTGTCAAATCAAAATCGTAACCTATGATTGGATTCCTTAAGATGTTTCGCAAATATAGACTTACCCTTATTACCCCTGAAATCCTCCTGATCGTCTATTCTTTCCCTGAATTTCGTACCAGTTTGACCGCAATATTCGAAGCCACAAGAACATTTAAATTTATAAGCCCCAATTTTATCCTGAACATTGATTTTGTCCTTAACGGATACTAGTAATGCTTTAAGACTATTTTTAGTTCTAAAACCTACTTTGTAACCTCTCGATGATAAAATTTTGCCGGTTTTATCCGAAATGTTCCCATAATAAGGTATACCTACTTATCCATTGCTTTTCTTCTAAATTTACATCTTCCCTAGCCAGATTGGAAACTTTTTCCCTACTCTTTTTCCTAAGAACCTTATCCCATATGGTTTCAACGAGTTCTCCTCCGTATCCGTTACTAGCCGCTATGCTTTTGATTATGGATTTTTCTTTTGTTAAATTTTGTTCACTTATTGGAATAGATAGTGCTCGGTTGATCATACTATGGAAGGCTGCATGCTTATGGACTAAAGGGTAATTTGAAGTACTATGGATAGTTATATCGCTATATTTATGTATCTTTTCTATAAATCATGCTTTTCGTTTACCAAAGAGATGGACAGATCTGAAAAATTGAGTTTATTTCCGCCGAATCAGAGGGTAAATTTGATAAAGGGATCTAATTTATTGATTCCTAACCCGCGCATTCTCTTAAAATTCCACAATATTGGATAATACATAACTGCCAATTAACTGTAAATTAAGCTTGTTGCAAGGATTTCTGCGTAGGAGCTACTAATGTTACGATCATCTTGAAATTGATAGGTATGGATTGCTTAAATTGTGTTCTAAATATCCTAACAATTTGAGGGAGATCGGACGAATAGGGTGTAAATAAATTATGATTGATGGAATAACTTTTCCGGAATAATGAAACTGATAGAGAGCCGTCTGCACCCTAGCCCTCACATACCCTGAAAATGTCATTGAAATCGGATGAAAACTGTGGGAATTTCATTGAAATTGGATGAAAACTGTAGAAATTAGGCTTGTTGTAAGGATTTGCGGACACATACACACACAGGCAGCCACGGAGCCAAAGTTGTTAAAAATGTTGTAAAACGTAAAATGCGAGTGGAAATTTTGATATCTTAGACAAAAAATGTTCCTTTCCCGAAAGTGAAAACAATGGTTCCGCTACCTATACTTAGGTAGACTCTGATGCAATAAATAAATAAATGGCTGGTCTATTAAATTTTAAACACCCTGTTATGGTGTAGGCTGGTGATAATAACTACAGAAATAATAAACCTTTTGTAATAAATTACAGCGTTATCTTTTCTCCGTTTTATAATATCATTAGGCAAAAAGTCTATAAAACTTGAGATGCCTTATATTCGTGATTTGAAATATTCGGCAATCACGATCACTGACCACTTTGCTGAAAGTGGATCCAAATAATTTCAAGGTAAATAGAAACTGATGAATCTTATTCCGAGAAACCGTCTATATTTATGTGATCTATTTTTGCTAGTTCTAATGTTATAAAATACAAATGCACATTCCACAAATGAAAAAAAATTGAGCTTCAAACTGTTCCACTTTGTCAAGCTGTCACTTGGAGGGTTTCACGTTCGTATTTGAAGGTTGGAACTTACTTGAAAAATCGTGTTGCAATGTAAGGTGTTTCAACGTGGAAATCATATGATGATTTTTCACTGCCACACCCTGGAACCAATATGCAGTTGTGGGATATGTCGATCAACGGTTGAGGGATTCATGGATTATTAGCTGATTATTTTGAGGGGGTTGAGCCATGAGTACCACGGTTGCGGAGTCGGTTGTGGAGTGAATGGATTTTCAGGACTGTTACTGACTAACATGTTTGGAGTGAAGGAGTTCTCTGTACGGACGACAGGGTTGTTTATGCTGGGGATGCTCTGTGAGTAAGGGTTAGAAATGGGATATTTCAGTTTTTGGTAAGGGTTGTAATTTTGGTTATTGTTGGGGTACTTCAGATAGTTATTGTAGGGATTTAGATTGTAAGGGTTGTTATTGTTGATGTAATAAGGATTGAAAGCGTTGTTATTGTTGAGGTTATAAGGATTGTAACGGTAGTAATTGTTCCAGTAGTAAGGATTGAAAGGGTTTATCTGGTTGTAGGGATTGTAACGGTTGTTCACGTTATAGGGATTGTAAGGGTTGTAATTGCTAGGGTTGTTCTGATTGTTGCTACTAGTGGAGATGTTCGGATGGTTAGGGTTGTTATTTTTGTGGTTGATTGGATGGTGAGTGTTTTCATTTTCGGGGTTGTAAGGGGGCAATGTTAGCTTGTCAAGTTCCTCGTCGGCTTGTGGATAATCAGTCTGTTCGGTCGTGCTGATGGGTTCTTCCAGTGGTGGAGGTTCACTTGGGTTGGGATCCTCCGTAGTTCCAAATCCATTTTGGTTATTTTCTCTCAGCCGATGAAACGCATCGAATAAGGAAGACCTCGCCGCAGCCTCACCCAGCTTCAAACTGTTTTCTGAAATGCCCACTAAGAGCACCACCAGCAACACATGCCACGTCTTCCTCGACATGCTGAAACTGTAAACTAACTTCCAAACACTTCGTCAAACCATCCACACTGCTTATAATCATCAAACATGAAACCGTCAAATGTTAGTATCCGATTATACTGCCACATTACGATCTGTTTTATACTTGATAGGATTTTAACTCCCTCGAATCTCCTATTCTTCCATCTGCCATCTCAAATTCGTAATGCTAATACACCCTTCCTTATTCATGATAGAGCCTAAATATTATGTATTATGATTCCGCTCTATTAACTGATGCCTCGGCACTTACCTATATGAGGTTGCGATTTGTCTTCAACTATAAAATTGTTTTTGGATCCCCACCAATATCATAACTTGACTTTTCCCTGTTTATGATTCGTCAAATTAGTGAGTTCCTTTTTCGTATTGGTATTTTCGTTCAGCCTCGGGTAGCGAACTATTTTTCACCTATTATGATATGCTTGAGTTTAGGTTGATTGAGCCATGTCACTTGTTTTTTATTTCATCAACAGGAAGATCTTGACGTGAGCTGTTCAAAAAGGTACAATATGAAGGTTATTAGATGATTTGATAGTATGATTATAACTTGTTGAACCACTCTAATCAGCTTAGTAAGCTCTTTAGCCAATTTTGTCTCTTTTCAACTAAAATTTTGAAATTCGGAATTGAGCCTATTTGGGTGTGGTAGAGTATAATTACAGCTCGGAGAACCACTCTAATCAGCGGAGGAAGCTCTTTAGCTAATTTTATGTCTTTTTAACTTTGATGCTGAACTTTGGAATGGAGCCTCTCTAGGTGTCTTCTTCTTCTTGAATGGCACGAAAAACCACTAGCGAGTCATGGCCTCCTCTCACAGTCGCCTCCAGATGACCCTGTCCTGGGCTGCCTTTCTCCATTTACGGGTCTGGAGTAAGCCTGCTGCATCCGGGTTAATACCGTCGATCCACCTAAGCCTCGGACAATTCAATGTTCGTGTAGAAAATACTCTCCGGTCCATTCTTGGGATCTCCTCGTTCCCCATCCTTACTACATGGACCTTAACTGTCCAACAATACGACCGGTATCAGGCTCCTGATAAAGGCTGTGAATTTCTCTATTTTTTTTTTTTTTTTTTTTTTTTCGCCAGACTCCGTTATCATTTACTAGGCCAACATTCCGACGTACTTAGTATTTTTCTTTCAAACACGAGAAGGCGCTCTTCATCAGTTTCGGAAAGTGGCAATGTTTCCAGGCCATATATATCAACTGGGCTTACAAGGGTTTTATACAGCCTAATTTTTGTCTTCCTGGATATAAGGCGGTTCCTCATCTGTTTGAGGAGGCTGTAACAGCATCTCTCAGACGATGCTATCCTTCTTTTTACCTCATTTGACACTTTGTTATCCTCAGTTATTAGATTAGGGATCCAAGATACACAAAGCTTTCAAACGTATAGTCTCCAATTGAAATGTCTTCGTGTGTACTATCAGTCGGAGGAGGTGCCACCATATAATTGGTTTTCTCTTGGTTCACGATGAGCCCCATCTCTCTAGCTGCAGCTTTGAGGGAAACAAACGAATTCTTCATAGCCCCAAAACTTCTCCCCACAACATAAATATCATCAGCATATGCCAGAAGTTGTACTGTTCGGTTTATAATGGTGCCTTTAACCTGTGCGCCTGATATTCTTACCGCCTTCTCCAAAGCTAGGTTAAAAAACAGGCAAGCAAGTGCGTCTCCCTGCCTCACACCTTTACAAGACAGAAAGGGATCATACAAGTCTCCCTGAACCTTAACCACACAGTTCACATTGGGCATTGTTGCCTTCACTGTATAGGCTAACTAGTTTTGGGGGGAAACCCATGTCCAGCATAGCCTTTTACAGCTTTTCTCGAGACCCACTGTCATTTGCTGATCTAAAGTCTACAAACAAATGGTGAGTCCGTATCTTTTTCAATTCTGTTTGAGGCTTCACAATGAATGGCAGTTTCAAGTAGCCAAGTCATTAGCCCTGCGTACTCTAGATCGGCTGGTAGCAATGCCACCAATGACGCAAGTCTGCTGAGTCAATTTATATTGGGGTGACCTTCCCCTAGCCTAGTTGCCTTCACTACGGCTTATGATTCCAGACTACCCAATGGCAGTAGATCATCTCATTGATCTCCAGCAGCTACCGTTGGCCCCCACTTCGGCTCCATCCCTACCAAGTGTGTACCCTGCTCCCAGGATATACTTCGCCCTTGTCGAGTCAATGACGATTAAATACTGCTGGTTTTGGTCTGCCCCGGGTTTCCTCGATCCATCACTTGAGAAGGCGCCTGATGGGACTCCTCACGGCATAATATTATTGCTAAAATTGGGGTCGGAGAACCACTCTAATCAGCTGAATAAGCCCTTTAGCTAATTTTGTGTCTTTTCAACTAAGATGCTGAACATTGGAATGGAGCCTCTCTGGGTGTGGTAGAGTATAATTACAATACAACTCCAATCAGCTGAGTAAGCTCTTTAGCTAATTTTAAGTCTTTCCAACTAAGTTGGTGAACTTTGGAATGGAGCCTCTCTGGGTAAAGTAGAGTTTAATTACAACTCGGTGAACCACTCTAATCAGCTGAGCCAAGCTCTTTAGCTAATTTTGTGTCTTTTCAACTAAGATGCTTAACTTGATGCCTCTCTGGTTGTGGTTGAGTATAATTACAATACAACTCGGGAACCACTCTAATCAGCTGAGTAAGCTCTTTAGCTAATTTTTTTTTTTTTTTTTGGTTTAAGCCACACCTCAACCAGAAGGGTCATTAGCGGCATTGATCAAGGTGTACAAAGGGACAGTGGAAGTGGCACGATTCTGAGGAGAGCCATACTGCCATCCTTGACTAAAAAAAAGGAGCGCCATCATGGACTCCACCTGCTATTTGGAGGGGGAAAAAATGAGGGGCTCAGTGATGACCACTGTTCAACCTCCAAAGTAGTTGGAAAAAAAAAAAAAAAAAAAAACAAAAACTAAAAAATACTACTATATACAATCAGCAAAGTGAAATAAAACTTTGACTAGATGTATATAAAAATATAACAGGTCAGATATCACAGTTCGTAGTAGAGCTCAGCGGCTCTCAGGTACAACTACTGGGATCGGACCTTGTCTGATCCGGATAATACATCAACCCACTAAGGTGGCTGATGCTGGACTGTCCTCCAGAAAGTGGCGGATGGACAGATCACCCCCACACCTCCCACACACAACATATCGAGCTTCTGCACTAAGCAGGTGTCTGTGAGTAAGACGGGTATGGCCAGTGGCAACCCGGTTGACCACTATTAGATCTTTAGCTAATTTTGTGTCTTTTCAAGTAAGATGCTGAAACTCAGAATGGAGCCTCTCTGAGTGTGGTGGAGTATAATTACAAATTGGAGAACCGCTCTAATTAGGTGAGTAAGCTGACTGAGCCAAAATTAGTTCACTAGACCTTACAGCAGTGGCGGCTCCTGTCTTGAAATTCAGGGGGTGCACAGAGGTCAACAAGGGCTGTCGCGGGGACGGTAGAGGTGCTTTTATACTAAATACGTACACCAGACAAGAGAAATGTTCTCAAATGGAAGACAGAAATTCTGAAATACTTAACCATCAAAGGAGTTATTAACCCAAAGAATGATTGCAATAGCTGAAATGTATACCCGCCAGGGCCGCCACATCTCCAAGTCGGGCCCGGGACCAGATTCTGGCCACGGGCCTCCCCCCCCCCCCACCCTTTTTTTTCGCGCCACTTTTACTAGAGATGGCTATGATCATTGTTTAAAAAAAAAAACTATTTGGTTCTCTAACCAAACGAAAAATCATTTATACTTCCTACCAAGGTTCAGTGTTGGAATAAGAACACATGAGGGGCTGAACTCTTACTACTTCACTACGTTTTATTCAACATTTATTCAAAAGTAAAGTGTAACTTAAGAATTGATAACTCAAGTATTCATACTCTAGTAATTACCAACTAATCACAAAACCATAAAAATGCCATAAATTACCTTGAAACAAAAATTCTATATCCAATCAGTCATAGGATTTTTATTTTAACTACTTTAAATACAATTGAGGAGCTGACATGGAAAAGCAGTTAAGTCCAAAAATCAAATTTCATAGGAACTCCCTCTGAACTCTTATCAGATTTGTTGGACATAATCTCTTCTCCATTCAAAGGTCACACATTTATTCACGGTGCGATCTAGCAAGGACGGGAGGACCAAAGGCTTTTCCCACGCCGTTGGCGTGAGTTTTTACTTGCACTTCGACGAAAAAAAATTTTCTTTCGATTTTTGGACTTAACTGCTTTTCCATGTCAGCTCCTCAATTGTTTGTGAATAGAGGGCGTATTCAGAGAAGTTCCAATGAACTCATTCCTCAATTGGACGATTGTGGCAGAAATTATGATTGACTAAATTTCATATAATCATTAATTAACACATACAATTAACTTTATTTTAATGTTATGGACTGATTAAAAAGGAAAGTCTCTGTATACAAGATGGCTGAAGGAATTAATTTGAAACAATGATTATGTTTGAAAGAATACATTTATTAATTAAGGAAAAAAAATAAAATAAAAATCTAAAATATTATAATTATTTTATTACAGTTTATCTACTTGTAATGAAGCTATGCAGTGAAGAATTAGATTGATAACAACAAAAGATACAAGAATTATTTAGTGAAGAACTATCAAAAATATGAATTAGTAAAATGAGAAATTTGTTTTGTTGAGTTACGATAGCATTCTGTAATTGTAATTATAATTGTGGAAAAATTTTTAAAAATAGAAAACTGTAATAGGCTATAATTTCATGGTTTATAAAATGAAACTCTTTAAAACAAATGAAGTGAAGTGAAGAAAAGTGTATTTGTATTTGAAAAATACAAGACAAAACACTTAAAACTTCCGTTCCTTTTTAAGTGAAAATCCTTTAATAACCTTAGAAAAGTAAAGTTTGGATGATAACTTGTGCTCAATGCTGAGAATGGCAAGGGAATTCAACCTTTCTTGGCCCATGGATGCTCTCTCCCAAGTCTTCAGTCGAGTGCCTACTGTACTGGTAAAGACGGTAAAGGGTAAAGAGTAATATTTTGGGCCATCGCAATCATCGCAACTGTTCAAGAGAAACAGTCTGGTGTAGTAAACCAAATATAATCTGATCAGGGCCCGTCAAGTAATACACTCTGTTTTATGTAGGCCTGAAAATTCTAAAATACTTTATTTACTAAATACAGGTACGGACCGGGCACCCCCTGGGCCCGGGCCTGGGGCAATAGTACCCACTTCCCCCCCCCCCCCCCCCCCAATGTGGTGGCCCTGATACCCGCCCAGCAAGAACCATCGTGGAGGTGAAAGCAAATCTTGCCATGGAGGGGAAAGAAAGGGAGAGGAGAGGTTCATGGGGAAAGAGAAGGGTTAGTCATCATCTAGATAAATAATGGGGAATATAAAAATAAAATCTATCACATTATAGGGGTTGAACTTACGGACCGAATCAGAACGATTTTTGATTTTCAAAGTTTGCGTTGGTCCCAGTAGTAGCAAGGGGCGGCCAGCATCGCGAATCCTGCAGTTTTCTTCGATTGACAAATGGGACCAGTTCAAGTTGATGAATTCAACTGAATTATTCATCATAAAAGTATCAACACTCAATAACACTAAATGAAATAACACCGGGAAAAATAGAAGAAGTGTGACTGATACAAATGATAAGGAGAACGGAAAGTCGCTACCTAGCGAAAGAGCATGCCCCTAAGTATGCTCAACTCGGGATGTAAAAGGCTCTCTGATTGGTCAATCTCACATGCCCGCTTCAATTCAAACTGAAAATCCTCAGTCGGTGGAAGCTCAGTTGGGTGAGCTTCCCCGTTCAGCCCCTCCCTACCGCAACATTCTCTGTTTCGCGCGTAGATTTAGATTTCCCGTCTTCTGTCACTAGCTCACTAGCTAACTTTAAATGAGAGTGGAGAAATTTTGAAACATTATTATTATTTTGGTTTGACTGGGGGTGCACATGCGCCTATGCTCCTATCAGTAGCCGCCCCTGCCTTACAGCACAGTGTCTGATCTCCCAACATGATTAGAAAGACCGTAAAATGATTTATAGAAGATGAATTTTTACTTTTTCTTTCAATTAAGAAAGGAATATATACTCGGTTTTAAGGTATTTTTGCCCTCATATTTTCACATTTAATGTTGATAAAAAGATGAACTCACGTGGTGGCAGCTAATTTTCCAGAGAAATCCAATGATTCCTGAGAAAGGAAGGTGTAAATCGATGAATATGTTAATCAAGAAACTGTCTGTATTTGTGTTCTTATTCCATTGTTTAATGGGATATAAAATTCAAATACAGTAAATTACACGAATGAACGTGTCCAGCTTTATATTTTATAGTTCCATCTTGTTCAAGTCCTTGAGGGATATCTCAATTTACGGCTGAAAAACCGGAAAGGGTTGAGGAAAGACAACCAAGATTTCGCAGTTGGTTGCGGTTCAAGTGAACCAACAGGAGTGGGACTGATGAGACTTGGCTGACGGTAAGCGTGGTTATAGTTGGGGTGGGCCCAACGGTAAGCGTGTTTGTTGTTTATGATGTTCGGAAAGTATGAAGAACGACTGTATGATTTGTATTGTTGGTACGGGTTGTAATACGGATTGTAATTACTGTACGGGTTGCTGTTGAACAGATTGTACAGGCTGCCGAGCAAGTTGTAGTCTTGAACTGGATTTCCTTGGGCGCTGGTTACAGGCGCTATGGAGAGCGCTGGAGATCCGCTTAGTTCATATCCACCAAACCTGCCTGAGTGCAGCACCCTCATCACTGGCACCCACTGCGCAGAGCTTCTATAAATGCTCACCAGGAGCACTGCCAGTATCGAACGCCACGTCTTCCCCGACATGCTGAAACTGTAAACTAACTACGAAAAAAGCCGTCAAACGACTCCACCCCGCGTACAATTATATCGACACGAAATTTTTATATGTTAATACCAGTTTATGCCTTTGCAATACAACCAGTTTTTTACTAGATTCATTTGTAAACCCCCGACATTTTCATTATAATATTTGATGACTCAATAAACCACATCAAGTTCCACATCCTTGAATCCGTCCCATAATAAACGAGGGAGGCTTTACTACAGTGTTTTATGTCTTCCTGTCTCAAATTCGCCGCGATATACGACCTTTTGTCATTTATTGTAGATCTACGTAGCAATCTATTGTAATATGGAGCTGGAAGTTGAAATAATAGAGCTTGCTACTCTCCTTGCTACCGAATTTTATTGAAGTAGACTCGTGTGTATTTTCAAAATTCAAGTTTTAATTATTTCGGTTCCTCACTACCGAAGGTAGGGAAGCGTTCTGTTCGTGATAGAAGTCGAAAAAATGATTGCAATCCAAAATCAAAATTTCCACTTACTTTTAAGGACGTCCCTCGGAAGCTAGGTCATACTGGCGAGGCTCCTTACTTAAGAGGGGCGACCCAAGCATGAGAAAAAAATAACCACATACAGATACGTATCGGACCATTCCAAGACCAAAACCATGAAAAACACCATAGGTGTATGTCTGTGTGCGTGCGTGCGTGTGTGTGACAAATTTTGTCGACGCTGCCCAGACCACAATTCTCAACCGATTTTCCAGATTCTTATTTGGTTCGATTCGAGTTTTAGTCCAGTTGTGCAAGAAATCTTGGGAATTTTGGATTTACTGTCAAGGTGGGGGGTGGAGGGGATTACTACCGATTCGTTCAGGCGCTGCCCAAGCTACAAATTTCGACCGATATTCGTGATTCTTATTTTCTTCCATTAAGAATTCGATAAGGATTTGGAGCTTATGTCAGGTTTGGGGGTGAATGGAGGGGGTAAAACTGATAAATCGTGGTGTTTTAAAAATTCTCGTTTGATTTTCGTGATTCTTTTTTTGTTCAACTATGAATTCGGTCTAGTTTTGAATCGCATATCAGGAATTCCATATTTACTTATGAAAGGGGGTGAATGGAGGGGGAATAGTAATAAATCATGATGTTTTAACTAATATCGCCAGATTTTCATAATTTTGTTTTTCCAACTAGGAATTCGGTCTAGTTTTAGAAGGTAGGTATATCAAGAGTTTCAAATTTCATTATGGAAGAGGGTGAATGGAGGGGCTAATAGTAATAGTGATGATTCAACTATTCTCGTCAGATTTTCTTGATCATTTGTTTATTCAATTTTCAATTTGGCCTAGTTTTTGAAATTATGTCAGGAGTTTTAATTTCATACTTACAATTGGAATTCGCTGTCCGTGGAGGGAATAATGGTCCGAGAAGTTATGATATTTACGTTCTAACACAGAATGTGTTTTAGCCATGGACTAACTAGCCAAAAAAGCTAACGAAATTTCGTAACAAAATCTGGGACGACAACATGGATATCGATGATACGGAACTAAGGATCGTGTAACCTGGTGTAACCTATGCGATATTTTGTTATGACGCGGTGATTATATAAGATTCCGATTTAGTGGGAGGAAAGTAGCAAAATTCTGGTTTACTGGGATGAAGACCAATGACACCGTTGATCATATGTTTTGATGATACGGAACTAAGGATCGTGTAACCTGGTGTAACCTACGGAATATTTTGTTACATATCACTTTTGATTAGTAAATCATCACCGGTATTAGTGAATCATTACTCGACCTTCAACGCCTGGTTTTTACATCCATTTATAGTAGTCGCGACAGACCCGTTTGTGAGTCATTTTATATACGAAAATCGTTGGAGTTCCAGGCGTTCGCGGACCGTCCTTCTGCTGATGTTCTCTTGCCCTGGTCCTGATCGTTCTCCTTCGAGCTCTTCAGGTATATGTCTTCTTCATCAACCTGCACAACCAAAAACGTCAACTGAACGAACGAGAAAGTGGCGACTGCGAAAAAAAGACATAATCAGAATCAGATGTGCACCCCAGTAGAGACCACTTTCCTTTGCTCTTGTAAAATTTCCTCTTACTTGAACCTTCGTCAGCCATCGCGTCTGTAAGTACTTAACGTGATATTATTTTGTTTAAATCACAAAGATATGAAACTTCGTGCCGAAAACTCAGTTTCGAATGTTGAGTCGAAAACAGTCAAAACAGCCACTCGTAGTTTACCATGTGTTATGGGGTTCTTTCAAATAATGTTGTAATCTCAATAAAACTATAAAATACCTTCCTATCTGAAGACTGACTTTTTAAAAGGCTATCGATGATACGGAACTAAGGATCGTGTAACCTGGTGTAACCTATGCGATATTTTGTTATGACGCGGTGATTATATAAGATTCTGATTTAGTGGGAGGAAAGTAGCGAAATTCTGATTTAGTGGGAGGAAGTTAACCAATCTTCAACCGAAGATTGAAGACGGGTTTATGTGAAACGCGTGAGCTAAAACACATTCTGTGTTTCAATAATTTCGTCCGAAGTATGTAAATAGAGGCAACCGGGGGTCCAGGGGGCTTGCCCCCTGGCGAAGCGCGGAGCGCTGAGTTTTCTCTAACCGTCACTAAAATTATATGTACTATCCATCCATAGGGAAATGTCGCAGATACGTTTCAAGCGCAATGAAATCTCATCTTTTGAATCTATGAAAAAGATTTGGATGAAATAAATACGTGTTCTTTAAATAGGATTTTTACCCTAAAATTCAAATTTGCTACCGGGTTTTTTCTATTGTTCTTAGTTTCAGAGAAAAATAATTTTCAATGTGTTGAAAAACGTTGGTTTTGGCGATTTTTCCGAGTTTTACAGGATTTTAACGAGATTTGCGCCCGATACGAGCTAAATAATTAAAATCCGTATCATATTCGGATTCAGCACTCCAAAAAACATAAATTAAGGTGGTTAAATCTAGGAATTCGATGCAAAACTTTTAATTGTGATTTATCAGATTGATGAACATCAGAAAAATAGGCGTATAGGCTGTAACTTCATAATTCGAGCCAGATTTCATTTTCTGATTAAGCGACCTCGAAAACTCGCCAGTCCACTGTTACTTTCTGTTGTTTCCCAGTGTTACAATCTGGGCCGTTAGCATAAACAACAAAGATACTTCTTACCCGGAAAAATGTATATTCAATTCAGCATCAAACCTGTGTATCATACTTAACTAATACATTATAAGAATTACTACTTTTTCACGACCTCCTAAAACCATAAATTTTGATTACTCAATCATGCTTATTAGCCTTAGCCGTCAAATTACAGTATTTGACCTTGGAGCATTGTTCGGTAGCCGTTTATCTTTTAATGAGCATATTGATCATATTTTTTGTATTCGAGCCATACGATAATTGGGATGGCTCAACCAAAACACTCGTGATTTTGATAATATAAAAGCGTTAGGTACCTATCCTTTATAATGCTAAATGTTCACCCCCATATGGAGAATGGAAATACAATTTGTATACATACTACCGAGGCCATAAAAGATGGATTGCGTCAGCACAACATAACTTTCTCCGTTATATTGCCTTTAAAAGACGTTTTCGACAGGATGTTGTGTATGAGTCTCTGATGTCCGAGTCTGGTCATTTAACACTCCATGATAGACAATTCATGGGTTATCTTTCAATTTTTAAGCTGAGTGGCTCCTAAAGCTAATTTTCATGCTATTTATCGTTCGAAGCTGTAATTTGGTATGTAGCCTCTTTAGTAGTCACACTTGAAACATAATGAGGTCATGATCAGCTGAGTGGCTCTTAAAGCTAATTTTTATGTTTTTATCGTACGGAGATACTCAAAACTTTTCAATGATCTGTACATTTATGATAGGTAAACGAGGAAGCTATGTGCCACACCCAACTTGGCAGACGATTTTTTCAGTTTATTACAAATATTCTTTTATGGTAATGATGAAAGAAAATCTTCCTAAACTGGACTGTTTAGCAAGTCTGAATGATTAGGAGTGCGAACAGGAAGAAGATTGAGCGGTTATTTTGAGAGGGTCGGGAGATCAGAGGACGCCGATCCACCGCCAAGGAAGGAAGCGGCCAATTGGTGGGTTGATGACGGCACCGTTTGATTCATGAGACCGACTCAAGAGGTTGAATTTCTCTCCGGCCGCTCTACATTCAACCTGGTTGCCTGGAGTCGTATATACATATCTATATGCTCGTATCTATATGCATATAGGTGGTCGAGACTTCGACACTAGCGCATCCTTACATCGAGGCAAGGCGAAGTTATTTCACCTTGTTGTCATGGTGAAGAGTAAGCTATGTGAAAATGCGCCATTTGTAGTCACGGCTGGACCACTGCATAACCTAGACTTACCTAGTTACCTACTAGTCAAAATTTTCATTATTTGTATGAAAGTTAATAAATTTCATCCAAATTACATCAAGTTATTATCAGGTGATGCCCTCAAACGCCACGAGCGCAAGATTTAATCTGTGAGGTCGAGATCCATATGAAATGCGTGTTGGGGGTTTGACATACAAGTGTAAAGTGTCCCAGACATCAGCCACGAAGATGTTGAAGATTACCCAACTAGTATTCAGACCTGTTCTTTGAATCGATTGAGAAACTAAAAATCTTTAGAGTACTGTGAAATTAGTCATGTGAAAGGACGTGCCTTGAGAGCTCTGCTAGACGAGAATAGTAAGTAGGTTACCAACCTAGAGGGGCGTACTTTCCGTGTATTAGTACTTGTTCATGTATGTTATAGACAAAAACGAAAGTAGGTAGCTAATTAACTTTTTTGTCCCCAAAATTTGCGTAACTGCAAAACTCGTGTAATACGTAACTGAACTGCCAATTGCCAATTCCGTCTTTATGAAATCTTACCTTCAGATGAATGAATTTCAAGGTTTTTTCCTTACAGCTAGTTTGATTCATGTTGCATATTTCCTGATTCTATATTGATATGACGAACTTGGTAATCAGCAGTTGTATTTGTCGGCAAAGCAACAACCTACCTACGTACTTTCTACATATTATTACTTGTTCATGTACGTCATAGACGAACATGGAAGTAGGAACCTAATTAAATTTTTGTCCCTAATATTTGCGTAACTGCAAAACCTGCGTCGTAACTGCACTGCCAATGCAGTCTAAATGAAATCCAATCTTCAGAAGAATGTATTTCAAGGTTTTTTCCTTACAGCTGGTTTCATGTTGCATATTTCCTGATACAATATTTGACAAACTTGCTAATCAGCAGTAGTATACCTACTTTGTTTAGGCACTTTAACCCTTCAGCGAATCTGGTAGGATGTACATACCAACCTACTTTGGTAGTTTCGTTTCTTGGAGTAGCAACAACCAGCCTTGTACACTTTGACAAACTATCAGATCTACCCTTTTATTCATTCAACATAACAAACAAGGCTTCCTTAATTATACTACCTAATACGAACGTATTTAAAATGCTGTTGAAACTGCCTCCGCAATGGCAGTACAGAGATCTGAGGAATTTTAAATTATTTTTTCTTACTTATTTTTCAGGTTATTTATTCTTAAAGCCTAAAAGAATGAATTTCTTTAGTTTTCGGACATTGATTTACTGTAATAATTAGAACGTAGACCAAATAAAAATTTGTTCACCCTCACATCGATATCGTTTGCTACAACCAATAATCGCGCTGGCAGGCACGATTATCGTGGCTATTTGGTTGAAGTGGAACTTTGTATTATTACAATATTACTTTTGCAAAACAAAACTGTTGAAAAGTGGCTTTATAACCACGAATTAGGTTGACGTAAGATGGCAAACCCCTCATGAAAAATAGGTTGGTTGAGTTGCGATTTACTGACATAGGTGCAGTCATGGGCGACCTTGGCTGAAACACTAACCAACTTCAGGCGTGACGTCACGGGAATATGGGCTATAGGTGATATTCTCGAGACTTCGACACTATCGCACCCTTACAGTTAAGAAGGTTAAAAACCTACTTTTCAGAGTTATTTCATCTTGTTGTTATGGTTACGAGAAAACTATACGAATTGTTTTTTTTTTAGATCAGAAGTTTAGCCAAAACGCTTGCATACGAGTCTGCAAAACATTGGGACTTTTATGTCTTTAGTTGAAGACAAATATGTGTTGCAGACTCGTATGCAAGCTCTAAGAGCCACTCAGCTGATCCGGACCCTGGGCATCGTCACGTAAATGTGCTAAAGAGACTACATATACGAAATTACAGCTTCCTAGAGTGTAAAGCGTAGAAATTACCTATTAAAATGATTTAACCACCGCTTCACAAATCAATCGTTCTCGCAATATTTGTATCACCTGCTATGAATCAAATCATCGAAACACCAGCTCAATGAAATCATCAGAAATTAACAAGCGGTGGCAATCATGTTCACAATATCAATTATTGAGAATGATCACCTGAGTGTACACAATTTATTATTCAAATAATCTTGCTCATAACTCAGCTTGTTTGCCACGCACTTCGCAGTAGTTACCATAAGGTTGGATAAATCGAGAGCTTTCGAACGAATGGTCAACGAATTTTGTGGGATGAAAAACGACGAAGTACGATTTCCCTAGCAACGACTCGGTTGTAAGCGGAAATCATCAAAATATTTTCGTGAGCAATTTTTCGTGACGTTTTTTTAGTTTATGTGCCATAGCAAACACATAAAATGTCAAAAGCGCCATTAGGAGTCACCACTTACATGCCTACCTATCTTACGGTTCAGTATTTACCTAGTTCCTAGTTCAGTATATTTTATTATGCCAGGTAATACATTTTATGCAAATTATATCAAGTTGTAATCCGGCAATGACCTGAAACGTAGTGAACGCAAGATTAGTTTGTGCAGTCGAGATCCCAATGAAATTTGTGTTGGGAAGTTGACAAACAAGTGTTAGAAGTTCCAGACATCAGCCGCGAAAATGTTGTGGATTATCCAGTTTTCAGAACTGTTCTTTGAATCAGTTAAAAAACTAAAAATCTTTTGAGTCCTTAGAAAGTGGTAATGTAAAAGGATGTGCCATGAGAGCTCTGCCAGAGGGGAATATTAGGTAGGTATCGCCTTTGGAAAGGTAAGTACCTAGAGAGGTAGTTATACGCTACCTACTTTCCGTATATTATTAGGTACTCGTTATTCATCATGTACTTCCATAGACAAAAATTGAAGTAGGTACCTACTTGAACAACTTTTTTTGTCGCACAAATTTGCGTAACTGCAAAACACGCGTAATAACTGCACTGACAATGCCTTTATGAAGTCTAACCTTCAGAAGAATGAGTTTCAAGGTTTTTTCCTTACAGCTGGTTTATAATTTATCTTGCACATCCTAATTCGATATGCGACAAACTTGTTGGTAAGCAGCTGTATTCATTGGCAGAGCAACAACCACCTACTTAGTTTACTTTTAACCAACAGCAATTTGGTAAGGTGTAGGTACGTACCTACGTAGTTTCGTTTGTTGGTGGAGCACCAACCTGCCTTGTTTACTTCAACTAACTACCAAATCTATCATTTCATGCATTCAATAAAACAAGTAAAGCTGCCTCAGTTATAGTAATAAGAACATGTCTGAAACGCTGATGAAACTGCCTGGGCAATGGCTATGTCGGTACCTACACTGCAGAACAGATATCTGAGGAATTTTCAATTATTTTTTCTCCTTTATTTTTCAGTCTAAACAATTCATGAATCATGATATACCTAGCTAAATTATCGTCATGTTGTTGTGATCATGGTCTTCGGATGAATCCTGCGAAATGTAAAGTGATCGGGAAATCGTGTACTTTTGAATAAAATTGATATGGAAAGATTGTCATATGTGATCGTAGATTCAGTTGCTTTAAAGATTGAGAACTCGGTGAAAAATCTAGGGCTTCAATTAGATGAGGAACTGAAATGGTAATTTCAAGCAATAAATGTTAGTAGTAGAGTCTATGAGACGTCTTGTTTATCATTTGCCGCAGCAAATCAGGCTGAATTTACTTAAATCATTACTGTTCCCGATAATTGATTACGCAGCAATTACAACTGTAATCTTTGAGAAGAAATCATCCAAAAGCTCCAACGTGCGCAAAACGCATGTTTAAGATTCGCTCTTAAAATTTCACCTTATGAGTACATAACAAAGTATTATTATCAAATTGTACTCGTACTATTAAAAGTAAATGAATAGACGTTTAGAATCGCACTTTTATTATTCAAAATTCTGAAATCTGGTAGGCCAGATAATTTGGAGAATAAATTTCAATTCATGGCTGAAATTCATAATTTCACCACTAGAAATGCCACTAACCTCTCACAAATACGTAAGCATTGAACCGAAATGTATGGTAAGTCGTTTCAAGTCCAAGCCATTAAGATTTATAATGAACATTCTAAATTATTCAATATAGAAAAATCAATAGCTAGTTTTAAGATTGATTTCAAATCCCAAATGTTGGAAAGGTATAAAAATTCACAATGAATCCATGGCACCATCTTTGTTATTAAGGTCACAAGACGTATATATTTTTTTTCCTTCAATTTATCAAGTACACTCGCACATATGCAGTTCAATATGCCGTTTAGCTAACACAGAATAGAATTTACTAAAATCATATTTAAATATTTAATATATGAAATATTTGTTCAATAGTTGAAGTCTGACTCAACTGCATTCCATAATTTTATTTTATTATGTAATTGTGGTATGATGCAAGAGAGGACCCAATGGTCCTAATTGTATCACATTAATAAAGATTGAGTCAATCTCTCTCTTTCTCTCTCTCCCCCCCTCCCTCCCTCTCCCTCTCTCTCTTTCTCTCTCTCCCCCCCTCCCTCCCTCTCCCTCTCTTCATCCCTTTCTAATCAAATTTCTTGAAACCAGTACGATTCCATTGTTTGTCATTCTCTTGAAATAAGATCATAATCACAACGCAACAAATATGTGAGATGGGCGGCAATTGGCCGAGCCGTTGAAGAAGTGTCTCCACCCCCAAACGCAATCATAAAGAGAGAGAAAGAACGAATGCTCTGTACAAGGACACGGCGATCCTACTGTTGGCTTCTATCAAATTAGATGATAATATCATGATATTATCATGCATTTTGTAGTTTGGCATATTAAGTACACGGAGCGTCTTTTTTGAGGGGTAGAGTAATACGTTTCATGCATGTAGCACAATAATTGATATTCATATCCTCAATAAATTGTCCATCTAATATGAATCCTCTAATAGATCTTATATATATTAACTTTCATTTTCTTCAAATTGAAGTAATTCTTTTTTAAATTTGATTTAAAGTTTAATAATATTTTTGTGCGCCGATAATTTTAACCAGCAGGCTGTACCTTTTTATTCATCATCATCCCTATTAATATGATAGTAGTACCCGTATTAGTACGGTATTATATAATAATTGCTATCCATAATTCAAAAACCACTAAAGGCACACAGACACATTGAACGAGTTCAACCTTATAGCTGAATTGAGCAAGAAGAACTTGACGTTGAAATTAGTGCTCATGTGCTTCTAATTTCCATTCTGTAATTTATATTGTGGTTTGACAGGTACCTAATTATACGCTCAACAGCTGGAAATAATTACGCTTTAGGTTTATTGCGTCATTAAGAATCTCAGCCGTAAAGAGTAGAGAGAGGTAAGAAGAATAATGACATTACCAATTAGTACGGGTTTTTCAAGAATTATTATAACACACCGCACTGGATAGAATGAAAACTTCTAAATCAGGAAATATCCAATAATTCGGAATTTTTCACTACAAAATCATGATATTAAGTTTAGAGTTGTTAGCTCATGAATATCTCCGACATTTCAAGATTATTCACCTCCGTCTAGAACAGAAAGGGAGAATGCATTAGTAATCTGTAGTAGAACAGATAGAGAGTTACTTAATATAAAATGATTTGATGAGAATATAAATGTTTATGATTTTAGAGGCTGAGATAGCTTCCTAGCATAGATAGCCAAAAGTTAATTCTTGATGTTGAGAGGTCCTCAAAAAGTCACGGCTATGTTTTCTCTCAAAGCGATTTCAAAGAAACCGGACTCTGGAAATCCTGAACATGTGCCACATAGTGGTGAATTGATGGGGGAATCGTTTGATTATGAGGACCGACCCATCGGTTGAATGTCTTCCAGTCCTGGTTGTCTTGTGTCGTTCGTACAAATGTTCATGGATGAACCTACATCGTGGTGTGTAATGGGATGAAACGCGAGTTGAACCTAAAAAACAGTGTTCACCTAATACCCAATATAATCAAGGAAATTGTAATGTACCTAGGGTAAGCAGCTATAAGTCCGTAGGCGACAAAATAAGGGCAATACACATGGAGCTACCACAGAGTAGAGTAGGAGCTTCATTTTCTTCATGGATCGACTATTAAAAAAACCGGGTCTGACGTCCACAACAACAGTGTCAATCATGCTATCATCCTCGGCAAATAAGAAACCACAACATTTTTTCCATTTGCTATTTGCTTCATTTCTAGAGAGAGAAATACATCCACGAATTGCGATATTGCAACCTGAATTATTGTGATCAGTAAGCTGTGGACTTGAATTCATCTTCGAACTGTGTTAGAATGTGAAGAGCGGTATCTTTGTCCAACCAAAACCTCAAAAAAAAAAAAAAAAAAAAAAAAAATGCACTTGTCCCATATAAGTAGGTGATCTACACGAGGACTTGGTATATACGGTCTTCTTTTCTATCCAAATCAGATTTTTGTAAATAAATATACTTGTTTGAGGTTACAAAGCTCTAGATATATTATTAACCTCCAGTTATAATTGTTATTCAGCCATCCAGGGACCAGATAATTTAAAACGCCAGATAGGTTTAACTAAGGATGGATGAACACCTCTTATTGTGTTATCTGGAGGATATCGCTATCCTTCAGATAAATCCCCCTTATCCATTAGATAAATGTGAATGATAAACCGGCCCTTAAAGTTGTAGAGCTCTGCTATGGTAGACAATGCTGGGGATGTGGGTCCTTGAGGAGTCCTTATAGAGAATTGAAAATCAGGGAAATCCGTTTGAAGGAGATATTCCCCTACCAAATTACGAGAACAGCAATATCGTTTATTGAGTAATTGGCAAAACTCGGCCAAGTCGTTGAAGAAGCACTCCCTGTTAATAAATATAATAGTCAAATAGTAATAATCAATAAAGTCGCTGATGGCGCCGTATTGCCAACATTATAAAGAAATGCAAAGGTCTTCAAGGTAGATAAAAATGAACAAACTTTTTTCTTTCAAAGAATTTACGATTTTATTCGTATGTTCTAAAGGTTCATTGGATTTTAAATTCAAGTTTGTGCGCATTCCACAAATTAGCAATTCGAGCTTCAGACGTTTATTTTATAACCATATTATTCAACCTGTCTTATAAATTTTGCTGGTCACATTTCGTTTAGGTACGATTGTACTGAAGGGAAAAAATGAGTTGTGAAGTATGTTCCACATTCCATCAGAGAAAACCTTATTCTTCATTGGAACGGTTTAGAAACACAGTTATGTTGTACGAAAATCTTCATTTTTGAGGTTAGTCGGCTAGTATTAGTTGAAAATATGTAAGGGGTTGAGCCCACAGTTCCGCGGCTTCTGTGGCGGTTGAGGATTGTAAAGATTATTAAGGTTGTACGGGTTGTTATTGATAGGTTTGAATGGATTGTACTGAGTGTAAGGGTTGATATTGCTGGGATTGAACAGATGGTAAGGACTGTAAGGCTTGTTATAGATTGGGTTGTACGAGGGGTTTGGGCTATAAGGATTATTATTTATTGGGTCGTAGAGATTGTACTGGCTGTAAGGGTTGATATTGTAGGGATTGTACAGATGGTAAGGGCTGAAAGGTTGGGAATTTCTTGGGTTGAACATGGTGTTTGGACTGTAAGGATTACTATTTATGGGGTCGTAGGGATTGTAATGGCCGTAAGGGTTGATATTGTTGGGATTGTAAAGATGGTAAGGACTGTAAGGGCTGATATTGTTAGGTATGAATGGATTGCACTGGGTGTGAAAGTTGATATTGTTAGGATTGTACAGATGGTAAGGACAGTAAGGTTGGTTATTGCTTGGGTTGTACGAGGGGTTCGGACTGTAAGGATTATTATTTAAGGGGTCGTAGGGATTCTGGCTGTAAGAGTTGAAATCGTTGGGATTGTACACGTGGTAAGGACTGTAAAGCTTGTTATTGTTTAGGTTAAACGAGTTGTAAGGGCTATAAGGGTTTCTGGTGATAGGATTATAAGGCTGGTAAGCGCTGAAAGGGTTGTTACAGTTGTTGTACAGGTTGTATGGTTGAAGGTATCCTTGAAAAATCTTCCCAGTACCGATGATGGGTCCTGTAGTCGATGCTGCGTCTGCAAATCCGCTTGGCCTGCATAGTCCTCGAGAACAAGCGCTGAGTTTGAAGATCTCTTGCGACCTCCCTACAGCCACCAGCTTCATCAGGAGCAAAGCCAGCCCAGTACAGCATGTCTTCTCCGCCATGCTAAAACTTGATAACAAACTACTACAAAACTCCACCACTCCTTCATATTACTTATACATGACCTTCAAATTAAATCGTGAAACATTAATAGCGGTATTGCCTTTGCAATCCGACCAGTTTTATACCCGATCGAATTTTTACACTCCCGATCATACAGTTTAACATTTCATAATACAATAACGATCGTTAGTTCCGTATATTGAATCCAACCCATGAGAAATATTAACTGGATTTAACCAGAGCTGAAATATAAGTGAAATAGTACATCAGAATCTAATGAGCGTTACCCACGTCTTCATTTTTTATTTATTTTTTAAATGAAAGTAGATTCCATTCTAAGAAATTTTATAACATCCCCATTCCCCTTTTTTTGATGAGTAGTTTTCATTCTATGATAATTCCAAGTTCGCACCGGTGACGTCACAGTGGGTAGCAGGGGAGTCCTGCTGCTGCTGCAGTTGGTGCTTTTGCTGTGTGCCAAAGTGTGAAACATCATAGAAAGAAAACTACTCATCTTATGCAGAAGAGTGCGGTTGATACCAAACTTCATAAAATATAATCTTCTTCCGTTTAAAAATAGTTAAAATACCTTTTTGGTACCCATGGGTAACGCTCATTGTATCGACATATTCGAAGGCACCCACCAACTGAAAATGTTTGAAATAAAACACCAACCTACTTACGCTTCACTAGTCCACGTATAGGTGACAAAAATGATAACAAATTCGATTTCGTTATGTGAGGAATACATTGACTATGGTCTTATCATTTCTCATTCACACTTATGTTGAGGTTCTTACGTTTGAAAATCCATGCTCATCGAGGCCTGGTCAGCTATGCGCGGTGTCCCTTCTCTACCCCTCTACCTTTCTACCTACCAATCTGTATAACTCCGAGATTGATTTGAATTAATCATATTATTCGACAAATTTATCAAGTGTGGCCTCCTGTCACTAGAAAGTTGTCCTAAATATAAAAAGTTGTAATCACAGTCGTATTTGCAGAAAAACGCAGTAATTATCAAAGGCTAAATTGCGATTCCAATCATAATTTTAGAAATAAATTGCGAGAACTGTAGTTGCAATCACAGAAGAAAAAAACATTTACAGTCGTAGTCGCAGAAAAAAATACGATTCCAGTAGTTGTAATCGCAGAAAAAATGTTGTGATGACAATCGTAATTGTATAGAAAACATTGTGATTACAACCACACCTAACCACAAGATAAATTTGCGATTACGATCTTAATCACAGAAAAAAATACGATTAAAAGAATAATCTTAATATCGTTATCGTAATCATATCTAGGGACCCCGTGATTATAATCGTAATCATGATTTTGATTACGCACAACTCTGAGCGTAGGTAATCCTGAGGAAGTTTTTTCTTCTTCTTTTTCAAGTAACTTTTTGTAGGTACATTGGTATCTATACGTATCTACATTCTCATTCGTTTTTTCCCCTTCATTTAAACATTTTTACAACCTCATTAGTTTGATATTTTTAGTTGCTGTGAAAGTCAATTAATCAATGTTATGTGGAAGAATATAATCACGCCATTGATCAAATCTCTATATGATCCATGCCTTTTAAGAAGATGGCACGACTTTCTTATATTACCCTTTGAGCGGATCGGAAAGTAGTAACCACTCACCGCAGCAAACATTCAGCAGATGCTAAAAATCCTTTTCAGAAATCAAATCCGAATCCATGAAAAACCGTCACATTTTTTGTATCACGGAAATTTTGGAATGACCCCCAGCCATAAGACATATTCATGTCAAATTAGAGAAATTAAAGGCCGCATTAAATTTCTCTCTTGATGGGAAACCAATAGATCGTGGATGTGTCACGGTAAATGGAGGTTGATAGTAGAAATGAACGCAGGAATTTAATTAGTTGAAGACTTTCTTCGGCAATCTTGAACCTAATAAACAATGAAAACCCCTTCAAAATGTACCCTGTGCACCTTCAGGTTCCTGTCCTAAGGAGGCTACCGTCCAAATTTCGGCTTCCATCGGTTAATAGGGTAGAAGTATGGAAGCTCTAGGGGCAACTCAGCTGATCTCCCCCCTGTGCAACTTCCGCAGAGCGTCCTAAGTAGGCTACATGTCAAATTCCAGATTCGCAAGATTGATACTGTTAAAATTCGCATTTGGAGCCATTCAGCTGATCCCGGATCATCAAGTATAAGTCCTAAAGAGGATACATACCAACGTGCAGCTTCGTACGATAAATAGCATTGAAACTAGCTTTAGGAGCTACTCAGGTGATCACAACCTCATTATGCGTCAATTGTGAGTTCTGAGGAGGATACATACTAATACCCAATTTGAATTATAAGCTCTTACCAATTCTCAGGTGACTACTCGCCCGCACCCAAAGGCAGCATCAATTCTGCACCGATTCCCTCCCAGCCATCCAATGGTCGATACAAATGCCGCAGTCGATCGAAGAGAACTCGAGAGTCGGTACAGACATCAGCTGTCAATAAGCTAGCGGTACTCGGAATTATATGTTGACTTAATTCGATAGACATCGTGTTTTTGAAAAAAAAAAATACTCAAAATCTACACTGCTGGGTTTTTACCCATCAGTACCATCTTGGTAGATGGAGAAAATGACGGCGAAATCATGTGAATACAAATTTTACTTCATGTCAACAATCAAACACATTATAACTTAAAACGTAATTTTGTAAAGTTTTTGCTGATTTGTCATATTGACTTGAATGGTGGTATTACTACCTGTACCTAGACATAGACGCTTGGGATTAGTCAAAAATTTTGATTAGCTCGTAAATGGTTGTAAAGAGAGCCAAGAGGAGAGCCCACCAAGAGGTGCTGGATTTTGCCGGTGGTGGCATTGGCGTTGGAGAATTCCTCAAAGCCTGAATGGGTTGTAGTTGGTTTTCGCCAAGCTTCGGTTCTGCAAAAATCCTGGGGCTCCACGTTTGATTCGACTTCCTTGGAACCGCCTGCGCGCCCGAATCTTCAGCTGTCGACGCCAAAAGCATTAAAACCGCCAAGCAGTAGCCTCCTAACATCGTGGACGTCCTCACTTGGAAACGTTCGCTACGAAACTATGGAATCGCGTTTTAAACTACTTTTTAACACACCCCGCTGCCATTTCGAATGAATTGAATCGTATGATCGTTACAATAATCAACGATCGAAGGTACCACTTCCGATTCAAACAAACGATCAAGTAGTCAAACTAGGATGGTAAGACTGGATGAATATCCGTATTTTTAAAAGCTTCGTTCTACCAGGACTTATCGTTTTATCATATGAGCAGTATAAACGCAATAAAGTGGTGAGTTAATGTCGAAACATCAAAAGTACTCACCTACTGTTTTTTATGAATTACTCTACCTAGCTACCTAACCATCAATCTGTCTTTTTAGAATTCAGCTGTTAAGTATAGAGATGTGTTTTAAAGATTCCTCCTTGGTATGGAATCAAAACTGTTTTACAGGTTGAAATTTTCCAAATTGTTTCATTGTTGTCATTCTCCCTGAATATAACAGAACAAGCGTGATTAATAAAAACGTTGTTCATTTCCAAGCGATATAGAGAAATAATATTGATTGATTTTGACGTTTAGGATAGGACAGGTAGATACACTGTGACAGCGTGTATACACGGTGTTCGCACTTTTGGTTACAATCCTCCTGAAAGTCAATTCTATAACAAATTTGCAACAAAAAGTGCCTCCCAGACTTTTTTTTATTAGAGGCAGTATTTTCGAGTTACTCACGGTTCAAGATGTTTTCGTGTTTTCAACCTGATCTCACAGCATCGGCTATTAACTCCCTTTCAAATTGAGTAAATTAATATATCAGGATACCGTTGGAAAGAGCGTGACATTTTCTTTTTTGGATATTCTACCCAACGGGTGAAAATATATTGATTTAGCAGTCACAAATTCACACCGAATTTGAAAAATTGTCGAAACTTGAAAATCTTTAATTTTTTAAATCGCAGGCCGGCATACATCATCCCCTAAATCCCCGCGCACGTCACGAGAAAAACTTGGCCCAAATCTCACCTTTCCAACGATATAATAAATTTTTATTTTACTTAGCGAATTAAAGGATAAAAATATGTTTATATGTTGAAAAACATGGTTTTTTCTACGAAATCGATGGTTATGTGAACAATGACCCTCTGAAAAAATTTGAGTTTGAAGCCGGTTCCTACGTATTTTTTCATGCTGAATCGAATGGAAAAACTTGCAGATCCCCCCGACTCCGTTGTAACAGAGTTTCACACTTTCTACTCACGATTTTATAAGTTCATTAGTTATGCTCAATTTGATGTGTTTTTAACGGTAAAACTAGTGAGTCACAAGTGGAGCCGGGAAGATCTGCAAGTGTTGCAATTCGATTCAGCGTGAAAAAATACGTACGACAACATATAAACATACTTTTCTCCTTTAATTCGCAAAGTAAAATGAAAATTCATTATACCGTCGGAAAGGTATGATTTGGGCCAAGTTGTTCTTGTTACGTGCGCGGTAATTTAGGGGATTATGTAGGTATGCCCCTAATTACCAATCTGATTAAATTCAAATTTGATTATATCGTTGGAAAGAGTTGTTGTTTACCATCTCCCTAAGTACCGTACAAGTTTTTAAGATGGTTCAATTGGTGAAAAATCAATCTGAAAAGTGAATTTTGTCAAATCTTCAGAATTACCATTTTTCTCATACTCTGTAGGTTTATTAAAGTTCTACGTATCAAATGTAGTCTGTAGTCTTAAAATATGCGTCTAATTAGCGCGGAAACCATGTTTTAATGTTGAAAACTGATAATTTTTCTTTTATTATTAAGGTTTAGGCCGCATCTCAACCAGCTCAAGGGTCATTAGTGGCTGTAAGGGTAAGATTTGTTTATCTCTTGATCCCTTAGTTTTGATGAGATTAATAAGGTTCCCGTTTTGTTCTTAATACGCACCGTCAGGCTCGCGAGACACTTGACCATAACCAGAGTGTATACTTCCCCTGTCTCAGCGCTGTTTTAGGAAGAATGATAAATGATAAGTGGAATGGTTAATAATGATGACAATTTTGATGACAAGCATGATGACAATTTTGAATAGGTCAACACGTATTTATTATGAATATTCAGACATTTGTTCGTTCTTCAAATACACTTGTATGACCAGGTTATGACATATGTTTGTTAGCGCTAGAGAAACTACCTACAGTCCTTTACACTCCTATACACACCTACCTAAGCCTCCAAAATTCACTACTCCGTCTCGCGTTAAGGTTTATCGGGCACGGCGCGACCGAGGGAAACCGCGGGACGTTTTCTTGAAGTGTCTGGGTGTACTTGAGTGGGTGTCGGAGAGACTGTTTTTGGGCAGTAGATGGAAAAGGGGGTGTTTGCTTACCGTGGGCTGAACGGCTCTCTGTTGATCTTGAATCCTCCTCAGCGTTTGCGTCTCTTGGCTAGGGAGACTCGCTGATCTTCGGCTGCCGATTCTTCTTGGCGTCATAGGTACGCGGGCGCCGAAGAGTGGAGACCTGCGACCGGTCCGTCTTCCATTGCTCCCTCAACGGACAAAATTCCGCCTCCGGACGGGTACACAATTTCAGAAACAAGACCTCGAGCTGATGCTCGTCAAACAGTTTTATTCACTCGTCCAGGGCGTGTCTGCTTTTGGTGGGCCCAATCATCGCCCAGCAATTTCCTCCAAGTCGTTCCTTCTAATTGTTCATTCCGTTCATTGGGTACAAGTTTTCGTGACGTAAGTTACAGGTCGGTCAACAATTCTCCTTACCCCTTTCCAGGGTACGACTGGGGGAATTTAGCCTCTTTTCAACGTCACGCCATGTCTCATAATCCGCTGACATCAGCGTAGTCGTGTTTGTGTGAATTGGGGCAGAAAACTGCATATTCAGGACGTCGGCTTATCCTTGTCTCGGGTCCGATCACCCCCACACGTCCCACACACAACATCTCGAGTTTCTTCACTAAGCTGGTGTATGTGAGTAAGACGGGTATGACCTGTGGAAACCCGATTGACCACTATTCGATCCCTCTTTGAAAGTTGGGTTACGGAAGGGCCCATTGGGCATAGGTCCTGCAGGACACCACGCAGACCAGTGACCTCACCCTGACATTGCTCATGCCAGATGGAATTTGGCTTTATGTTGCATGTAGGAGATTTGATCCTCAATGCGTATCGGCCAGGTTGTATGGTTGAAGGTATCCTTGAGAAATCTTCCCAAGACTGATGATGGGTCCTGTAGTCGATGCTGCGTCTGCAAATCCGCTCGGCCTGCATAGTCCTCGAGAACAAGCGCTGAATTTGAAGATCTCTTGCGACCTTCCTACAGCCACCAGCTTCAACAGGAGCAAAGCCAGCCCAGAACAGCATGTCTTCTCCGCCATGCTAAAACTTGATAACAAACTACCACCAAACTCCACCACTCCTTCGTACTACTTATACCTGATCTTCAGACGAAATCGTGAAACTTTAATGGCGGTATTGCCTCTGCAATCCGACCAGTTTTATACCCGATCGAATTTTTACAATCCCGATCATAAAGTCCAACATTTCATAATACAATAACCGATCGTTAGTTCCGTATATTGAATCCAACTCATGAGGAATATTAACTGGATTTAACAAGGGCTGAAAATATAAATGCTCTAGTAGGTACATCAGAATCTAATGAGCGTTACCCCACGTCTTCATTCTATTTTATATTTTATTTTGTTTAATTTTTTAATTTTTTTTTATTTTTATGTATTTTTTTAAAATGAAAGTAGATTCCATTCTAAGAAATGTTATACCATCGACACTCTCCTTTGTTGAGTAAGTTCGCACCGGTGACATCAAGCGGGTGGGGGGTGGGGGGGGGGGGGGGGGTCCCGCTGCTGATGCTGTTGGTGCTTTTGCTATGTGCGAAACATCAAGTGTACGAAACTTTGAAAAATCATAGAAAGAAACTACTCATCGTACGTAGAAGATTGCGGTTGATACCAAACTTCTTAAAATATAATATACCTTTTTGGTACCCATGGGTAAGGCTCATTATTCGAAGGCACCCACCAACTGAAAATGTTTGAGATAAAATAAAACACCGACCTACCTACGCTTCACAAGTCCACGTATAGGTGACAAAAATGGTAGCAAATTCGATTTCGTTATGTGATAAATCCATTGATTATGGTCATATCATTCCTCATTGAAACTTATGTTGAGGTTCTTACGTTTGAAAATCCATGCTCATCGAGGCCTGGTCAGCTGTGCGCGGTGTCCCTTCTCTGACCCTCTACCTTTCTACGTACTTACCTGTATAACCCCGAGATTTATTTGAATTAACCATATTATTAATCGTGCTCTGAAGTTTCAAAAACAAGACGAGCATACCAAGTGTGGCCTACCGTCACAAGAAAGTTGTCTTAAAAATAAAAAGTTGTAATACTGTCGTATTTGCCAAAAAACGCAGTAACTATCAAAGAGTACATTGCGATTCCAATCTTAATTTTAGAAAAAATTGCGATTACAGTTGCGATCACAGAAGAAAAAAAAATTACAGTCGTAATCTCAGAAAAAAATACAATTGCATTGTACTCGCAGAAAAAATGTTATGATTACAATCGTAGTTGTATAGAACAAATTGTGATTACAACTACACCTAACCACAGATTGAATTCACGATTACGATCTTAATCACAGAAAAAAATATGATTAAAATAATACTCTAAATATCGTTATCGTACTCATATCTTGTTACCCCGTGATTATTATTGTAATCATGATTATGATCACGCACAACTCTGAGCTTAGGTAATCCTAAGAAAGTTTTTTTTTCTTCTTTTTTAAGTAACTTTTTGTAGGTACATTGGTACCTACTGGGGGGGGGGGGGGGGGGGAGGTGGCATATCTACATTCTCATTCGTTTTTTTTTTTTTCTTCACTTCAACATTTTTACAATCTCATTTGTTTGATATTTAGTTGCTGTGAAAGTCAATTAATCAATGTTATGTGGAAGAATATGAACACGCATCATTGATTAAGCGTCTAGGAGAGCTAGTACTCTTCCGTGGATTAACAACTAATCCATGTCTTTTAAGAAGATCGCAAGACTTTATTATATTACCCTTTCGGCGGGTCGGAACGTAGTAAAAACACAATTGAACTTCTTTGTCATTCAAGAACTTTATATTTTTCTGTACACAAACAAGGAAGTAAGCAGTTGTTTAACTAAAAATGAAACTGTTATGGGAACATGGAAACGTCATCATAATATTGTGGAGGGTAATTTTCCTATTCATTATCACAACAATCTTCCCCGCCAACAACTTTGAAGTGACACTTCAAAACACATAGTCTTGTATATGCCGGGGGGCGTCGCTGTCGCTCTGATCTTCGTACTTCAACTTGAATTGTTAACTTCTCTTTCGCTGAGTACCCCCATTATCTTCGTCCTCGTCTCTGTCTCTTTCGTTGTGGATTCCAACAGTGGCGGTGATGAGATTTGAATATAATTCGGTTCCTGATCGGCTGCTCGAGATGGTTGGATATGAGGGTCACTTTCTTGTTGCTGAGGAACATACGATTTCTGAAGTTGGTTTATGTGCCGCTTCAACGACCTACCTTCATCTAGCTGAACCCAATAATGTAATTTCCCAAATTTCCTAGTTAATTCCGAATTTCCACAGAGCATTTCTGGACGAAAAAGCGAGTCCTGACTCGATCTCCTACCTGCAATTGCCTTGTTTTCGGTTGTATTCGCTGGGAAGATGGTAGCTCATGATTCGGGAACATGGCATCTAATTTTATTCTGATCCGTCGGTTTAGATATAACTCAGCAGGAGATAAACCACAAGACAAGGGCGTTGCACGATAGCGTAACAAAATCTTTTGAATTTTTTGGTGGATAGGAGCAAATCGAAACTTTAGAGTTTGGACGTTTCGTTCAGCTAGTCATTCGTCGCTGGATGCCCGGGTGCGATGAATCGTTGTCGAATACCATTGGAATTACAGAATGCCTTGAATTCCTTGAACAAAAAATTTTGTTCAGCAAGTCTGTTTTTGGATGTCGGAGGTTCCCGGATTGTTTCAATCTCAGCCCATCGGGATTTCGCATCAACAACAATGAGATAATAGAAATTTTGAAATGGTCCCGCGTTCCACGTGGATTCTATCCCAGTTGTTTGTAGGTGGATCCCAGTGGTGAAGTGGTACAAATATTTGACTAATCTCTCTATATCCTTGTCAATATTTCGCCATGTGCAATACCGTCGAGCTAATTGTTTCATTTTCGTTATCCCTATGATGGAGATCTCTAAGAACTGCAGGCTGGAGAGTTTTAGGTATGACTATTCGTCCCTCCTTGAATAAAATTTCGATCGAGGGTATAATCACTTTCCACTAAAGAATGTTGTATTTGCTTTTTTATGGTGGCCAGATTTTCGAATGATTTCACATGATAACTCCTCGTTGGAAATGTGAGTAATTAAGGATGTACAAACCAGGTGAACCTCTTCATTCAAGCACATATCAGTGGACAAAAAGTGTTGCTGAATTGGTGCTCGTGATAAGCAATCTACATTTTGATTGTCCTTTCCCTTTTTGAAGACAACTTTGTAGTCGAAGCCAGCCAGAAAAGATGCATATCGAAGTAGTCTTGCCGAAGTCATTTTTGGAAATCCTGCCTTTTCGTGAAAAATTCTAGACTGCCTATTATCACGCCGAACACAATTGCTAATGCTTCCCTGTCAATTTGTGAGTAATTGTGTTCAGCCTCGGAGAGAGACCGCGATGCAAAAGCAATTGGATGTTCAATGTCTTCAATTTTATGGGAAAGTACTGCTGCGACTTTGGGACTAGCGTCAGTGGCCAATACTAGCGGAATATTTGGGTCAAAAGGCACTATAACCCTATCACTAGCGATTTCATCTTTGAGTTTCATGAACGCAGTTTCACAATCTTTTGTCCATACAAATTTGTTTTCCTGTTTTATCAAATTTCTTAATGGATAGGTCATTGATGAGAGGTGTGGGATGAACAACGTGAGCATCCCTACATATCTGTGATAGCTTTTATTCGTTTCGGTGTCTTTTTAATTTCATTGTATTGGACGAGATAGCCCAAGTAATCATAAAAACTACATTTAGTCTTGTTAACGTGTAGGTCATGTTCTTGCAATCTTTGAAGGCACGTGTAAAGATTTTCTTGACACTCTTCAAGTGTTTCACCGTGGATCAAAATATCGTCGAAATATGATACTTTTAGGTAACCCGAACAATATTTTGTCTAGAACTCGTCCAAAACTCAACCTTTGATTGAATTATGCTGCTTTCTTCGTCTGTTTGTAAATGTAGAATTGTTTCTATTTTAAATACTGAATTTTGCAGGTTTTTTTTCATATTTTGATCAATTTCGTTAAGGTTAATTTTAAGATGTCTTACCCAGACTCTCCCCAAGAGTGGTGTGAAGCCATTTGGAACAATGTAAAGATCCTCCTTCGACACATTTCCGTTGTATTGAACTCTCACAACAATTTTTCCCAGAGGCAAAAATACATTCTCAGTATAAGACCGAAAAGCAACATTTGTGGGTTCTAATGGGTTTTTCTTCAGTTTTTTGATTCTCTGGCAATAATGTAAAACCTGCCCCCGTGTCTACCTCAAACTGCTGATCTTGGTCTTCTATTTTCACTGTAGTTACGTACTTGGTAGCATCTCTAGACTGATATCCTGAAAAGTTTTGATCATAAATATCTAGTATCTGATTTACTCCTAGTTGTTCTAAATACCTAACATCAGTGGATATCCTCAGGTTCCACAAGATTGGCGTTCGACTCGGTAAGTTTCGATTTCGTTAATGCTTTTATGCACACTTTTCCCTTCAAACCACAAGATGAGCAGTGGAGGCGCGAGGGGTTACGGCATGATCCAGTGGAGTGATTATCTCTACCACAACGAAGGCAGACATTTGTTAAACCTAATTTGGAGTAGAAAGTGCTATTCCTTTTTTGAGCATTTCGTTGAGTGGATTTTACGTGGATTTTATTTATATCCGGCTAAATTTATTGTAAGGAAGGTGTAGCTTGGGAAAGTTCCCTACTTTCTACTTTAGAAGGGCTATCGCTTTATTTACGATATCCTTGGTGATTCCTTTATCCATGTATCCCTCAAACCCCGGATAAATTGGGCTCTTAGTCACAGAAACAGGTGACATCCATTTCTGCTGAAGACAGTCTCCTATGTCTCTCCTAAGTTCAGAATTCTGAAACTGAAATTTTGATAGAAAATAATGTTGAGAAACCTTTTTTGGATAAATGTTTCTTGTGAATCGTATTCATATTCACATGGTTTCTTGGGTGTCATCAAGGCGGCGAGTATGTTATAACTATGTGCTCCAATCGAATTAAGCAAGAGTTGAGCACACTTTTTATTGTCGTTTCTGAGTCCCTTCAGATCTAGATAATTCTCAAATCTCTGTTTGTAATATGAAAATTTTTCTATTTTTGGATCATAATTTTCAAACGGAGGTACATGAGAAAATGGTAATGTCGTTACAGGTTTGATATTTTGTGATGTACAAACTTGGGGAGATGTCTCTGTAGCATGTTGGCGTAAGGACATTATGAGGCGTTCATTATTTTGATTCATTGCCTCAATGAGTGCTTGAACCTGGTCAGCATTCATTATGTATGTTTTAATTGTATCAACACACTTACCCAACTTTTCTTCTATCCTCGTCGTCAACTGTTGTGACTATTCTGCACCAAATGTTTTATTACATCCGCCTTTATAGATTACTGTTTGCGCACCCTCAACCAGGTCACCGCGTATCCCAGGTTGGGAACCACTGATCAATGGAAGAAAAGTCCGAGTTATGCAATTGAAAGAAAAATATGGGAGAAACTGACACCAAACACGACTGTTCATTGAAGTTCACTTTTAAAGAAAACTCACGATTTCATTGAAAATTTGACGTCATGCTGTATGATCGTAAGAGCAAATTTTTGTAAATTAACGCATTACATAATGTTACGTTGTTTTGCAATTTGAACACTTTGAGTGCAGAGAAATTGTTGACTACGAATTTTACGAAGGAAGAAAAAATGGTTATCACAATTATTTTGCGAACCGAAAATAAGTTTTGATTTTTAGCCCTTTTTCCAATTGTAACTAGTTCTCAGCAGATGCTACAAACTTGTTTCAGACCATTCTAAGACCGAATCCATGAAAAACCGTCACATTTTTTGAATCACGCAAATTTTGGAATGACCCCCAGCCATAAGACACAACCATGTGAAAGTAGGGAAATAAAAGGCCGCATTAAATTTCTCTCTTGATGGGAAACCAATAGATCATGGATGTGTCACGGTAAATGGAGTTTGATAGTAGAAATTAACGCAGGAATTTAATTTGTTGCAAAGTTTCTTAGGCAACCTTAATAACCTACTAAACAATTAAAACCCCTTCAAAATGTACCCTGTGCACCTTCAGTTTCCTGTCCTAAGGAGGCTACCGTCCAAATTTTGGCTTCTAACGGTTAATTAAGTAGAATTATGGAAGCTCTAGGAGCAACTCAGCTGATCTGCACCCTGTCCAACTTCCAGAGAACGTCCTAAGGAGGCTACATGCCAAATCCTAGATTCGTAAGATTAGTATGGTTGAAATTCGCTTTTGGAGCCATTCAGCTGATCCCGGACTTATAATCTTCAAGTGTAAGTCCTAAGGAGGATACATACCAACTTGCAACTTCGTACGATAAATAGCATTGAAACTAGCTTTAGGAGCTACTCTGGTGATCACAACCTCCTTATGCGTCATGAGTAGGTTCTAAGGAGGATACATACCAATACCAAATTTGAATTATAAGCTCTTGCCAATGCTCAGGTGACAACTCGCCCGCACCCAAAGGCAGCATCAATTCTGCACCAATTCCCTCTCAAGCATCCAAAGGTCGATTCAAACGCCGCAGTCGATCGAAGAGAACTCGAGAGTCGGTACTGACATCAGCTGTCAATAGGCTAATAGGGGTACTCGGAATTATATGTTGACTTAATTCGATAGGCATAGTGTTTTTGAAAAAAAAAAAAAAAAAAAAAAAAAAGTCAATATCTACATTGCTTGGTTTTTAGCTCTTGGTAGACGAAGAAAATGACGGCGAAATCATGCGAATACAAATTTTACTTCATGTCTGCAATCAAACACGTTATAATTTACGTAATTTGATAAAGTTTTTGCTGATTTGCCAGATTAACTTGAATGGTGGTTTTACAACCTGTACCTAGACATAGATGCTTGGGATTATTGAAAAACTTTGATTAGATCGTAAATGAATGTGAAGAGAGCCATGAGGAGAGACCACCAAGAGGTGTTGGATTTTGCCGGTGGTGGCATTGGCGCTGGAGAATTCCTAAAAACTTGGATGGGTTGTAGTTGGTTTTCGCCAAGCATCGGTTCTGCAAAAATCCTGGAGCTCCACGTTTGATTCGACTTCCTTGGAACCGCGTGCGCGCCCGAATCTTCTGCTGTCGACGCCAAAAGCATTAAAACCGCCAAGCTGCAGCCTCCTAACATCGTGGACGTCCTCACTTGGAAACGATCGCTACGAAACTGTGGAATCGCGTAAACTACTTTTTAAAACACTTCGCTGTCATTTCAAATGAATTGAATTGTTTGATCGTTACAATAATCAACGAGCGAAGATAACACTTCCAATTCAAATAAAAGACCAAGTAGTCAAACGAGGATGATAAGATTGGATAAATATCCGTATTTTTAAAAACTACGTTCCACCAGGACTTATCGTTTCAACATTTGAGCAATATAAATGCAATAAAGTGGTGAGTTAATGTCGAAACATCAAGAAGAAAGATACTCACCCACGGTTTTTTATGAATTAATGGTTAGCTACCTAACCATCAATCTGTTTTTTTAGAATTCAGCTGTTATAGAGATGTGTTTTAAAGATTCCTCTTTGGTAGATGGAGGTTATCAATTTATGCAAGGAATCAAAACTGTTTTACTGCTTGAAATTTTCCAAATTGTTTCATTGTTGTCATTCTCCCTGAAAATTACAGAACAATAAAAACGGTGTTCATTTCTATAACGACGAAGAGATATAATTTTGATTGATTTTGACGTTTAGGATAGGACAGGTACCTGCTGTGTGACAGCGTATATGCAGGGTATTCACACTTTTGGTTACAAACCTCCAATGGGTCAATTCTACAACTAATTTGAAAAATTTGAAACAAAAAGCGCCTCCCGGACTTTTTTTTATTAGAGGTATTGTTTTCGAGTCATTCACAATTCTAGGTTTTTTTCGTGTTTTCAACCTTACATCACAAAATCAGCTATAACTCCCTTCCATATTGAGTAAATTAAAATTTGATGATACCGTTGGAAACAGCGTTAAATTGAGGTGCCCCCTGCCTCTCCCTGAACCTTGTCTCTATTGCGTGTTGACCTTCGCATTAGGGTCGGGGTCAAGGGCAATACACCTCCACACATCCTCAGGTGTCGCCACACTGAGTCAATTCAGCGATATGCTGGACACACTCTTCTATTCTCTTCTGTTCAAAGACACCCGATGGTGTTGGCCCTGTTCTATAGAGCCCAACTTTAAAGTCACTATACCTACCACCAGTCGCTTCTGTGTTCACAGCAGAGCTGACACTTGCTATCGTACATCTAGTCTTCGTAGTATACCTAATTTTATTTTTGCGGTTTTGAAATCCACTTTGGGGGCTAAACAGTGGTCATCACTGTACCCCTCATTTTTCCCCCCCGCCGAGTTGCCAGTGGAGTCCATGATGACGACCCTTTTTGTTCAAGGATGGAAAAATGGCTCCTCTTAGAATCGTGCCACTTCCAGTGTTCCTTAAGACACCTTGTTCAATGCCGCTAATGACCCTTCTGGTTGAGATGCGGCTTAAACTTTAATAAAAAAAATTATGTATATAATATATACATAATTTTTTTATGAACCGGACAACTCCCAAAAACCAAATTTTACAGGAAGGGCTGAAATTCATTTGGAGCTGCCAAACTGCCAACTGTAATTGTTTAATTTCCGCAATTATTGCATGTTCTTACTAGGTGAGCCCCTGATTTATTCCCCAAATTTCACCCCCATTCGACTTGTTTTTACAATGATATGCCAAAAAAAAACAATTTTTCTGTCCGGTTTTGAAACTGAAATTGGCGTTTGTCCGTTTTTGAAACTAGCTCTACCCTAATTGTAAATTCTCACCAGCAAATTACTTTAAAAAGTCATTGCATTCTTTCAATATCCGAACTTCAAGTACTCTTTGGTATTCCATTCACCTAATTACAGTTGATGGGTGGGGGAAAGTGAACAAAAAACAGGATTAATTCATAAATTTCAGTCTTTATTATATCGTTTTCGAAATTCTTAACTCATGAAAGCGTAATGAAAATGTCAGTACTTATTGACACATTCATTGTTACCGAACATTCTGACATACAGTAGAAAATACACTTCTGAATTTGAACACAATAAACAAGAATATATATTTTAAAATTTCAGAGAAGAATGACTCAAATTTTTAAAATCACAAGAGGGTGTTCCTAAAAAAAATTGGACTTAGATTCGTAAAACAAAATTTTTGAGCTGCTCAAAAACCATCTTTTATAAAATCAAAGCAACTAGTAATGTCCAGTGACTGATCTTTATGAAATTCAAATTTAAGTTTTAATTTTCAACGTCAACGAAATTCTCGATTTGCAACAGCTTAGTAAAAATGTCAGTCTTTGTTGACACATTCTTTGTTTAAACACAATAACGAAGAGTATAACTAAAAATTTCGAAGAAGTATGACTCCAACGTTTAAAATCACAAGAGGTAGGTAATCTCTATCTATATCTATACTATTAATAAGAATGAAACTCCGTCCGTTTGTCGTGTCTATGCACGGCCAAACGGCTGAGTGGGGGGAATCTACGAGTGGGGGGATCTTCTTGGGATTTTCCGATAGGGTGTATAAGCGAATTTAGAATTTTCTAATCCCAGCCAAACCATGGGCCGTAGGGCGGGAGGGGGGTCGAAGTAAGAATTAATGTGCGCTTTTTGGACTTCCCCGCTTCCCCTACCCCTCTAAACGGCCGTTGACAATTCCGGAAAAATACGGGTTTCGTAGGTTTTCCTACGAGGAAGACGACGGCGCGATCGGATCGCGAAAAAAGTATCGGGAAATGCGTCAAAAAAATGCGAGAGTATGGACCCGTTTTCTCGGAAATTCCGACGAAAAACTTGGTTTTTAAAATTAAAATATACCCCATAAAGGTACGTTTTTCGGAACGGTTTTCGCGGGCGAAATAAAGGTTTGATCCCGCCGAATCTGAATCCGAAATCGGATATCGAAAAAAGTTACGAGAACTCGGTCAAATTGCGAGCGGAAGCGAGCAAAGCGATTAAAATGATTGTGCCGTGGACGAGAGAAGGCTCAAGAATTGACGTGAAGGGTAATACATAGGTACCTACCTTGCGAGCGAAGCGAGAGCCATTTCAAATAATAAATACGGACTTTGTCCTACACATATACAGGTATACCTTGCGAGCGAAGCGAGCAACATCCCCAATAAACTTTTCGTGGTTCCACGTAGTTTTATAAGATTTAATTTGTTTGTAAGAATTCCCAACTGAAAAAAACGTCTGCCAAGTTGGGTGGGCAGTACAACATTCCCTAATAAACTTTTCGTGGTTCCACGTTTTATAAGAATTAATTTGTTTGTAAGAATTTCCAACAGAAAAAAACGTAGTATAACTTCTTCAAGCGAGCGAAGCGAGCAGCATCCCCTACAGAAGTTAAACCTACCCTTAGGGATCTACTGTTAGCGAGCGAAGCGAGCAACATCCTCTACATGTTTCAATTGTAATACATCGCATGTGTACAGACACACCTTGCGAGCGAAGCGAGCAACATGATGGGGGGTGCCAGGGCAACATTCCCTTACATGCAACATCCCTTACATGCCACACTTTGCGAGCGAAGCGAGCAACATTCCCTACATGCCACTCTTTGCGAGCGAAGCGAGCAATTTAATGGGGGGTCCGGGGGGCTTGCCCCCCGGCTGGACGTGGAGGCGAGCGTAGCGAGCCGGAGCGGCTAGTTATTTATAAGAATGAAACTCCGTCTGTCTGTCTGTTTGTTTGTTTGTCGTGTCTATGCACGGCCAAACGGCTGAGTGGGCCGGATCTACGAGTGGGGGGATCTTTTTGGGATTTTCCGATAGGGTGTATAAGCGAATTTAAAATTTTCTAATCCCACCCGAACCATGGGCCGTAGGGCGGGAGGGGGGTCGAAGTAATAATTAATGTGCGCTTTTTGGACTTCCCCGCTTCCCCTACCCCTCTAAACGGCCGTTGACAATTCCGGAAAAATACGGGTTTCGTAGGTTTTCCTACGAGGAAGACGACGGCGCGATCGGATTGCGAAAAAAGTATCGGGAAATGCGTCAAAAAAATGCGAGAGTACGGACCCGTTTTCTCGAAAAGTCCGCCGAAAAACTTGGTTTTTTCCGATTAAAATATACCCCATAAAGGTACGTTTTTCGGAACGGTTTTCGCGGGCGAAATAAAGGTTTGATCCCGCCGAATCTGAATCCGAAATCGGATATCGAAAAAAGTGACGTTAAGTCGGTCAAATCGCGAGCGGAAGCGAGAAGAAGCGTTTAACATCAGAAATTAATTTTGCCGTGTTCGCGAGAAGGCTCTACGAAGACGTCAAGGGGTTTGTCAGGTATTTCACAATGTTACCTGCAGGCCTATTTCAAAAGAATAAATACGGGTTTTTTCCTACCTATATACAGGTATACCTTGCGAGCGAAGCGAGCAACATCCCCGAATAATCTTTTTGTGGTTCCACGTAGTTTTATAAGATTTAATTTGTTTGTAAGAATTTCCAACAGAAAAAAACGTCTGCCAAGTTGGGTGGGCAGTATAACTTCCTCAAGCGAGCGAAGCGAGCAGCATCCCTTACAGAAGTTAAACCTACCCTTAGGGATCTATCGTTTGCGAGCGAAGCGAGCAACATTCCCTACATGCCACACTTTGCGAGCGAAGCGAGCAATATTCCCTACATGCCACACTTTGCGAGCGAAGCGAGCAATTGAATGGGGGGTCCGGGGGGCTTGCCCCCCGGCTGGACGTGGAGGCGAGCGTAGCGAGCCGGAGCGGCTAGTGTTTCTATAAAAATAATTTTTCGATTATCTTTGCACTTAGATTTTTAAACCTAAATATTAAGCGTTTCAAAAAATTCTTCAATAAAATCACAATTAGTCCACAGCAGCCATTGACTAGTATCCTGTCAATTTCTGTAAAATTATTCATAATATTATTATATATGTGCAGCGAGAATTCTTCTGTGACGTTTTCACAACATTCTCCTATATCGTCGGTATCATCATCAGGTGCAGCAGTTTGGCCACCAAGCACAGTCTTGTAGAACAATAAGCTAGGATTTTGTATCCAGTCTTCGCCGAAATGGATAATTAAGAGCTTTTTGACGTCATCCAGCTTCAGTTGGTTCACAGGCTTGCCTGGTTGTATGGCAACGGGAATCAATCCCGACAGGGACCCACCTTTTTTTGTAATGCTTTTATGCTGTCCCATTGAGAGTCTGTAGTTCACTTCTCCTTTTAGCTGAACGTCGTCCTGGGCCTTGTTCAGTCGGAAATACAGCCTTTTTACGGGGTTAAACTTGAAATGCCATTGGCCAGGTGATTTTACAATGCTGTGGAATAAATTCTTGAAATCAAAAACCTTGCCAGTCAGGTGATCTTCCCTCAGTAAACTTGCAGAGTAAAGCATCTTGAACTGCTTTATCACAGCTCAAATAAAAAAAATTATGAAAATTCTTTGCATCTTCTATTTGGATTTTGTGGCATTCGGTATGGTTCTTCTTATGTTTACAACGGATAAAGTTCTTTTATATGTTCTCTTATACCTATTATATGTTCTATTATTCTAAAAACTGTTCCCCACTCATTTTTACGTCCACTGTGGTAAAATAAATCAGAATGCTGTGTATAGTTTGGTGGTCTGGATGCTCGCATCTCAAAAACAAATAACATCGAGAAGCCGATCCCTTAGTAAAAATACAGATTAGTTGGACATAAAGGTCACAACGAATGAATGGAAGTGAATTAACGGAAAAGGTCTTTTTCTTAACAAGTACAAGTTTTCATTTTATGGATAATTTCATCATTTTCAGAAAATTTCAGGAAAAACCTATCGTTCTATTTCTATAGAAAACTAGCCGCGTTAAAAGCCCGATGGGCGGGAAAATGATCGGTGTACCGATGGTGGCTAAGCGGAAGATGTGTATTGCCGTATTGATTGTTGAAGACATTTTATATATTTAATAAAAGAAACTGGAGGGCAAGGAAGTGTTAATGCAAATAAAAAAGGGTTTAAGGTGCGGGGTATAAAGGATGATAATTATAATTGGGGTAAACAGATAGTGGATTATAGTTTTGATCCATGATGCTTCAATTAAAAAATTAAGCGATGCTCCGTAATTTTTATCTGTTTCTCTTCCTTATTAGTGGCTTCCAATACTCTTTTGACGGACGCTATGATGTCGTGCAACATCCGACTCAGTAGATGACGTCGTAAGTACAGGCAGCTTAACTCTTCGTTTCTTCGTGCGGACAGTTGCTAAAACTTCGCATCTTTTTCTTCTGACAATATCAGGATTTTCAGCAATAGAAAGTTCCTAAAGCGATAAGGATATAAAGATGAGGTGGCTAATCGTGAACGGAAAATACTAGTGCGCATGTGCGGGCAGATGAGGCGCCTAATCTCCAATAAGACAAATTTATCTCACTTTAACATAAGACGCTTTATCCCGAACAACCCTATCTCACCTGTTCCTCCCTATCGTAAATTCACCTTACACACCGATAACAGTGATATTAATTTCTTGTTGGTTATCATGATTCATGAAAGATATTCATTTTCTAGTTCATAAATTTTCAAAATCTGCCATTGCAAAATCTTTTCGTGAATAAGATTGAACACACGGGATATGCGGGAAAATCCCCTTGATGGTTCAGCGTTACTTTAAGATAACTAGCGTCACTTTAGATTAAAACACTAAGGGGCAGTTTATCAATTATCTACATTAACTGCACGATAACTATACTGAGTGTAGCGCTATACTCCAGATAAAGAATGTGAGTCGTTTATCAATGCCGAATCACCTAGCGGATAAAATTATCCCTCAGATAAATTCTGTCAGGCAGATAGTGCCGTTAGCATCCTCATTGGTGTCTGTAGGTGACAAAATAAGGGCGATTTACACATGTAGCTACCACAGAGTAGAGTAGGAGCTACATTTTCTTCATGGAAAGACTATTAAAAAAAAACCGGGTCTGACGTCCACAACACAACAGTGTCCATCGTGCTATCAAGCTCGGCAAATAAGAAACCACCACATTTTTGCCATTTGCTATTTTCTTCATTTCTAGAGAGAGAAATACATACACGGATTGCGATATTGCAACCTTAATTATTGTGGTCAGTAAATTGTGGACTTAATTTCATCTTCCAAAATACGCACTTGTCCCATATTAGTAGATGATCTACACGGGGTGTTACTTGGTATATACGGTCTTCTTTTCCATTCAACGAATTATGCTACGATTGAATCTTCCCCGTTGTTGCTATTTGAAGACAAATCCCCAAATATCCATTCCATTGGAAGGTACAAAAATAAAGACAATCAAACGAGATTGTCTAAACTTGTTTGAGGTTAGAATGCTCTAGATACATCATTAACCTCAGTTATAATTGTTATCGAGCCATCCAGGGGACCAGATACATTAAAACGCCAGATAGGTTTAACTAGGGATGGATAAACGCCCCCTATTGTGCTATCTGGAGGATAACGCTATCCTTCAGATAAATCCCCCTTATCCGTTGGATAAATATGATCGGTAAACCGGCCCTAATTCGACCCCCTTGACTTTATCAGGTTAGCATACGCCGTGGCTAGCCCCAGATGATAAAATCCCCAAGCACCTTATCCCAATTGACTTATTGTTTAGGAGCTCTCTATTGTACTTTTGCACAAACTCTATACAAATTCAACAGCAACAAATTTATTGGTTGAGCTGCACCTGGTTACCATACATCAACAAAACAATCGAATCTGCTGAACAGTTGCAGTCATGTCGCTCTACAATCCCATAATTTTCTACGTTTCCCGATGCCCCAGAGAGGCTCCCCATAAAATTTCAAATTCCGAGGGTGAATAGGAAAGAATTTAGCTAAGTCAGCTGCTCTGCTTGGAACCCGTCATTGCATTCGTTTCTTAATGTCTTAGTGAGGCTCCCTGCCGAATTTCACATGTCTAGGGTGAAAAGGAGTGAATTTAGCTCACTCAACTGATGAGGGAAGAGCCCATCATTTTATTCGTTTCTTGATGTTCCAGACAGGCACCCTACCAAATTTCTAATTTTTAAGGTGAATAAGAGAGAATTTAGATAAGTCAGCTTATCTGGTTGGACGTTTAATAAAAATTTTCTTTTACACAAACCTTCCCCGTGCATCCCTATCATTTTGCAAAAAAAAAAAAAAAAAAAAAAAAAAAAAAAAAAAAAAAAAAAAAAAAAAAAACCCCGTTCAAATCCGTCCATGAGTTTGAGCGTGAAGGTGCTGACATTACTCATTTATAGAATAGACTGTTTTGCGGTTGTATATCAGAAAAGACCGTATGCGGTTGCGTAACGAAAAAGGCCCAAAAAATGTTTCATTGTAGAGAAAAATATCCTCTTCCGTTGATGAGAAGGGCATTTTTAATTTTCTAGTATTATTTGGCTACACTGCAATACATTGTGAGGGTTTCCCGCTTTTTTTGCACGAGTTGATAAAAAGTACAGCTGATTTTAAGATAAGGGTGTTTTTGAGATTATTAAGTTCTGCTGTATAGAGCTGGTGGTTGTCGTACTCCAAGCCACTTACTATAACTATGACCTCCATGAAATCTACCTTAATGAATGATTATAGCCACTTTATGGACAATACATGTTTCATGAGAACTCAGAATGACTTTTCTCCAGAAATGACGTTGAGGAAAAGTCACCTAGGGATGTATAGTTCCACCTTCCATGGAGTATTTAGGTTTCTACATTCCTTTAGCCTTTCCACATCTAATTCTTGATTTTCATTAATTTTAGAGTGAATGAGATACCTACTAAGTACAAAGGAAAGCCAAGCGCTAGGAAGCATAAAGACTGCGATGATCCAAAAAAAGTTAGGGCTGAATTCATAGACAAAGCCTGAGTGTGTGTATTCACTCGCACTCACCTAAATAGAAGGTCACCCTCCACTCGCCATTTCGAGTTCATAGTTAAGAGGGGTGGTTCACTCAACGGTTAGAGGCACACTCTGATTACACGAGTATGACAGTGTACTCAGGGGACACTCAACGTTTTTTCAACTTAAGTTGGCAGCCCTGACAGTATGTTGTAGGGGAAGTTTCCCTGGTTTGAGGGAAAAGGAACGGGAAAATTCTTTTTCACATTCCGCACTGATCAATAACAGTTTTCAAAGGTTACTGTTTTCTTTGTGTTTTTGCTTTTTATGCTTTTATTCTTGTTCCTTGGGGAGACAGGACATAGGCCTTATCAGAAAAAGACAAAAGTTATTGTTCCTCCCACCTGGATCGGGGTAGCCAAAAGTTGAATTGAATCCTTGCTGCTTGATTGTTGAAATGCTGATAATTTGTGTTTATTATGTACCTATTGAGGTGTAGTATTGAATTGTATATTATGTATAGAGTTTTGACGGAAAAGAAGTGAGAAAATGAGAAAACAATGATTTGCCGGTTAGTTTTGAAGTAAATCCTGATGAAGGGAAGGTAGGTAGGTACCTTCCACCAACTCATTCCACAAACCGAGATGAATCGGAAAACTATGCACTACAAACTTGGTATGAAGGGATCGCATAGAATCAAAGAGCGACCAGCACTTTCAGCAGTGGTGGTTATAAATCCTTTCCATTTATCTTAGGCTCCTTCAGGTTCGTAGTTGTTGTCCATGACTGTCTCTTTCCCGAATCAGAATAGTTTGCGAAATATTTCGTTGTTGATTGTATAACATTCAAATGGGATCTGATGGTCACATCAAACACGTACTTAACTACTGTTTAGGAACAGCCTTCCTACTCTTATGTAGTTTTTGAATGAACTCGGAACAAAATAAACGATGTACATGCTCTACTATATTACCAGTACCTATTATACCTATTATATTATGAATCCTTTGAGTCGTTTCTCAATTTTTCAATACAACAACACCCTAAAAAGATCCAGTTTTGCAACATGATCGTACTAGCGAATTTTCTTAAATTACAAGTTCCTACCCATCGTTTCATAATATGTTAAATTGTATCGCACTTTGAGCGATTCGAGTACAAAGAAATTGCTGAAAACCAATTCGATGCCAAACAAACTCATACTAAATGAAATTTGGCAATTCAAAACAGATTTTGGATTTCTAGAGTTGTTTGCAGTTTTAATAGACTTGAAAGGCGGGAGGGTTAGGTTTTTCCCGCTAATATTAAGGAAATTTAGGTTCGATTTTCAGCATAATCTAGTCGTACCTAGTTGATCGTTGATTCTGTCAAAATGATAACGATGGTTTTTGGACCTTTTTAGGCATTTTTTGTGATTTTTTAGACAATTTTTTCAAATGTGACCTATTACTCAAAAAGTTCTTGCCAACGAACTCGTTCCATTTGGAAACCAAGATTTTTGGCGCAAGAACGGGGTTTCTATCTCAATCCTAAGGAAAGTTATCGTCTGGAATGACACTCACACATACGCACACACACTCCCGCGCGCGCGCACACACACACACACACGTACACTGTGACGACAGATAGCACACATCACAAAGCATACTAAAGTGTAAATTTTTCGGTGGTTTTCCTGGTGGGTTTTACTAAAATCAATAAAGAATATCATTAGGTACATGGTTCCACATGAAAAAATACCCCATAATCATGTATTACATGTGGCAATCGAATAAAATAAAAACCTCAGTATTTCACAATTTTTGCACTTTTAGAGCGAAATTGAGCACTTTTAGGGCGGAAGGCGCCCGTTTGTGCTCCCTCAAAAAAAATCGAGTGACGGGTCATTTTTCCATGAAATTTTACTAAGAATTCGATCTTGCAATAAAAAAGAGGGGGTCCCCATCTGAAAACAAACGAAGTTGATGTCGATTTCGCACGATTACGCAATGCACAATTTTGTAATTTTTGAAATCTACAATAAAAATTGTGAAGTATGGCGTTTGTCTGAATTTTTCTCCGACATGTAGAGAAATTAAGGAGTTGAGGGGAGGGCTGAGCCGAACTTCAGGAATCGTTTCCGAATGCTTCAAAACGGATTTCAACAGGGAAATATTTTCAAAAATTTTGATTTAAAAATTTTTGAGCAATTACATTTTTTATAAATTTTCCTTCAATAGGGGTGCTGGCGGGGGAAGGGGGGGGGGGGGATTTTTGTTCTTTTTTTCTTTAACTCCCTACTCTAGCCCCGTAACGATGCATTGTAGCTGCCTGCTGTTTACCTCGTTAGATTCAGAAGGTTGGAAACTTCTGGAAAAGACGCCGTACAATACAGCAACTGTGGAAACTGGAAAATTTGGGCCAAAGTACTTCAAAACTCATTGGAAAGCAATGGAAAAAGTACCTCAAAACCCTGATGAGACTGGAAAGAACGGGCTTTTAATTCGTGATGAGCGTACTCAAGAACTCCAAACCTTAGTAATGAATGCATAGATCATGACTACTGCCGACTTCATGAAGAGATGTGAGGGTTGATATAAATTAATGAGTTTTCTTTGAAGGAACTGTTTATATTTACGCATCTACAGTTCAAACGTTTCTTTGAATAAAATACAGAAATTACACGTATATTTGGTACACAATCCACAAATGAACAAATCGAATTCAGACTTTCTTTGGTGTTCCATTTCGATCAAGTTGGCACTTACTTGAAAAGATCTTCTTGTTGTCTTTATGTTTCAACGTGGAGATGATAACGTAATTTTTCATTGCCACAGTGATGAAACATCGTTGTGGTGTTGGTGTGCTTATCCATGTTTGTTGGACTCGTCGATTAATGGCTGAAAGTATGGGACCTCTAAGTCAGTTGTGGATCGTATGTTTTAAGGGTAATTTAATAACATTGGTAACGTTGAATGTTGTGCAATTTAACGGCCATAGGGATTGTAAGGGTTGCTGCTAATGGGGTTGTAGGGTTGATAAGGGCTGTTCTGGGTGTTGAAAGTGTTGATAAGCGGGCCTCTGTTGTTGCCGGGTTGGTACTGGCTGACTATCGAGCTGCTGTAGGGGTTGAACGGATTGTACGGGAGATTGCCGATGCCTCCCGCATTGGGTCCAGAAAGGATGAAGGGTCCGATGGGCGGTAGGGGTGCAAGGGGTGGTTGTTGGGCATTCCCGCTTTGAGCTCCTGAAGGCCCTGCTGATGACGATACACCTTGCCCGGATCCTCCTTGTGCGAAAGAGTTTTCACAAACGCTCACCAGGAGCAGTGCCAGCACGGTCCTCACTGACATGATGAAACTTGCTAACTAACTTGCAAAACACCCCGTCAAACATCTTCATACTACTTATACCGTACCGTGAAACTAAAGAGCGCCAATTTGATATCGCTTGATGTCTTTGCAATACGAACACTTTCACACCTGATCTACAATGGAAAGTTAATAAACTGTGAAAACGTCGACAATTAAACAGATTTCCGTGAAATGTTACATTTAATAATCCGATTTTTTCATTCATTTATTTTTAATTGATCACCGTTAATATTGTAGCTTGACCTCCCCATGTTTACGATGCAAAAAGCAATTTATTTTTTCGGTGGATCATTTTCAACAATAAACTTTTGTAACCGAGCAAGCAAAAAAACTTGAACCCCCCAGCAAATTGTTTCGGGTAACGTTCCAAGATAATAGAAAAAATGATTTAAAAAAGAGAAAGAAAGAAAACCCGGCCGTTCACTCGCCATCCACGTTTATCAACCGGAGCTTTTCTCCCGAACGACTGGGAGTTTATACGAGACGTTCGCGAACAATCAATTTGAGACACGAGACTCTAGACCCTGACCAACTAATTTAAATTCTCACTAAGGGATTGACTTCTTGATGTTATGCATTTTCGAGATGCGAGCGTAGGGAGCATCCAGACCACTAATCTACGCATAAAACTGATCTGTGTAAAATCTCATAGCGACTGGAGCGATGGGAATGCCACGCAGTGATTAGTCGAACTAAAGAGAAAGTCAGGGTCTAGAGTCTCGGGTCTCAACTTGATTGTTCATGAACGTCTCGTAGTTTATGAAGTTCGAATCAAAATCTCGTTTGAAGAGAGGATAGTTTAGAAATCATGGCTTCACTTTCGGTCAACTCAAGGAGTAAACACGTAATTGAAGTAAGAATGGGTATCGATTCTCGATTTTTCAAGTAAATCCACTCTGACATGAATATCTCTTTTAGCTTGGGGCATTTGAAAAAAATTGTGTAACGTTCTTCTCAGCCCAAATAGGGGTAACGGAAGCTTTATTTTCTATTGATTTTCACGATCAACCAAAGCGTTACTAGTAACTCCCTTAGTTTTCATAGCGGGATTTTTTTTTTTTTAACACAGAATGTGTTGTAGCCATGGACTAACTAGCCGAAAATGGAACGCGGGATGGTAACGAAATGTGTGACGGATGATTTTCACGTACAACCGAGTCGTTGCTAGGGATATGGTACTTCGTCGTTTTTCATCCCACAAAATTCGTTGACCATTCGTTCGAAAGCTCTCGATTTATCCAACAATATTATGTTAACTACTGCGAAGTGCGTGTCCAACAAACTGAGTTATGAGCATGGTTATATAAATAATTGTTTAGGGGAGAGTGGGGAACAGTGAGACACTTTTTGTTCGGGACGGGAAAAAGCGACCCTAGATTGGTCATTTCAAGCTGAAATTTTTAAGGTACTTTCGGGAACCATTTACCTTCTCAAAACTCTCCAGTCAAAGGGTTCATACAATACCAAAAGATTGTTATAAAGCTTTGAAAAAATTATGTTTTTTGTCTCACTGTTCCCCACACATGGGGTAGAGTGAGACACCCCTGGGGAACATTGAGACAGTTGGGTGAAATAATGAAAACACTATGTGAACAGTGAAATAATTTAATTATAATTCACTCTTGTGGTTCAAGGGTTTCCCATACAACAAGATTAAAGTTTGAAAAATTGCCAACATTTTATTTAACTTGGAAAAAAATTGGTACTTAACTCAGTTGACTTAGACAATGCCAAATCTTAAAAACTTGAAGTAACTTCTTAAAATAACGTAAAAGTATTGTTTGAAACAGTATAGCTGTACACTCTTATCACAGAGGATTCATGAATAACAATTAGTCTTATTTTCTATCAGTCTTTTGAAAACGAACTAAATTAAACTGATTAGTAATGGAGGGAAAGAACTAGAAACATACCATACCAACCTTCAGCCTTAAAAGTTTTTACAAAAACCAATTAACGAACAGTTGTTTCCATCCTTTAACAAATTGTGATATTCTCTGGGAAAGAAATCGGAAAATGGTAACATGATTGCTGCCTACCTGTCCCCCCATTACTGGAAGGCGCAGGCAAAATTTTTCTAACTTCATGTGGTAAAACAGTAGAAATATCACACTCATCTGGCTGCACAAATTTATCAGTTAGAGTTTTACTTCTCCTAAGAAATGTTACTCCTACTTGTCCATTGTCATATTTTTTGGTAACTTTGCCTACGTAATAAATCACTCTCTTTATGAGATTAAACTCAACCAAAACGTAATCTCCTTCATTAGGAAAAAGAGGGTGATCTGCTAAGAAAGATGTGGAATCTGAATGAAGAGGGTAATTTGGCAGGTCATCTTCTTCGCTGCTTTCATCAAACAGCTTCCGATTTGCGCCTTTCTTTTTCTTTGACTGTACTTTTTTCTTCTTGAGTTGTGACTTGACTTCAATTTCCAGTTTGTTTGGGGTATCCGTGGCTATCATAGATTTCCCCCTCTTCCTCTTCAGACTTTTTGTGGCAGGAGTCACTCTTTTTGGAAATCCTTGGAAATCCTCAGGGCCTACAAAAGTGGATGGACTCTCCAGATCCTGCACCTTCCATTCCTCGTTTTGATCTGAGGATGCAGATGTTCCTGCTTGGACCATTGAAAGATTATTCGACATTGGTTGAGAGGTTGGTGGTTCAACTAACGGAGAGAGCTGATCATCTGGCATTGGTGCTGGAAGTTCACTAGTGGGGGAAGGCTGATCATCTGGGGGTGGGCGGTCTGTCACTTGACTTGGAAGAAAGTCTGCGTCTGTGAAGATATCCCGATTGTACGGGTGAATTCCGCATTTACGAAAGGCGTTGGCAATTGTTGAATGCGTCATTGCAGTGTTGAATGCTGATCCAACGCACTCAGCTACATTGTAAATTGAAAGGCGCTCACCAGGATGTCGACACAACCAAGATTTGACCGCATGGTCGTAGGCTACATTGAATGGCTTGAACACACCAACGTCCAAAGGCTGAAGTTTCGAAGAGCAATGAGGAGGTATGGTTAGAATAGTGACTCCATTCTCCCTGGCCAGGTCCAAAACCTCAATGGATAGATGACTCTCATGATTGTCATATACCATCAAGGAGGGATTATCAATTGAGCTACCACTGAACTTAATGAAATGTTCCATTGTTTTAACAAATAGTTCACAGTTCATCCACCCACTTGGCGGTGCTAGGCCCAATGTGCCTGCCGGCGCTTGATTCAGCATCCAACTCTTGAAATGTCTTCGAGGAAATACCATGACTGGTGGTAAGCAGTTGCCATCAGCAGCAACAATCACACATGTTGTGACCAGAGTCCCCTTTTCTCCACTTGTCACTGAAGAAACTTGCTTTGCTCCCCTTTCTGCTATGACCTTCTGTTGAGTTTTTGCATTCGTAGTTGTGCTTGTTTCATCCAAATTATATATTCTTGTCCCTTGGAGAAACCCTTGACCACGAATAAGCACTTCTTCCAACAACTGAAAAAACCTCTCCACATTGTGGCGATTGAAAGCAATGGTCCTAGCTAAGCTGCAGCCCTCAGGAGTTCTCAAGGAAAGCTGGGGATTCCTCTTCATAAACCCGTAAACCCAGTCTATACCTGCTTTTTCCGTTTTTTTCCATTGGTCTGGTATTTTCAGGCTGTTTATGGTTGCCATCTGGAATGCAAGTTTTCTGACATCATCCTTGGAGAGTCCATAAAACATCTTACTGCACTTGACTACGTAATCAGCCAAGGACTTCTCTTGATAAGAAGTGAAAATTTTTCTTACTGAATAATTTGGCACCATACGGACTTCATTGTCTGGATTTTCTCTTTGTTTTTTTACATACCTCGCCAATGTTTGATGGGCTAAACCATATTTTGATGCAACAACCCTTAGGGAGGATTCGTCATCCAGGACCTCCTGTACCGCTGTCCTCATTGTATCAGCTGTGAATTTTCCATATGAGGTTTTTCTAGGTGGGTTTCTCATCTAGAAAAAATAAAAAATAAGTTTTGGTAGATTCAGAAAGAAGAAAGCCATTCTTCAAATCACTAAATGAAAATGGTCTGAATAATTAACCTGCGTAATAGTGTAACTAATCAATGATAAATTCGATATAGGTAACTAAAACTCAACATTCTTTAATTTGCTACAATAATAATACCCTTTTATTAGATTATAACAATATTTAAAACTAAGTAAACAATCGAGATGAAGATCAGAGTAATGATTCCTAGAAACGGGGAACAATGAGACAATGGCAAGATGTCTCACTGAAGCCGTCTCAGTGTTCCCCCGAAGGTCTTTCCCCAGACATATTGAATTTTCTTTTGAACGATAAGGGCTACATGTACTGCTTGGATCACAAATAAAACGTTGATAATAGCCGAATCACTGTCAAAAAGTTTCAATTTTATGAAAGCAGTTAAATCCTACTTCATTCAGGTTCAAAAATGTTGAGAAAAAGACGATTTTCTTACCTTGACGCAGGGAGATGCCGCCAAAACACGTACGTCGAGCGGGAACTGGCAACTGACTGTTGAAAATCGTTAGGAAGATCAAGTAGTACATAAAAATCATGCTAGGAAGCGCTGGCACGCTTCTTCTTTTTTAAAAAACCGTTTGTCTCACTGTTCCCCACGTCTCACTGTTCCCCACTCTCCCCTACACACAGGTGATCATTCTCAATAATTGATATTGTGAACATGATTGCAACCGCTTGTTAATTTCTGATGATTTCATTGAGCTTGTGTTTCAATGATTTGATTCATAGCAGGTGATCTGAGTATTACGAAAACGGTTTGATTTGTGAAGCGGAGGTTAAATAATTTGAATAGGTAATTTCTATACTTTACACTCTAGGAAGCTGTAATTTCGTTTGTAGCCTCTTTAGGACATTTACTTGACGATGCTCAGGGTCCGGATCAGATGTGTGGCTCTTAAAGCTAATTTCTATGCTTTACACTCTAGGAAGCTGTAATTTCGTATGTAGCCTCTTTAGGACATTTACTTGACGATGCTCAGGGTCCGGATCAGATGTGTGGCTCTTAAAGCTAATTTCTATGCTTTACATTCTAGGAAGCTGTAATTTCGTATGTAGCCTCTTTAGGACATTTACTTGACGATGTCCAGGGTCCGGATCAGATGAGTGGCTTTTAAAGCTAATTTCTATACTTTACACTCTAGGAAGCTGTAATTTCGTATGTAGCCTCTTTAGGACATTTACTTGATAAATCGCTCTTGATTTATCACGAATTTATTTCGTATTTTTTTTCGTAGTTTCATACTATAACTATATAAATTGATGTTATAAATGAATAGTAAACAATGACGCTTGTTTGGTTGTCACTTGGTTGCGCGACAACGCAAACACATTCTGTGTTTCAATAATTTCGTCCGAAGTATGTAAATAGAGGTAACCGGGGGTCCAGGGGGCTTGCCCCCTGGCGAGGCGCGGAGCGCCGAGTTTTTTTAAAGAATTTAAGCCGCGTCTCAACCGGAAGCTTCATTAGTGGCAGTCAAAAAGGGGTGTCAAAAGGACACCAACGGGCACAATTCTAAGGGGAGCCATACTGCCTGTTCGTCACTAAACGGATTGCCAACACGGACTCCACTGGCAGATCGGAGTGGGAGAAATAATAATAACCCGCAAAATGAGGCATCGCTGCACTCTGCCTCAAGGGATACAGCAATGAAAGCTTTGTAACCCCTACAGCAGATAAAAATACCCCGTAATAAAAACTAAACTACGAATAGATGATCCTTACATATACATAAATATTATCGATAAATATATAATAGTAAATACTATACATCTTGGTTAAATGAAGGTATGACTAGATGTACATAAATAAATAAATATATCACAGATCAGAATATCACAGTTCGTTGTAAAGCTCAGTGGCTTTCAGGTACACCAACAGGGACTGGTCCTTGTCTGGTCCTGACAGAACTTCCACCCAATGAGGGGGTGAATGCTGCACTCTGAGGTCCATGAGAGCTGGGCAATCCTCCAAAAAGTGGCGGATAGACAAATCACCCCCACATCTCCCACACACAACACCACGAGCTACTGGATCTAGCAGGTGTCTGTGAGTAAGACGGGTATGGCCAGTGGCTACCCGATTGACCACTATTCAGTCCCTCCTTGGAAGATGGGCCACAAAAGGATCAACCGGGCACAGGTCTTGAAGGACTCCACGCAGACCAGTGACTTTGTCCTGCCATTGCTCGAGCCAGATGGGATTGGCTTTATGCTGCATGTAGGAGATTTGATCCTCAATGCGCATAGGCAACATTTCGATGGAGTCATCACCAATGGCTCTCCTTGCTAGGGCATTAGCACACTCATTGCCGTGAATACCTACATGGCTTGGCACCCACCTAAAAGTTATGTTTGTGCCTAATGTGGCTCGGTGTAGTGACACACGCAGGCAAGGTGTAGTGACACAAAACATCTCGTGATCTCTAAGCCATTTCAGTGACAAAGAAATTTGATTTATAACGCTAAGTTATAAACTAATATTGCTAAGTAGCCATAATGTGAAAAGAATGCAATTCATGCTAGGTATACTGTTGAGTAGTTGGTACCTACTTGTAAGCAGTAGGTACTAGACGATGTATAGACTTCTGATTTCATCTGTTGGTAATTGGAAAAATAAGATACGTATTGAGGAAAGACATATCCATGTCCTTTAGATTCTCCCACTAAAGGAGACATTTCAACATTCGGTTGAGTCATCTAGGCAGTCTCTACTCTAAAGCACGCAGCTGGTCTTCTGCAGTCAGTTTTACAATAATCCTTTTTTTCCATTTTGAAAATGGAAAAAAGTAGTTTTTAGTAGTAAAGTAGTTTTAAGTACCCCAGAAAATTGAGAATCGATTCACTTAAATCGATATTTGAAAAAATCGTGCGTCGATTTTGGTATACTATTTTCAATAATTAACCTTAGTAATCGACCAAGAAGAAAAAAATGTTAACCCCATCAAAATTTGTAGGTTTACGTTTCAAGATGCGTAGAATCCAAAAAATAAAAAAATAAAAATATCCGTCCGTCCACCGTACGCTGTCCAGAGCTTTTCTCCAAAACTACTTTACCAAAGTTTATAAAATTTGGTTCAAAAATCATGCATCGGCCGGGTATGGTCTAGTAAGAGGGCCGTAACATATCCAAAAGGGTAGTAACTAAGGGCTAAAATATACAAAATTGAGATCTCGAAAACTTTCAAGGTAACAGTGATGATTGTTTGCTTGTCAATGATAAATATAATCCCACAGAATCGATTAAAAGTATCCGCAACGCTGTAGGTTGAACCTTTCGTTTTCCATGAGGGTTTGAACTTCGAAAAAACCTTCGGATTTCCAGGCGCGAGACATGAAAAAATGTTTAGCTGCAAATAACCACATGCACTCGTAGCACAGCTTTAGACTCCGGAGGCGCACTGTAGACTCCAGTGGTCCAAAAAAATGGGAAATTTTGGCCAAAAATCTGTTTTCTATCAATTCTCGACGGAAAATTCACGCTGATTCCGAATACACCCCATGTTCCTATACCTAATATTCGAGTTGCACTTATTTTTTTGCAAAAAATAATCACAAAAATTTTTTTTCAAACATATTTTCCCATTTAAAGCCCTAAGATATTGCTTGAAAAAACATTCGCCCAACAGTAAACATGAAGAAAATTAAACTTTGCGTCGAATGGGACCACTGCCAGCTCTATAGGTGCGTAACTAATGTAGTATTTGGAGTTAAACTTCGTTAAACCGTATTTTCACCTGAATAAATTTAAAAATTAATTTAAATAACTATTTTTATAGGAACTTTCACGCTGATCAAGAATATGCTACACATTATGGGCATCAGAATGCATCTAAACCACTTTTTCTGCAATAAAAACTTTTTTTTGCAGCAAACATTTACACAAACTATGGTACTAAAATTGTGCTGGTCCATAGAGCCACACGGCGGTTAAAGAGAAACGGGAGAAGATTAAAGAACTACGCGAAAACTACTACCGAAATGAGATATCACTCACATCTTTGGTGATGAAAATTAGTCAAAAGAAAAAACCAGCCAAATCATTTTTATAATTGTTGTACTTACAACTTTTATATGTGTAGAGATTTTTTGACGACCGTTAATACATGGCTGTGAACACTCGTTAACTCTTGACTTATTTTACTTTAAACCTTATCTAATTCTTCGAGTAAATACAAGTATAAAAGCTAGTGTACAGTGACGTTAGAAATTTTTTTGGGGGTGTGCGGAGTTGATTGAAAAATTTGTTGAGTCAACAATTGTGCCAAGTTGATGACCACCGGATAGAAAATAGCCTGCTACCCCCTCACAGCCACCCCAACGAGTTTCGTGAAATGCTCACCAGGGGCGCTACCAGCCCCTTACAGCGTTTACTTGACAACCGGAAAATTGATTACGAACGATCTTATCACGCCGCCACCCATACCTACGGCATTATGTTAATCACATATTCCACACTACCGTTCCCTGATCGTGAAACAAAATTATTTGCCAATATGTGATTTGTTAACAGGATTATCGGTTTGTTACAACTACAAACTCCCATTATGAAAATTTTATAACGCACTAACCCTTTGTTGATTCCATATCGTGAATTCATCCCACGAAAAATGTTATTCAATCAAGCTATTACTATAGTTTTCTTTACTGCTCCATATTACTGATGTAATGCAACAGATTTTTAATTATTGTTTCGCTTAATAAACACATATGCCTTGGTCATGCCTTCAATAAACTTAAAACTTTCCATTAAACAATTGGTATTATCACTCATCACATGATTTTTGATCCCCGCTAACAACTTGGCCTTCTTCTACGTCGGTGAAAATGTCATTAGTAATGTCGTGTTTCGTTTTATGATTCGATATTCGCGAATCACACCAGTAGTGATTTAATCAAACCGACGCACACACACACACACACACGCACAGCACGACACGATCACTCACAGCCTCCCCGCACACACACACGTGCGACGCACACACACACACACAAGGTCACACACACACACACACACACGGACACACTCCTCACACACCTTCACCTTACACGGGACCACACACACTGCTCAGCACATTGAGGGCGGCCTGCAAGCACACACACACACACACACACACACACACACAAGGCTGTACACGACCACGACACCCCCTGGCGTACACAACATCCCCTGACACACACCCTCACGCACAGACACAACATACTCAATTAAACGAGCACCCCGACACCACGAAGACACACACAACACAGCGACGTTTACCTAAATTCTAAGATTTAACTTTGGTTTTTAGCGAATTTTCATAAAAATGAAGCTATTGCAATGGGTCCAAAAATTTTAAAAAAAAAATTTTTGAAAAATTTCTTCATTGAAATCCGTTTTGAGACATTCTGAAACGAATCCTAGAGTTTAACGCTTTTTCACACACACACACACACACACACACACACACACACACACACACACACACACACACACACACACACACACACACACACACACACACACACACACACACACACACACACACACACACACACACACACACACACACACACACACGCCTCGCCGGGGGCTTCGCCCCCCTGGACCCCCCGGATGTTTTCTCTTTTGTACTGCATAGAAAACACACACAACTCGAACATAAGAGGGCTTTTTCAACATTCTCGTCGACTGCCACCTGATAAATGATGAACAACGTTTCAGATCTTTCTTTCGGCTGAACTTCAAACATCTTATGAGCATGAAGCTAAAAAAATTATTTTACAAAGCAAAGGTTTATTCCTTGTTGGTTTAAGGTGTAGTGGCATGGGATTCAACATTTGTATCAAAATTAAATCCCCTAGCAATCACTCAGAAAAGCACTTAAAAAACCGATCAGATTCCCGACTTTGTCAAGGTCATTGGTTCTACAAATCACTAAGAGATGATGCCAACACAAATTTATCAGTTACCCACTCATTTGAGTCGTCACGGACACTCCACCCAAAAACTGCTACTTTTAACAGTTACTGTACCTCCCTCTAAAGAAGGGTAGGTAGAACTTTCTACTACTACTTTCTACTTTCTACTAACCTAGAAACGAGTCAGTCGATTCGTAAATGCCGTACTGTGAACCTCGGGCGGTCTAGTTAATGGTTGTAGTGGGTGACTGTCTTCAATTCTCATAGATACCGCGTTCTTTCTTTCTATACTCAGGTGTTTTGGATGACATTATACGGAAGAGCCCCCAACCTATTCTAGATCAAGTTTCTCGCCTTATGATTGCATCAAACATTAACCCAACTGCACTAGTTAATACTGTTGAGCCATCCACACTTAAAAACAGTAAGTTTTATTATGTGGCGTTTATTTTCCGAAGAGCCTCGCAAAATGCTGATGAGTCAATTTCCGAATTTTATACTCGTCTGCACTCTCTGGCTGCCAGTTGTGACTTCAAAGAACGTCTCGACTTCGAATTAGTCATGCAAATTCTAGTTGGAACACGTTTGGAACCACTCCAAAAGCAAAGTTGACTGCCCCAAGCTACGATAGCCATGGGAAGGTTTCCCACCCCAAGCTACGATCGGCATGGGAAGGTCCCCACTATGGAAAAAGGTATGTCGTAGTATTTATAGTATACTAGTGTTTATTATTATTATCTTTTTTATTTAAATAAAGAACATTGATCATTGAACATTTTGATGATTCTGTCACTGAGATGGCAGTGTTTTGAACATTCTTAATGATCCAACCTTTGAGGTTAGTGAACTTGCCCTATGGAGTACTATGTAGAGTACCCCGTTTTGACCATTGGTCCTACACCTTACGTTTGAAGTCCTAAACTTCACACTACTTGGTGAAGTTTTTTTGTCCTATCCTGGATGTACTTCTTCTTTGAGATCATTGTATTTTTTATATTCTCTTTTTCTGCATTGGCTTGGCTTTTTGATGAAAACCCCTTTTAGGGGACTCTGATTCATTTTTGTAGGAACTAATACACCATCGGGTGTATTGTTTCAGATTAACTCTTGCTTGCGTGGTCGCAGCGCAGTCAGAATGGCCGTGTGGTCATTGGTTCTACAAATCACTACCAGATGAAGCCAACACAAATTCATCAGTTACCCACTCATTTGAGTCGTCACGGACACTCCACCCAAAAACTGCTACTTTTAACAGTTACTGTACCTCCCTCTAAAGGAGGGTAGGTAGGTACTATACTAACTTAGAAACGAGTCAGTCGATTCGTAGATGCCATACTGTGAACCTCGGGCGGTGTAGTTGCTGACGGTGACTGTCTTCAATTCTATTGTCTTGATTTACTTTATAACTGTTTAAGTTCATTATCCTTCTGATATTATTACATTCGTTAAGTCCTTAATCATCCAAGTGCGTCGTTTTGTGTATAAAACCCTTCAATTCCCTGAATAATGTTGGATCCAGATCTAGAGGAAGGCCAAATCTCAGATGACGACCCTCTGAATTCCCAAGGGTCTGGCCACATATATATATATATATATATATATATATATATATATATATATATATATATATATATATATATGTATGTATGTTCACGCTTTTGGTTACTAGTCTCCTGGTGGTCGATTCTACCAGTGAACGCGATTTCGCGCGAAGAGGCGAATTCGGGCAAACGGGTCACCTCCCTTTCAAACACACTGTTTTAACTGAGAGCCCGTCCACTGCAAGACGCGAAGTGGGGCGAAAAGGGGCGAACGCGACGAGAATCAAACCAGTTTGTTTTTCAACGCGCCAACAAGCGAAATGGATGTTGACAGTGTGTTTGAAGGGAGGTGAACCGTTCGCGCGAATTCGCCTGTTCGCCTCTTCGCGTGAAATCGCGTCCACTGGACGGACAGCCTAACTAATTTGCAACAAAAGTGCCTCCTATACTATGAGTGTAGGATCGTTATGTTTTTTGTTATGCTTCTTTGTATCAAATTGTCTTCTTACCCTTACGAACTCTGTCCCAATCAAATCGAAAGTTTAACCAAACACAATGTGATACCCACTAATAAATCATTTTAATAATATTTACTAATATAGAATAACTATAGAATAACTTATGTATGGCCACGTTGGCAGACGGTAATATCATACATGCCATTCATGCTATTATTGACAACTTCCAGCACTATGATCTTTTTTATTGAATCTTATACGTCATTAGAGCTAACTGGAATGTAATAATATTAACAATCACAAGCCATGTTATTTGTTAAACAATTTCATAAATAAAGCCCCCCCCCCCCCCCTCTCTCTCTCTCTCTCTCTCTCTCTCTCTCTCTCCACCTAATACTTTTTTTAATTTTATTAGAGTCATTGTTTACGAGTTATTCACGATTTAAGATTATTTTCGTGTTTTCAACCTTCCATCACAAAATCGGCTATAACTCACTCCCGCTTTACGTGGCGCACCCCCTCCACCACCACAGCGACGCCCCGGCGCTCTCCTATCAGACCCCTTCTAGTGGCCCCGCGGAGAAACAATCTCTTGCGTAATAAATCGATGTTTACTGATAACAGTATAACCATTGATTACGTCGAAGAACCCCGTTTGTTTTAAATCGACGTTCAAAACTCTGGTTTCGTAAAACAATGATCTATTTTAACCATGGTTAACGATTGTTGGTGAAACCGGCCCTAAATGTCGTAACAACTGATATTTAAAGGGAACCCTCTGCTCCCATCAATTTCATTCTTTTTTGACAAGGTCGAATGTCCGATCCTTGGTTATATTCGAGTGAGAAGTTTTGGAAAATCTACACTGAAAAGGGGGAATCGAAATCGATTCTTAATGGCCCAGATTCGTCAGTATTATGCGATTATTTTCAAGAGGCAAGAAGATACAGAGAATTTCTGACACCAGAATCGAATTACTATTACTCTTAAGCCCTGTTAGGGCCCCTCTGATTCGTCCTGTTTCTTTCGGATAGTCTGCATAAAGTCTGCGCCTCACATGTCCTTCTTGATATTTGTATTTATATGTAACTAGCTGTACCCTGCCACGCTTCGCTGTGGCACATTGTGGTTGCATGGATGAGAAATGAGAGTCAAAACAGCTATATAGATAGGAACTTATGTTGTTGATTAATTTGCTTTAAAAGTGCTTTAATACATTGGTTTTTATATATGTTTGAATACACTTGAACTTATCTATGATTTTTTTAATCTTGAAAAATTTGTCCTCCATTTGGATGTTTTGTCCTCCATCAAGTCCTCCAATCGTGTTTTTCTATCTAGTAACTCCATACTACACTCAACGTTTCTATTTCAAAGTTCAGCACCTCAAGTTGAGTAAGAACCAAATTAGTGATATATTAAATAAGAAATGAAAAAACAGTTTCCTCGTGGTTGCGGGTATGTTACTGAATTGAGCTTACTCAGGTGATCAGCGTGGATTGTGTCATTTCATTTGACTCTTGTTGTTCCAGAGAGACTAGCTGACAAATTGGAATGTCCTAGGGTGAACATTTAGCTATCTCAGCTGACCAGGAGAGAGCTCATCATTTTACTCATTCCTTGGTGTTCCTGAGAGGCTCCCTATACAATTTCTAGGGTGAATAGATGAAAATTTAGCTAAGCCATCAGATCTAGTTAGAACCCGTCTTTGTATTCATCGCTTAATTTCCTAGAGAGGCTCCCTGTCAAATTCCAAATTTCTAGGGTGAGAAAGGAGATAATTTGGCTCACTCAGGTGATCAGGAAAGAGCCCATCATTTTATTCGTTCCTCGATATCCCAGAGAGGTTTCCTATCGATTCTCAAATTACCAGGGTGAATCATTTAGCTAAGTCAGCTGATCTGGTTGGAACCCGTCATAGCATTCGTCTCATAATGTCCTGGAGAGGCTCCCTGTCAAATTAAAAATTTATGAGGCGAATAGGAGAAATTTTAGCTACGTCAGCTGATTTGGTTGGACCCCGTTCCTAAATGAAAACTACCATAAAAATTTGAAATTTGCTGATGAATGCTTATTATAGGACATCTAATTGAATAGGAAAAAGCATACCATTTAGGTATATCACACTCCAAGTACTAGCAGTGGTACCGCACCCTGGAGGGTGCATTAGGCACGGGAACGACGAGAAATAAGATGTTTGATGAAAACATGATTTTTATTTCTTAAACCCTTCAGAACAGTGTAGGCAGTATTATATTGGTAAAAATCAGTCTTGAAAAGAATCGTTGAAGCTTCTTGGATGCAATTTTAAAGCTAATCACGAGATGAAGGTGCAACGTCCGCTTTTATGTCCTCATGGAACTGATACCAGCAATGAATGTGGAGTGGCACTCCACATGCTCGGAACATTTGCCTCGTATTCTTGTGCCTGCATCGCCGCTGATTACAGGCAACTGTTTCGTGGGAAGGCTTGGGTTGACTTGGGATATGTCTGGCCTTCACTTTGGGGATGTTTGAAATGGATTGCACCTTTTTGGCTGGATTCCCGTGCGTCAGGCTGTAGGACTGAACGATGGCCCTTCTGAATTAACAGTACGTCTCATTTCCTTTAGACGTGCTCTTCTTCAGCTTACTGACAGACACACGAGTCCTAGTGAGATAATATGGATAGATAGTTAGTTACTGACACAAGCACAACAAACATGTACCTACTTACCACCAAAACCCAAAATTGTTCTCAATTCTAATGGACTCTACAGGGTGCACTGAAGTTGTATTTATGATTGCGAGGCCAATTTTCTGCAGTTCTCTGATATATTTTGTTGAGGTTTCTCAGAAATAACTAGAAAACCAAAATCTGGAGTGAATTATTGGTTACTTACCGTTTTTGAGGGATGGTGAACGAGAACGCAGGTCACACAGACCCGAAAATCGCGGAGGTCAGCCACTTTGAACTGACTTATCAAGATAAAAGGTGAGCAGAGGCTCTCTGTCAAATTTCACATTCCCGGTATGACAATGAGAGAATTTGGCTCAATCAGCTGATTAGGAGTGTGCTCATCATTCTATTCGTTTCTCGATGCCCTAGAGAGGCTCCTTCTCAAAATTCAAACTCCTAGGGTGAATAGGAGAGAATTTAGCTGTCAGATGATCTGGCTGGAACCCGTCATTACATTCGTCTCATAATACCCTGGGGAGGCTACCTGTCAAATTTCACGTTCCAAGGGTGAAAAGGAGATAATTTTAGCTCACCCAGCTAATCAGGAAAGAGCCCATAATTTTATTCGTCTCTTGATGTCCCCATCAAATCTCAACTCCTTGGGTGAACAGGAAAAAACATTGAGCTCTAGTTTTTAGCATGGAACATGCTTTAGCCTTGGACTAACTAGAGCAAAACATTACGCGGATGTGCCACGAAATTTTTATCATTTATAATTTAATTTTTATAATTTTATAATTCATAATTTAATAATGATTAACAGGACGTTTCTATTTGTTTTCGTCACGTCACGAGCGTCACGTTATGGTTACAACCAATCGTTAATAGGGAAGTGTAACTCCCTTAGTTTTGATAGCAGGAAAATCGATCGCCACTTTTTGGAATGCTGTCATTTTATCACAACATCTCCTGATCCCAAAGCCTCTGTAGTGTCAAGGAAAGCTGATTTATCACGCTAGGTTATAAACTAATATTGCTAAGTAACCATAATGAACTAGTAGTGTGTAAAGTTAATCATTATTAAATGATCTGACTGTAGAACCGTAGGTCTACCGTCCGTTTTGACATGGATATGTCTTTGCTCTGGGGGGTCAACCAAAAATTTTCGTCACGCAAAAGTTTATGTCACAATTTCTAATGATGTTCACGTACAACCCATCCGTTGCTAGGGGAATGGAACTTTCGCAGTTTTCATCGCACAGAAATCGTTCGCCACTCGTTGGAAAGCGCTTGATTTATGTGATAAATGTTCACATCTCAAGCTACCAATTTCCCCCTCCTTACGTACCTGGCTACATTCCTAAACTAAGTTGATTGGACTATAAACAATTTTAATAAGCCGGTTACAATATTCTTAACGTAAAGCAATAGCATCATTTACTCCACTCCATAGGAAACATTTTCCTCCTCTCCACAGTTATTTTCAACATTTCTATAAGTAAACCGTTGTTTTGTTGGAATTAGTCGGGATGCGGCCCAGGGAAAATAAATTAAATTATTTCATTTATTGTTTTATTTGATAACGTTTCGTCCTCTTACTGAAGACATCTTCAGATCTTGGTGTGTCCAGGAAAAAATTTAAAATCATCCGAATATAACGGATTTGTCAAATAAAACAGTGGCCCACCAAGTCAACTCGAAGTCAAGAAAGCAAGATCTGAAGATGTTCTCAGTATGAGGACGAAAAGTTATCAAATAAAACAATAAATGATATAATTTCATTAATTAATGGAAAATCAGGTTTTCATGAACATAAAAATTATAGCGCCTGTATTAGAGAAATAACTAATAGTATGTATAGTATGCTTATTGTGTCTCCAAGAATCATAGAATAAATTCTTTATCCTACATTTCGTCGCCTACAGTCCAAAGTTAAAGGATTTGTTTACAACTCTCGAGGACAACCGTTATGAAATCCCCAATCAAAGACATATCCATGTAACATGGCATCTGCTTGTAAAGCAGATAGTGGAACTCGTTTACGAGTTTTTTTTAATTTGATGCACTACATGGTTGGTATACAATTGAGTAGTAGGTATCTACTGGTAAGCAGTAGGTACTAGACATATCCATGATCTTTCGTTTTTCCCATCAAGGGAGAAATTAAAATTTTAGCCGAAGGCTTAAAGCGGAAAGCAACCGGGGGGGTCCAGGGAGGCGAAACCCCCTGGCGGGCTCAAGGGGCGGAGCCCCTTGCGATGCCCGAAGGGCCGAGTTTCATTTCATTTTTTAGAAATTGGTTTTTTTTTTCCGAGCAATAGGTAATGGTAAAAGCGTCATGCGTCCCGGTTTCTTCAACCCCGATATAACCCTCGCCACGTTAAAACTCTCTCGACCAACATCGCTACAGTTATTAAGGCGATTTTAATATCAATTTTTGATGATCTATCTTTACGAATAGAAACTGCTCGGAGTTGGGAATTATGTGATCTGTAGCGATTCACTAAGTACCATCGAGGCGATCAGGGACTCATATTCTGATGATCCCCAAATACAAAGCCTACGTGTATCGCTACACCAAGTCACCACATTGGGTTCAACCATAACTCTTATGTGGGTGAGTCATTGGTGACTACTCCATTGATATATTTGCCTATATGCATTGAGGATCAAATCCATCTCCATGCCATAAAGCCATATCCACCTTTAGATTATTAACAACTCGAAAAGTGAAGATTAGGTAGAATTTCTCTGGATTTTTCACGTTGGGTCTGCCGTTTCGTAACCCAACTTCCAAGGAGGGATCGAATAGTGGTCAACCGGATAGCCACTGTCCACACCTGTCTTACTCAGAGACACTTGCTTAGTGCAGAAGCTCGAGATGTTGTTTGTGGGAGGTGTGGGGGTGATCTGTTCATCCGCCACTTTCTGGAGGACTGTCCGCCATAGTGGACCTCCGAGTCCAGCATCGGCCTCCTCAGTGGGTCGATGTATTATCCGGACCAGACAAGGACCAACCCTGTTGTTGTACCCAAGAGCCGCTGCGCTCTACTACGATAGTACTATATATTTATATAATCATAGTTTTATTTCAATTTGTGCTGATTGTATATAGTTGCATTTATATATTTTTTAGCTTATTTTACATCTAGTCTTAGTTGTATAGTTTTATTTTTGTGTTTTTTGTCCACTTGATGGGCTGGACAGTGGTTATCACTGCACTTCTCATCCCCCCTCCCCCTCCGATATGCCAGTGGAGTCCATGATGGCGCTCCTTTTTGGTCAAGGATGACAACATGGCTCCCCTTAGAAACGTGCCACTCCCCTTGTCCCTTTGGACACCTTGTTCTGTGCCGATAATGATCCTTCTGGTTGAGGTGCGGCTTAAACCTTAAAGCGCCTTAAACTGCTCGGCTCAATCCACCAAAATCGTTTTTGTATCGTTGAATTCGTTATTGAAAGTTCTTCACCCATACCATCAATATTTGACGTGAAAAGGTCGATGCGTGTCCAGTTTTTCCTACATTACAAAGTTGTTTACCGGGGCGGCGTCGGTAGGGAAGTCCAAGTTTACGATGAAGTGAGTAAATCTAGGATTGCGATATATAGCCTAAAACCATCCCTGAAACTTTTTCGTCAATTTGTGCCCATCCGAATGGAAATCGGTGAAGAACGTTTTGAGATTTTGATCCATACACAAACCAACACAAAACCTTTATAGATATAGAGAGGGTATATAGAAAATACCTGTATTATATAATTTCATTGATTATTATTTTACTTGTGTAAGTATGTATTAGATTCACCTTCCTGATTCCTCCTATCATCATAATTATTATCATAATTATAAATCATAATTATTTATAATTTTATTTGTATTAGTATAAATCTTGTTCCCCTATGCCTATATTATCATCGTTGCACTAGTTTCAAAATGATAGGGAAGTAAAAGACTACCCCAACGAGTTTGTAAAACATTACGCTATCAGAACGGATTAAAAAATAAAGAAGCATTAAAGATTTCAGATTAGTAACAGGTGTTCCCTCACTATTATTTTGTTATCATCTTGCTTTCGACGTTTTATCAAAGATTTCAGCTTTTTCATTCTCAAGATTTCTTTTCAAGGTTCATTTTACACGTTTTAAAGATTCGTGTTCTTCAAGGTTGTATCTTTTTTGTATGATATAGAGGTAAGCGGTCTTTGTTTCTTAATTCATGTTATATTTTGGAAATCCTGTGGCATTTGAGTTTTGAGCAGTGATTCACTACAAGAATCACACTAACGTCTCTATAAGAGTTCTCTTTCTCTCGGGCTCAAGAAAACGGTACGAGAAATCAATACAAAAAGGTTAGAATTCATCGTGCTCACCCTATCAGCATGTTTTCGTGTGTACGAGAAATAACAATACGAGGAATACAAAAACTCTCCAAACACAACATTAACAACTTCAATTAATTTCCAAGGACGATAAGAATGAATATTGGAATAGACGAGATGAAAGAAAATGCATATTCAACTTTACTCACCTGTGACGTAAAGGTTATCATGCGCGTCGGCAATTTTGTTTTGCACTTTTTAGCGAATTTTTGAAGAAAATTAAGCTATTGCTCTCGCCTCAAAATTTGTAGAATGTGAATTTTTGAAAAAATTTTATGCAGAAATCCGTTTCAGGCTATTCTGAATCATATTATGAAGTTTAACGCATTTTTTAATGTATGTATGTATGTATGTATGTATGTATGTATATATGTATGTATGTATGTATGTATGTATGTGTCATTCCAGACGATAACTGTCCGTAGAATTGTGCTAGAAACTTCAAACAAATTTTAAAATGTTAAGGACACAAAACGAAAGTTCAAGTTCGTTGGCCAGCATGATCGGATTACATCTTCGGGTTGAAATTTTCAAAAATGTAGTCAAAAATTTCAAAATAGCCTGTTTTTTGCGATTTGTTGTGCGAAATAATTTTTTCAGCATACTAACATGTGGTATATTCGGAATCAGCATAAAATTTCCTATAAGAATATGTATCAAGTTTTCAAAAATTTCAAAGTTGAAAAATCAGTCAAAAATCGAAATAATGCCGTTCGCTAGTTGTAAAAATCGGTAATATTTGCATGAAACATTGTCCAAATTCAGATTGAACTACTCTTATGGAAGTATCCCTGTATAACCAATCCTAGAACCATGCTGTTAAAAACGTAGGTAGTAGGTGCTTGTTTAAAATTTCATTCCATGTTTGTCTATCAAAATCATAAACTAAAATTTCTCTACACGATCAATAGCGACTGAAATGTCGAAGATTTCTTCAAAAATTCGCTCATGGGATCATGCTGCATGACTGGACTTTTTTTATTTTCCCAAATTTTTTTCAATTTTGACCAGTCTCGATTAGTAAAATCTGGAATTGAATTCTTCTGGCCAATTTTTTACCATCTTTCGTTTTTAGCGTGGACCGAATAGGCGTAGTTTTTTTTAAATTTGAGAATAGAGAGTTTTTGTATTTCCCATATTGGTATTTCTCGTAAAAACGAAAACAAGCTGTTAGAGCGAGCACAATGAATTTACCTTTCCGCATTGGTTTTGAGCGTTTTCATAAGCCCGAGAGAAAAACGTGACTCTTGTAGTGAATCATTACTCAAAACTCACAGTAGACAATTTCCAAAATATAACATGAAGTAAGAAACAACGACCACTTACCTCTACATCATACAAAAAAGATTCTGACGTGAAGAACACAAATCTTTAAAACGTGTAAAATGAATCTTGAAACGAAATCTTGAGAATGAAAAAGCTGAAATCGTCGATAAAACGTCGAAAGCAAGAACAAAATGCCGCTAATGACCCTTCTGGTTGAGGTGCGGGGAAAAACACGAAAGAAAGACAAATACAGTTAAACCAACAACAAAAGACGGTACAGGGAAAAGTCAGGCGATGTGTGTCCATGCCAACTGCATGATAGTTGCTAAGTTAGGCAGTTAGGGTTATCCTAGAGAAAGGTCAAGTTGTCGTCTCGTAATTACGATTCCGAAAAAGCTGAGCACGAGTAAAACGAGAAAATAAAAACGAGAAGTACAAAAACTCTCTAATATCAAAATGGTTATGTACGAGTTTTAGAACGCCGCGCCGGTTCCTTATGCCCCTTCTTTGATTCCATCACTTAATATAAATAATCGCACAATCTCATTAATCAACACGAAAAGCACAAACCGAATATTCATTCTCGGGACCCAGCGAATGATGTGTGGGGAAAAAAACCCGACCTTCCTGCTCCCAAGATGTCACCGAGACACCGGAAGCTCAATTTGCGATCTTTGTTCAACTGGAGTTTTCAATGTTTCGAGTTCAGTTGAAAACTCGTTCGTAGGAACTCAGTTCTACTTGGAGAAACAGAAATGAATTCAAACTGAGATCAATCCATGGTTTACATTGCACTTGGATCCTGAAAAACCTTTTTTGGTGAAAGCGGCCCTTAGTTTTTGTCATGCTATGATATTACAACCCCATTAATGTTGCGATAGTTATGCGTGTATTGTAGGTACGCGTCGTTATGTTCATCCAAAAATTCCTAATTGATAGTTCGTTTACAATTACTATAATGTATGATTCTATTTGACTGAATAAAGCCTTATTCAGATAATTCGTACGGTTACCGTTTCAATTTATTCAGCCAAATAGCAAAAATGGATCATGTTCGAATGTTCAGCTTCTCTAGAAGATCCAGTGTTGGAACTACCACTCCATCATCGGCCTGTTTTATTGAAACGATATTCAAGGCAGTCTAAATATGATCAAATTGTGGATGAGGTTTATTTAGTCGAAGGTAATTGTAGTTTCGTTCTCAGTGCGCGTTCTGACAGTTCTCGAACTCATAATAACTGGGACGGAAAATCCTGAGGAGTTCCGGAACTTGTGGAACTGCGTTCTGCACTGCGAACGATTTCAGAACTTGGAAGTGGAATAACCTGTGTTGTTGTTTGTAACAAACTCTTCGTCGTCGAATCTTGGCACAATTTCGTCGAAAAAAATCGAGTTTCGTGGGTATAGACGAGATTCAACTACAACTTCAATCTCGTCTCATCGTCTGCAAACCATGAAACTTCACCACCATCGTCGAAACTATCGCTTTCCGAACTTGACGAGCTGGTAGTTGACATTTCGATGAAGAAATTCAGATGAAGAACAGCGAACAACAGAACAAAGCGAAATTTTACAGGGAAAATTACAGTGAGCATGCGGCAACCTAAGCTGAAGAGAGCGTTTTGCTTACTCCACGAGCTCCGAAAAATTGTGAAATGCGCATTCTTTAACTACGTCCAAAGGGTTGAGTTCTGGTAGTTCCGAAAAAAAATCAGGGACTGTCAGAACAGTTCGGAACTGGGTTCGCAAAACACTGCAAAGAACGCCTAACTCGGCGTTCCAGAACTGGGTGTTCTGGCACTGCGGACGACAAAACCCGACTGCGCTTGCTCAGAACCGTTCCGAACTGGCAGAACGCTCACTGAGGACGAAGCTCGTGAGTACTCTCGTGTGAGGTATCGTGATGGCAGAGAAACGACAGTTTCTACAAGGCACCTGGCTCCTACAGAAATACAATTGGAGAACGTAACACGGCTGAACCTTCAATTAGGTAACACATGAACTTCAGCCAGGGAATACTGATCCATTGCAGTCTTCAGCTGAAATTTCACCTCTACAAGCAAACGAAGCCCAAAATGTAAACACTCCTATTGTGGAACCAGAAAGCACTACACATCTCAATGAAGTTCCTCTCAGAAGAGGTTCACGTGTTCGAAGACCTCCTACTTATCTGAAAGACTATATCACAGGAGAGGTGAATGTCATGCTATGATATTAACAACCCCATTAATGTTGCGTTAGTTATGCGTACCTTGTTCGCGTCGTTATGTTCATCAAAAAATTCCTAATTGATTGTTCGTTTACAATTACTATTATCTATGATTCTATCTGACTGAATAAAGCCTTATTCAGCTAATTCGTGTGTTTGTCATTTCAGTTTCATCAATGGTCGCTAGATAGTGTTAGCATTGCAGCAAGCAGGCGGCATACACGCCGCCACTGCGGTTTTGTCAATACACGGCACTGCATCACCAGCTCGTTTAACTAAAGTTTAGGTGTGTCACCTAATTTTATTAATCCCACCTACGCCTATGCAGACACATTATACACTTAGCAATTTCTTTTCTAATCAACCTGGTGAAATACATTAATTGTTGCTAAGTATTTTATGTGCAAAAAAAAAAAACCATGTTTTCCAATCAATATACCTACAGTGTATACAGCCTTTCTACATGGTGGCAAGATGACATAGTCATAGACGTTTTCCTCCCTTAATTAAAAAGCGTAAAATTTTGGTGTCCTGGTGCTGTTATGCAGTGAACCCATTTGGAGGTGCAAAGCCTCGAGTTCCGATAAAATAAAATGCTCTGAACCGGGTTTATTGATTTATAGACCTGTGATCTGCGTTCTAAGGCTATGTAATACAAAAAACTAACCTTTTCGTAATAATTTGCAGCGTTTCCCTCTTAAGGCTGTATATTATACTGAATTCTCGCTGACGGTCTGTCATACCCAAGCGCTTCTTGTGTTGAACCATGTATGTCTATATTCATTATTATTTTAATACACATGTACTTCATTCATTCATCGTTGTGGCCTGAAATGCAAGAAATGGTTTTTTTTTTAAAAGGTTATAATTAAGTAGGTACCTATTTATTTTAGGCGGACACAGTGGGGGAAAATACTTCTGAAATTTGAGTTTTATGCGCTTTTTGAAGTTTCTGGACTAATGTGTGGCCGCCTTTCCTGCTCCTGCCTTAGGCCTGCACTGACCTTTCCAGTTGAGATGCAGCTTAAATTCTAAACAAAACTGATAATAATAATGACTCACAGATATCTGCCCACATTGGGTTGACGCGGGAAATTTTGAGGTAGAAACAAATTAACGAAATTCATAACTTTCTAATAACTGTATTTGTGTTTTAGTTCGGTTTGATTGAATACAACACAATTATTATAAGTCAATTACCGAATTCAGCTTCAGATTTATCAATTATAAATCCATCTTGTTCAAATTATCATGTGAGGGGGTGCGTCGTCAGTCAGTTAAGGATCGTACAGCTGATAAGTACATTTCCCCTTACTAGAAATGTACCTGTGGGTGTAACAACGCAGAGCGCATATGCTATATTTCTTTTCTACAGTTTAGATATATAATTGAAGTATATTCATTGATATTTATGGGATGATTTTACTTTTTAGTTCGATTTCAATGCTTTTTGAGATAATGTAATGGGTCGTACTTTACGTACCACGGCTCTGCTGTAGTTGGCGGAACAAGAATACTCGGAACATAATTGGTATTTGGGTTATAAGGTCCATTCCGGATATATGGGTTATTTGGGTTGTAGTTAATATTTGGGTTATAAGGTCTAATTCGAATATATGGGTTATTTGGATTATAATTGGTATTTGGGTTGTAGGGGTTATTTGGATTATAATTTATATTTGGGTTGTAAGGACTATTTCGAATATATGGGTTATTTGGGTAATAATTGATATTTGGGTTGTAGGGGTTATATGGATTATAGTTTATATTCGGGTTATAAGAGCCATTTGGGTTGTAAGAGTTCATTGAGTTGATATTTGGGTAATAGGAGTTTCTTGGTTCATTATACTTGATTCTTGGGTTATAACGAAGCCTTCCGTTGTAGCGCCTATTTGGGTTATAATTGCTAATTGGGTCATAGGAGTTAGAGTTATAATTGATACTTGGGTTATAAGAATTGCTACTGATGAGGGGCCCAGAATCTAGTCCACTTGACCCAAGTCCTCCTGGAAATCCAAATCCGCTTGATCCAAGTCCTCCGGAAGATCCAAATCCATTTGACCCAGGAAATCCTGAAGATCCAAATCTGCCAAACGAAGATCGCTGCCTCCCCTCAGCCAACCCCAGCATCAATGAGCTTCCTGCGATACTCACCAGCAACACTGTCAGCACCGAATAGCACATCTTCACCGATATGCTGAAGCTGCTGATTCTCCAAACACTCTGTGAAACGTCTCCACAACACTTGTAATGTTGTTACAAATAATCGCTAATTCCACCAGTTTTATACAACTTTTTTCCTATTTTATTCCCCCTCTAAATCATATCATTTTTCAACCATTGGACTCTTAAATTCAATCCACGTAGATCGTTAAACAAGTAATTACTTTCGTTTTATTAGCTCTATTCTGTTCACTTTGCTATTAAACAATATGTTAATTACGATTTCACCTGAAGAACAGATATCTAGGTAGGTACCTAAACTCAATGACGTTGCAGAGTTTCATTTAACAATTCGGTCATAATTCCAATTAACACTTTTAATAGGTTCAATCGATATCTTGAAAAAAAAGGCCGGGATTGACTGTAGGAAGTAGGCAAGCGATATTTCAGGTGATAAAGGATGGGGTGACCAGTAAATTTGGTCACAAAAGGAGACTAAGACAATCAGTGAATGTAATTCTAAAAATTTGATGTTGGAAAAATTACTGAGAAGAGGGTGAAAACTCAGTCCAATCTGGGATGTCTAAACGACTGGTTATTGAAATCGCCCTGCACCGTAGGAATCCATAGACTTATATACTTATAGAAAGGGGCGTCGCTATAGGGGAGATATGGGGGGGGGGGGGCTCCCCCCCCCCCCCCTTAGTTTTAACTGACTTAGAAAAAGTTGAGAAAATTTGGAAGGTGGCAATAAAACCTTTAATTCGAAGAGGTCTATTTGGAAGTCAAATTCTAATCAAATTCTGGTGTTCCCAACTGTAGGTACCAGGTAGGGTTGCCAGATCTACTTTAATTTAAAGTATCCTACTTTATTTTTGTTCAAAATACTGTATACTTTATAAAAAAATTTAAAGTAGACCAAAATACTTTATATTTGAAACGAAGAAGAAAAGTTCAGCCCCCGCACCTACTTACTAGTCAAGGACAAGGTCTAATTTACTTTTTTGTCAAGTATAAAGATTTCTTTCAAATTGTCAATTTTCAAAGTTTTTCTGAATTTTCAATTTCCACAGCTCTTTTCCGAATTTTTAATATTTTATAGGTACAGTGTTTCGGAGAAAGAAAGAGGGACTGAATGAATGTAACTTTTCGAGTTCCTAAAAAGTCTCTAACGTCATTAGTCCTTACGTGCCCAATAGATGCACGATATATTTTTTTAATGAGAACGAGATTGAAAATGATGTTCCTAATTACATTTATGTATGTAACACAACCTTACTGAAATATGGACTCGTTAAGATTGAAATGTCTAGTAATGTTTTCTTCGGAATAAAAATTTTATGACCTACGTACAGTAAAAATATTACTATTCATGGTTCTTTTTCAATTTCTCAAACCAAACTTTCTTATTTTCAGTAATCTGTCACATTCAAGCCCTTGTGTGCAGATGCTGAATGAAAAATACCTCAGTGTGTAAGTCGAGAACGTTAACTTTAATGTATACTCTAACTTTCATTGAAATACTTTACTTTTCCTTGGTTGCAGCCAGGATATACTTTATATGATCCGAAAAAATCTGGCAACCCTAGTACCAGGCAGTGTTGGGTATTACCTTATCATCGAATACGAATACGATTGTAATCGCGATAAATATTCGTTGATTCTGAGTCAACTGCGATTATATTCGTATTCGTGTAATCATATTCGTCTGTCGGCGATTACACGAATACAACCCATATAAATGCGTCAAGGTCGTCAATTTCAATAGGGCGTCCCTCCTATAATATGCGAAGCCTTGCTAATATTACCTAGCTTCAGAGGGACGTCCTATTGAAATAAATTTGAGACAAATAGGCTGGGCTCCAATTGTTGAATTTGCTTTAAGGACGTCCCTCTGAAGCAAGGTAATATTAGCAAGGCTTCCCATATTATAGGAGGGACGCCCTATTAAAATTGATAGCCGTGACGCATTTTCATGGGTTGTATTCGTGTGATTGCCGACAGACGAATACGATTACACGAATACGAATATTATCGCAGTTGACTCAGAATCAACGAATAATTATCGCTATTACAATCGTATTCGTTTTCGACGATAAGATTATGCCCAACACTGCGCATAACAGAAAAAAACCCCAAAAATAAAATAATACAACTAAGACTAGATGTCAAATAGGCCAATAACTATATACATGCTACTATATACAATCAGCTAAGTAAAATAAAACTACGACTAGATGTATATAAATATATCACAAATCAGATATCACAGTTAGTAGAGCTCAGCGGCTCTCAGGTGCAACAACAGGGATCAGACCTTGTCTGATCTGGATAAAACTATCAAAAAATTACTTATGGATATTATTGGGAAGCGCATTACATTTCCTTTCAGCTCAAGGTAATTCGAAGAATTTTAAAATGACTTGAAATAAATTTTCCGTGTTTTAAAATATGACAACAATTTTTCCGCGCTTTCAAACAGAATAAGAACTGTAATTCATTCTACTTAGGAAACACAGAAACACTTTACCTGTGCTTCAACTAATTTGTCCAAATTATAGTAAATTTTACTTTTTCTTTGCTAATTAGGGGAGAAAATGATGTTGTTATGATGAGAAACGTGGCTTTCTTAAAATAAATCCTGATTTTTCTTGAAAAATTAGGTTTCCTCGGCGAACCAAAGGAGTTTGGAAGAATCGAAGTTACACAAGCAGATCTATCAATCTATGTTATTTGCGAGCTTGCATTTTATTTGAAAATATGATTGTGATGAAATATGATTGTGATGAAATATGATTTATATGCTCAACCTTACGTTTGTTTTGTTTATTTTTTCCTTTATTATTGGGGTAAAGTAGAAAGGTTATGCAATAAAAATCACATATGATGCCTAGTTGATTCTAGAAGGCGACTGTGAAATGCAAAGCGGCGCGTGCAGAAGTCGGCTACAACTCAGCTGTGTGTATCAAATTTTTTTTTTTTTTTTTTTTTTTTTTTTTTTAAGCCACACCTCAACCAGAAGGGTCATTAGCGGCATTGAGCAAGATGTCCAAAGGGACACTGCAAGTGGCACGATTCTAATAAGGGGAGCCATTTCGCCGTCCAAAAAGGACTAAAAAGGAGCGCCATCATTGACTCCACTGGCATATCGGAGGGGGAGAAAAATGAGATAAATGAATAATGAAACTATAAATGCTTCTGCACAAAGCAGGTGTCTGTGAGTAAGACGGGTATGGCCAGTGGCAACCCGGTTGACCACTTTCGATCCCTCCTTGGATGTTGGGTTACGAAACGGCCGACCGGGCTCAAGACCTGAAGGACACCACGCAGACCAGTGACCTAACCCTGTCATTGCTCATGCCAGATGGAATTGATTTTATGTTGCATGTAGGAGATTTGATCCTCAATGCGTATCGGGAACATATCGATGGAATTATCACCAAGTTATCAACTTCATCTTATTCAGTCTTTTTCATTATAACTGACACTTGTGACTGATAATTTGCCTTTTTAAGGAGCTCTTAGATTTTTGCCCCCGGGCACAGATTTACTCTCCACGGCCCTGCTGTCGAACGGGCCCTTAGAGAGTCTCCCGACCCAACGCTTTTATTTGCGGACTGATTCAGCCAGCGATGTTTTTTCGCTACTTTCGTGACACAGTTCGATCTCCCGGAAAAGTCTCGGTTTTCAATTTTTAAACAGCAATTATTGGTCCCGGTAAAAGCGTGTTCCTCGCTGAAATGAAAATAAGTTCATTCGTTTGGGGCAGAGGTTTTTGTGAGGTAGGTGAAGGGAATATTACTCTGTTCATTTACTGGAAATATTAATTTTCTCTCCTAGTAGCTAAACCCAACTTCTTTTAACGACGTCGGAAATTTGTGGTTTTAATAAACGATATATCCTAAGAAAAAATGCTTGAATAGATGAAAGCAACCAAGAATAAATTATTTCATTAAAACATTCATAAAAGCGGTGAAGTCAGTTGTTAGTGAAGTCAAATTTGAACTTACTGGCTTATTTGTAGGAGGCAGAGTGAAGGCTTGCTTTGCAGGAAGGTTTCAATGCATACATGGAAGTATATAATCATTAAAACACTATTGCAATCTCTGTAAGTTCGGCCTGTAACCAGAGAATGGTATAAAAAATAACACGTAGCACAAATTATGGTATAGTTCGCCGTTTGAAATGGAGACCCAGAAATTTATTATATCATCGTGCTTTACAAGGGAATGTTTTACTACGTTATCCTCTGTTTACACTCATCTTAACGTTATATTTTACTGCCAAACCGTATAGCCCATAGAAAGAGTGAACAGATGTACGTTTGTGCGTACAGCGTTCCAGTTGACATTGGTAGAATAAAAGGACCCGTACCGAAACCAGGACAGCAAGGCTGCACCCAAGCCTGCCCGATAGCGCTAAATAGCTTCTAAGGTCATCGGCAGGTCATTAATAGTATTAATTAGCTAGTAAGTTCATAGGCAGGTCATTAATAGTGTTCATAGGCAGTTCATTAATAAGCATCAGTACTTAACCTACTTTGTTTTGGCACATGTATTTAATGTACAAATCCAAAAAACTTGATTCATACCTATTAGATTCGCGCAAGCGTAGCAGCTAAAATACACTGCCAAGGAAATGGCATATGAGCTTCCTCGTGACCTTCACAGTACGTCACCAAAAAATTAATTCCCGGCCGGGAATATTCCCTGCAAATAAATTCCCGGCATGATGGGCACAATCACTGGTAGTACCGTACGATTCGTATGGCACCTCAAGGGACTCTACCGGGATCATCTCTGAAAATTTGAACAAAATCCGATAAAATTAAATAAGCTGTGACCGTAACAAAAACATCACTTTCGCGCATGCGCCTAGCGTACCGCTGCTGATGATCGCGAAGAATGTGATACGGGACCTCAAGAAACCTTGCCCGCATCATCCCTGAAAATCTGACCGAAATCCGTTCACAATTGCCTGAGTTATGACCGAAACAAGAAAATTTTGTTTGCGCCTGCGCAGAGGCTACCGTTGATTCGATCGTGACGGAACTGATAAGGGACCATGTAGAACTATACCCGCACGATCCCTAAAAATTTGAAGAAAATCGCATCAAAATTGTGGAAATTACGGCTGTTGCAAGGACCGTAACAAGAATATTCCGTTCACGCACGCACAGAGCGTACCGCTAATGCAATTATGATGATTGTCTTATGGGATCTCAAGGGACCTTACCCACATCATCCCTGAAAATCTGACCGAAATCCGTTCAACATTGACCGTCACAAGGAATTCACGTTAGCGCCTGCGCAGAAACTACCGTTGATTCGATCATGATGAAGTTGATAGGGGACCATCTAGAGCTTAACCCGCACCATCCCTGAAAATTTGGTTAAAATCGGATCAAAATTGTGGAAGTTATGGCTGTTACAAGGAAATGTGGACGGACAGACAGACAGACACGGAACCAAATTTGTTCAGGAGGCTCTGAAACGCAAAATGCGACTGGAAATTTTGATTTTGGAGCAAAAAAATTTTTTCATTTCGAAAGTGAAAACAAAGCTTCCGCTGCCTTGCAGTCTCGGAAGCAAAACGTCTGCCAAGTTGGGTGTGGCACATAGCTTCATCGTTTACTTATTATCTTCTTCCAACTAACATCCAGATTTAAACGAACTCGAACGGCCAGAGAGTGAAAAGATGGAACATGATGGATGCGCATTCGCAGAATGAAGTATTGATTTGGCAACAATGAAACTGATAGGGGACCGTCTTCACCCTAGCCTGTACATTCCCTAAAAATGTCATCCAGATCGGATAAAACTGTGGAAAATAAGCTCGTTACAAGGATTTAATATCACCAACAAAACCAAAATATTTTATATGTGTTGAAAATATAGTAACCTGTTTTTAAGGAAAGGATTTAATATTGGCGCATGCGCAGAAGTCATTATTGATACAATCATGTTGAAATTGATATAAGATGATCAAATTGTCATCCCCCAACTATCATCCAAATTTGAGCGAGATCGAACAACTAGGGCGTGAGAAAATTATGCTTGGTAGAATTTACGTTTGCGCATGCGCAGAGTGAGGTATTGAGTCAAGAACGATGAAACTGATAGGAGACCGTCTACCCCCTAGCCCGCACATCCCCCAACTATACTTTTATACAACACATTCTAAAAGCCCTAAGGCGAACACCACGTCAGTATGGCGTGTTGTGTACAAAAAGTTATACCGGAAATTATGGAAGCCGAAAGAGTAAACTATCAAAATTTCGGATTTTTCCTACAGTGCCAAGGTTTAGTTTTTGCGTATTTGCGGAACTAAGAATCCAAAAACCGTATGTGTCATGCCAGATGGAATTGACTTTATGTTGCATATAGGTGATTTGATCCTCCATGCGTATTGCCAACATATCGATGGAGTTATCACCAATGACTTTCCTTGCAAGGGCGTCAGCACACTGATTGCCATGAATACCCACATGGCTCGGCATCCACATAAAATATAATAATTCATAGTTGTTCGGTCGAATGGCTTCGATTACGTTTGAAAATTTTTGTAGGACGTACGGCTTAGGAATTATTAGAGAAAAACTCCAAAATGGGCAAATTGAGACATTTTTGTGAGGTCATTTTGTATTCAATCAATTTCGACATGGCAGACGTAGATTTTTTTTCACTTAGAGTGGTTTAAATTTTCAAAGTCTGATCTACTTATAATTTTACTACTAAATTCCTACTCATTTTCGGCCTTGGCTCCTGGACTGTCTTGATCATCTGGTCATTTCGCTTCAACTGATCACACGACGACTTCGGTGAAACAACAGACTCCTCTTTCTCTGAGCTATAATTGCTGCAGCCCTTAGATTTATTGAAAACATGCAATTTTCTCATAATTTTCATTCATTTTTCCTTGTCAAGTTGTATTTTCCTAATCTGTTTTGTATTTTCCTAATCTATTTTCTATTTACCTAGTCTATCCTGTATTTTAGCGAAGTTTTGTAAAAAAGAAAGAAGCAATTTATTGCATGGCTCCATTATTTTTACAATAAACATTTTTCAATGTTTTCTTCATTGAAATCCGTTTTGAGACATTCTGAAACGACTCCTAGATTGTGATGCTTTATCATATACAATTATGTAATGCATTATAAATGTGTTTATATTTTTCATTCCAGGCAAAAACTCTCCTAAGGATTGAGATAATAATTCCGTTATCGCCCCAAAAAATCAAGCTCTCCAAAAGAAACGATGCGTTCGTTGACAAGGACGTTTTCAGTACATTGAACTGGTCAAATTAAAAAAAAAAAAAAAGATTTTGACCAATTTTATGTGCTAAAAAATCATTACAAATGGCTCAAAACGGCCAAAAAATCGTTAAATTTATAATTTTTAGCAAAATTTCAGTCTAAACAAAATGATCAACAATTAACTAGGACATTAAACATATTTTTCACAAAATTATGCTGAAAAATATTCTTAAATTTCATTAATATCTGGTGAAAAAAAAAGTATAAAAACCGCAAAAAACTTGAAAATCCAAAATCTTTTTTGAATCGCAGAATTGTACTTACTAAGTAAGTGTTTTTTTTTTGTTTTTTTCATAAAATTGGTTTTTAACATAATCCTCGCATTCAAACTACTTATTTTTCAATATGTTATAACATATTATAATACGGTAGGGAGTTGAAGAAAATTCGCTCATACGATCATGCTGCATGACTGGAACTTTTTTGTTAAGTTTTGCTTTCGTCCGAACCCGTGCGAGATCGGTTGAATAGACCTCGAGGAAATTGCGCTTAATGGATTTTTCTTTTGCGCATGCGTACTGAAAACAACAGCCGCAGATTGATAATGATTGACATGAGATCAACCTCCAGCCAACCTTTCAAATTTTCTGAAGTTTTCAGAAAAATCGAATTAACTGTAGAAATAACGCTTGCAACAAGGATTTCACATTCTCGCACGCCCATCAGCTAATATTACGATCATGCTGACAGTTCAGGAGCCAAAGCCGAAAACAGGCAGAGAGATTCAATTGTTAAATGTTAGTCCGTTTTGAGTGAGAAAATCTTTATCTGCCATCTCGAAATCGGTCGAATACACAATGGCGGCCTCATAAGGATGGCTTAATTTTCCAATTCCAAAGTTTTTCTCTAATAATTTTTAAGCCCTACATTCTACAGAAATTTTTGTACGTAGCAAAGATGTATACCATAAACAACCAAAGCGATTTGATCCAAAAACTATGAATTATTTTCCGAAGTAAGGAAATTAGGAACAATCGAAAATCGGGCTAATTTTAGGAGGGCCATTTCCTCTCCCCGTCTAGATTTTTCCCTTCAAAATCACCTAGACGCTTTCATATTGGTCTGATTCAGGTCTGCCAAACCTCATTCGATTCAGGGTTAATTAATTTTTCAAAGTTCATATAGAACAAGTTTTTGCTCTGACCGTTTTCCATTAAAGTGCAGTAAAAGGCTGTTTTTGCCAACTTTATGTGTAAAATAACATAAAAGTCAATGGGGAAAGGTCTCAGCTAAAATATACTCGATACAAACTTTGAAATGTATTTAATCTTGAGTAGAATGAGCTTTGGCTAACCACTAAGTAATTTTGAAGGGCAATAGTCTCGACGGGGAGAGGGGAGGACTGACCCAAAATTAGCTCGATTTCAATAGGTTGAAATTCACTTGTTTTAAGAGATGATTCAGAGTTTTAGGATTTTGATTTTTTATGCTCTACAACTTTCTACGTATAAATTGCTTTAGGCAATGAACTATGAACTTTCTAGTTCGTGTTAGGGGATGAGTAGAAGCGGTATTTTTAATCAATGAAGGTAAGTTATTGTAGGGAATGATGCCTCGATAGAAATAGCCGTTTTGAGCCAAAGTTGCTCTAACGATCGGTTTCGTAAAGCACAATGGGGAATTTCATGGTTTCCTAGTTCGCTCAACTGATAGATATTATCGAGAGCTTTCCAAAAAGGTTTATATGATGGGTATCTGACCAGTATAGTACGGCTCATGAAATTCATTTGCACTATGACGTCACGGCCCCCGCCCGGAAGGGGGAACACTCTGCTCCGTTGCACTAAAATACGACACACGTGATCTTCGTACCCGTTATTGGCCAAAACGAATGGTCTTGTGAGCTGAAAAATACTAATAGGAGGTTTACAAAAGCGCTGATTTCGAATCTGCGGTCATAAGTATGATATTCCAACAAATGAAGTTCCCCATTGTTTTGCGAATCTGGTGTCCCGATTTGGAAGGCTATTAGTTTGTTCTTTGACTATTTGTTTAATTGAACTCAATTCTATTAAAGCAGCTAAAGGTAGGATTTCAATCTCCTCATAAAGGGGAGCAGTATGTTCATAGCAGGACCTGCGGTATAATAATACTCTTACAATTGCTTTCTGGGCTTTAACTATTTTTGCAAGTGGATTGAATCGGCAAACAATATTCTAATATGGATTGAGCAAGAGCAAAATAAACCTGTCGGATTTGGTTTCTAGACAGAACTTTACGAAAGTTAATGATAAAAAACAACACTTTCCTAAGCTTATTATTGACTTGATTGATCTGCTCTTCCCATTTCACCAGCTCATTAAAAATCACACCCAAATACTTTACGTTACTCTTCCATTGAATTTTACCTGGACATACAAAGCTACGGCTTCTGTTACACTCCACATCCATACACGTGGCTTCTGTTACACTTTGCTATTCTGTAATGTACGGTTTAGGAATTATTAGAGAAAAACTTCAAAATGGGAAAATTAAGCCATCTTCCTGAGGTCGCCATTTTGAGATGGCAAACAAAGATTTTCTGACTCAGAACAGACTAAATTTTCAAAATTTAACCTCAAACCTTCTCCGGAAAAATTACTACCAATATTCCGCTTTGGCTCCTGGAGTATGAAACTCTTATTAGGTAATCAATTGGGTAGATTATTATGGAATTTTGGAATCTACGCGTTCTAAACACGAGACAATTTTGAAGGAAGTTAAAGATTCGTTTTTCTTGGTTGATTAAAAAGGTGCGTCGTTGATAATAATGGTTGAGTCAAAATACATGAATAATAATAGTAAACTCACAGGATATCTGCTCAGTTCCTAGAGAGATGCGGCAAATTTCGAGGTTGACACAAATTGATGAAAATTTCTCCAAACCAACTTCTTATATTTGTGTTCTTAATCGAACGTTTCATTGGATACAAAATGTAAGTTAGTGCAAAAATTAGACTTCAGACTTATCAGTTTTCCATGTTTTTCAAGTTTTCACGTGAGGGGATGTTTAGTTTATGTTACTTGGAAGAGCCAATTACGTTATTTGGTCCATAATTGTGGAATGGGTCATAAGGGTTGATATTTGGGCCAAAAGGGTTAATATTTGGGCCATAATTGATAAGTGGGTCATAAGGTCCAACGTTGTTATTTGGGCCATAATTGATAAGTGGGTCATAAGGTCCAACGTTATTATTTGGCCCATAATTGTGAAGTGGGTCATAAGGTCCAACGTTGTTATTTGGGCCATAATTGTGATTCGGATCATAAGGTCCAACGTTGTTATTTGGCCCATAATTTTGATTAGGATCATAAGAGCCGGTTATACTACGTGCAGAGCTTCCATAGCGACCGGATGGGCTTAACGGACTGAATGGGGAAAGAGGGGATGCAACAGAGCCGAGGGGTTTCAAAGGTGAGAATGGTGATGTTAATCCACTTGGCCCAAGTCCTCGTGAAGATCTGAATCCGGCAGCCCCAAATCCTCCAGCTGATCCGTATCCTCCTGCAGATCCGAATCCTCCTGCAGATCCGAATCCTCCTGCAGATCCGAATCCTCCTGCAGATCCGAATCCTCCTGCAGATCCGTATCCTCCTGCAGACCCAAAACCTCCTGAAGACTCGAATCCGGATGACCCATATCCTCCTGCAGATCCGAATCCTCCTGCAGATCCGGATGCTCCTGCAGATCCGAATCCTCCTGCAGATCCGAATCCTCCTGCAGATCCGAATCCTCCTGCAGATCCGTATCCTGCGGAAGATCCGAATCCGGCTGACCCATATCCTCCTGCAGATCCGTATCCTCCTGCAGATCCGAATCCTCCTGCAGATCCGAATCCTCCTGCAGATCCGAATCCTCCCGCAGATCCGAATCCTCCCGCTGATCCGAATCCGGCTGACCCAAATCCTCCTGCAGATCCGAATCCGCCGAGCCTCCCCGCAGTAGCCCCCTGCGTTAAAGAGTTTCCTAAAATGCTCACCAGGAGCACTGTCATAACCGAAAAGCACGACTTCACCGACATGATGAAACTTGCTTACTATCAAAACGCACCAATCGCCTCCACACCACTTACAATTTTGCGACGAAATCGCAAATACCACCAGTTTTATACCTCTTATTTTTTCCTCTATTTTTACTTCCCCCCCAAATCATATCCTTACATTTCATAACTCAATAGCCCATCGTTAGAAGCACCGGAATCTTGAATTCATCCCACAAAGATCGTTAAACAAGCAATTACCAATGTTTTATTTGCTGTATTTAGTTCAAAAGGAAAGAAGCCAATTATACATTCGCCTAACTAATGGATGTCTCGGCATCTAAATTTAATGAAGTTGAAATATTTCTCTTAACCATTCAATACTTTTTTCTTATTACGGGATTGAACCTTTTCAGAGGTAGAATCAATTTCCCTGAAGAATCTGTTCGGGTTCATCTGTGGAACGATAATGAGCGATATTCTAGATGATAATTCTACCCAGCCCGGATGGTGACCCTTGATTCAGTGATGATTGAATGGCGACTTACTTTTTTGATTGTTAATTATTTTTTATGGAAGTAACTTCATCCAAATACTTACATTTCCACTGTTTCCGTTTCTGTCGTAACATTTTTACAACCTTATTAGTAGGTACCATGTTAATTGCCGGCGGGAGACACTTGACGCTCGGTGAAGGCCTGGCTAGTCCCGCCCGTGGTGGGAAGAAGCTATAAATGGGGTAGGTATTGTAAGCTGTTGTGACTAACATTTTTTCTGAACAATTTTTTACTTATAGCAATCCGATTCAGACAATCCTGAATTAAATATTTTTCAAATGCCTATTTATTCTATACATATTTTATATATATATATATATATATGAGACAGGATGAGTCTATGAGAAAAAACATTTCGAGCACAAAGTGTTTAAATACAAAGGGGGAAAAAAATCATCACTGAAATTTGGTAAAAGTCGCATAAAACTCTTCCAAAAAGTTGATAGAGTTCGCAGTTGCATATTTAGATATGAAAATTGGAGGTTAGACTCATAATACATCGTGAATTCGCTTTAACAGTGTAGGTGCCACACATGACGCTAGGGCGCAGTTAATGACACTGCTGCAAGTAAATGACTAGTTGCGGGCTATAGGACATTAAAGTCAACGTATATATAATATACAAACCATGCAATATTTATTCAGGGTGTCTAAAATTTATTGACCAGCCATTTATTTATTTTCAAGATACCTATAAAAAAAACTTTCTTGTATTTTGTATTTCCCCAATGGAAATGAAGTGTCACTTAAAGTTTCTCGGGATCCCAACAAGCCTTGTGTTTCCACGATCCGTGTAAAGACGCGAAACGTGGTTTTTATAAACGGGTTTTTTCCACTTTTCGTTCCTACTGTTCATTTATGTATGGTTAATTTTTAGAAGAGAGTGCTTATTTATTTTTTGGTAGGGATTAGGTAAGAAGAAGGCTAAAAAATTATGTTTTTTTCAGAGATGCAAAGGTAAAAAAATAGTACCTACCTATTCAATGATTATAATTTTGTTTTTGAACGTTTATTTTACATTTTTCCTCATTACCTGGAAGCCTTCTATCAATTTTCAAACGTTTTTTTAATTAAAAAAAAGTTGACTATTTTTAACGACATTTAAGTGTTGGGGTGTCAAGCATCCCAGTGGTGTAGAATCAGTTGTAAAAATTATTGGTGTGTTCCAGGGTTAGTTCCTCATGGATGCACTGAACAGCACTGAGTGGCACTGAACCTCACTTCGCCGGACATGTGGGAACGGGCGCCGTCTTTTAACTGCGCTTTCGTCTCGCCGATAAACAAGTTTTCCTGCATACGGTGGTCAGTACTTCAGGGTGTGGTCCTGGAGCTCATTTCTGATCGAAAGTTCCTCCAAGAGATTTTCTTTTAAACGCTTACTTTTCAAGTAATTCAGTTTTTGAGATTTCGCTTCCGAGCAAAAGTGCAAGTTCTTGCTTCTGAGCAAGTTCTGCCTAAAGATAGCGGAAGCATTGTTTTAACTTTCGGGAGAAAAACAATTTTTGGTCTCCAAAATCAAAATTTCCACTCGTATTTTACGGTTGAGACCATTCTGAACAACTTTGGTTCCATGACTGTCTGTCTGTCTGTCTGTGTGTCTACGTGTGTGTGTGTGTGTCTCTATCGTGCGTCCGCAAATCCTTGTAACAAGCTAATTTTCCACAGTTTTCATCCAATTTGGATGAAATTTTCAGGGGATGTGCGGGCTAGGGGGTAAATTATCCCCTTTCAGTTTCATCGTTCTTGACTCAATACATCATACTGCGCATGCGCAAACGTAAATTCTACTAAGCATCATTTTCTCACGCCCTTGTCGTCCGATCTAGCTCAAATTTGGATGTTAGTTGGGGGATGAAAATTTGATCATCGTATCAATTTCAACATGATTGTATCATTAATATCTACTTCGCATGCGGCAATATGAAATCCTTGTAACAAGCTTATTTTCCAGAGTTTTTCCCCGATTATGGATGACATTTTCAGGGAATGTGCGGGCTAGGGGGTGGACGGTCCCTTGTCAGTTTCATTGTTGCCAAATCAATACTTCATTCTACGCATGCGCAAACCTGTTCCATTATGCTCAAATTTTTCACACTCTAGTTGTTTGATTTCGCTTAAATTTGGATGATAGTTGGAAGATGACTTGATCATGTTATATCAATTTCAACATGATAGTATCATTAATAGCTACTGCGCATGCGACAACGGGAAATACTTGAAATGACCCTAATTTCCACAGCTTTCATCCGATTTTGATGAAATTGTCCGCGAATGGGCGGTTTAGGTTGCAGATGGTCCCGAACCTATTTCATTGTTTTCAACTCATCAGTTCATTCTGCACTCGCACAAACGTAAATTACATTGAGTATCATTTTTTCGTTTCTTAGGTAATTGATCAATTATGACATTTCACGCTAATTCTTGATTTACTTTTTCTTCTTTCAATTTCTGTTCGTTAGTCTCGCTAAATATATAAAAATCAATTTCTGTTCGTTAGTCTCGCTAAAACTCGAGAACGGCTGCACCGATTTGGCAAATTTTGGTCTTAAAGTGAAGGTTTAAAAGGAGTAGTTTTTGATCTGCCCCATAGGTGGTGTTTTAGGGCAGAAGGGGGGAATGGGGTATCTTCGTCATCACTGAACAAACTGGGGATTTGATTTTCGAGTATGTTTGGATTACTCCAATTCAAGTCAAATATTACTTTCTTCAAAATTTTCAAATCGGACCCACAACGCAGGGGGAGGGGTTGAGGGAGTAAAAGCGTTTCGAACGTCACTGAACCAACTAGGGATCTGAGTTGTCGAATATGTTTGGAGTATTCTAACTTAAATCACAGGCTACTTGAAAATGTTCAAATCTGACCCATAGAAGGGGGTGTTTTAGGGGAAGGGGGGAGTAGAAATGGGGTATCTTTGTCATCACCAGAGCCCTTCACAACATGGCATTTATTTTAGCCCAACGTGGGTCTAAAAAACATGGCAAATCAAAATGACACTTATTTTGGCCAAACATGGCTTTTATTTGGGCCAAACATGGCATGTATTCTTCAAATCCAACCTTTTTTTTTCTTTTTTCCCCCCATTGATAGGAAAATTAAAACTTGCCATTTCAATTACATTATGTAGGTACTTTATTTACAAAGAGCATGCTACAAATTACAAAATGACTAAAAAAAATTTAATTTAAATCTATATAGGAGATAATGAACCACGTTCTAACTAGCAACTTTCGGCATAACGAAATTGAAAATGAAAAAATTTATATGAGCAATACACGTCCACTTCACCAAGACACTTTAGCTTGGAATGAACCACTTAGTGGAGGGAAGGGATATATATATATATATATATATATATATATATATATATATATATATATATATATATATATATATTCATACACACAGTCAGGCAATCCTCGGAAGGGAATCCCTGGTCTTGACCTGTGTATTAGGTGACCTTGCAATGACCCTTTCCTTTTCAAGCACTAATGGCTGTAATCCTCGGACGTTGGAGACCTTAATCCTCGGAAGGGAATTCCCGGTCGTTGACTTGTGAGCTTGCCCACATGAAAAAGCCCTTATTAGCTTGCCTTTTTTGAAAAAGTTTTGAAAAAATACTTGGAACCCCAACTTTTTGTGAATTTTCCCAGAAAAAATTTTTTTTTTCACAAATTTTCAAGAAAATCAGGCGAAAAATGGCACAAACGTGGCATTTTCCCAGAAATAGGCAAAAAATGGCTTTTTACCCAAAAATTGGCCAAACATGGCATTTAAGGATGGTGCCATGGCAAAATGGCACTTGAAGGGCTCTGGTCATCACTGAACGAACTGGGGATTTGATTGTCGAAAATGTTTGGATTACTCTAATTGAAGTCAAAGACTCCTTTTTTCACATTTTTGAAATCTGACCCTGCAGTGAGGGGATGGGGGGAGGAGGATGCTGAAGCGTTTTGAACGTCACTGAACCAACTGGGGATCTGAGTGGGCGAATCTATCAGAATTGCTTTAACTTGGGTCACAGGCAATTTGATAATGTTCAAGTCAACCTGTGCAACGCACGGGTGAACCAGCTAGTTGATAATAATAATTCTAAAGGGGAAAAAATTCCCCAATGAAAGATGAGGTTTTGGAGCTGAGTTGAATTCACGAACCGAGTTTGCAAAAAATTTCTCTTGCGAACCCGCAAAAGCCGCAAAAGATGGAAACGTGCGGTTGAGGAAGTTGGCGGGTTCCCATCAAGCGATATCGCATTCCGGGTCGGTCTCCCGGCCTGTCACGTCACTCAGAGCTTCAGACCTCCTTGAGCGTCTCTGAGACTCTCCCATCCCTTCGGTCCCTCCCGTCTCTGAGATTCTCTCGGGTATCTCAGAGACCGTCGTTTGAATGACGGGCCGTCTCCGAGACGGGTAGCGACTTACCGCGCTTATCCACTTCACCTTATTAGACCGACCTCTGGAGCCCTCGTTAGACGTCTGGGACTAGTCTTAGTCTACCTTGGAGATCTCAACATATCTGCATTTTCGTACCCACCTTTACCTCCATATATTCATGATTCCGGCAGTAAAGCTTCTCCATCTGGGGGCTTGCAAGTAAAACTCAAATAAAACAAACATACTTTTATCCTCTAATTCGTAAAGTGAGATCAAAATTGATTATACCGCTAGAAAGGTGAAATATTGGGCCAGTTTTTACAGATGAGGTACGCGAAAAACAGTACAGAAATGGGACACTCACACCCGGTTTGAAATATTGGAATTTCATGTACTCGCGTAAGTTTTATGTTCAGGCAGTTTTTTCACCAAAGGAATCCCATTAAAAAAATTTATTTGGCATTAGATAGGAAGGAAATTTAACGCTCTCTTCAACGATATCCTCAAATTTAAACTTACTGTGTTAATTATAGTAGTTATTGCTGTTTTAGTGACTTAAAGTCAAAAACACGAAAAAACGTTTGCCAAGTTGAGTGTAGCACATAGCTTCCTCGTTTACCTATCACGAATGCATAGATCATTGAAAAGTTTTAAATGATCTTGAAAAATTCTGTAGCGGAAAAGAGTAAATCAAGAAAGTAGGGTAAACCTGTACACTTACATTTGAACGCTCATTAAAATTGACGTCATCATCCTGGAGCTGTTTTTTCGCAGAAAAACGCACGAAAATAACTGAGCTATGGTTGATTTATACGCCTGTTTGCTAGCGGCCACACCACCAGTGCGCGCCAAATTAATGCATCTGTTAGCACTCGGCCATGGTTCTGTTTTTGTTCCTTTTTTACTAACTAAAAAGCAGGCATAATGTAATTTTACTGTGTGTGTGTGCGTTTCGCAGCAAAAAAGCTTCAGTATAGGCCGGTTCGGAGCTTAAAATCAACTATATCTCAGTTATTTTCGTGCGTTTTTATGCGAAAAAACTGAGGATGATGACGTCAATTTTAATGAGCGTTCGAATGTGAGTGTACAGGTTTACCCTGCTATCACGAGTTTTAACACTATGTACTTGTGACATAAATTTTAATTTGTCAAATAGATATTTCGGTTGCCCATTTTTCAAGATTTTGTACAGCATTATTCCGATTCGAAAAACACGTCATTCCTTTATTTTTAGCCACTGATTTTAAACATAGTATGGCGTGACATGTTCATATCTTGGGAAACTATAAATAAATCTCAAACACGCATTTTGGGCCTCTTTCAATCGGTCACACATCCCACCATTCATATCACAATATGCAATTTGCACAATAATCCAATATTGGGAATAACAAAGTTTGTAGCTACCACCAATGACTCTCCTTGCAAGTGCATCTACACGCTCATTGGCATGAATACCCACATGGCTCGGCACCCACATAAAAGTTATGGTTGAACCCAATGTTGTTGCTTGGTGTAGCGATACACGTAGGCTTTGTATGTAGGCTTTGAATGTTGACTATACGCATTAAGGATCAAATCTCCTACATGCAACATAAAGCCAATTATATCTGGTCCGCATGGTGTCCTTCAGGACTTGAGCCAGGTGGGCCCTTTCGTAACCCTACTTCCAAGGAGGGATCGGATAGTGGTCAACCGGGTTGCCACTGGCCATACCCGTCTTACTCACAGACACCTGCTTAGTGCAGAAGCTCGAGATGTTGTGTGTGGGAGGTGTGGGGGTGATCTGTCCATCCGCCACTTCCTGGAGGATTGCCCAGCCCTTGCGGACCTCCGAGTCCAGCATCAGCCCCCTCTGTGGGTTGACGTTTTATCCGGACCAGACAAAGTACGATCCCTGTTATTGTACCTGAGAGCCGCTGAGCTCTACTACGAACTGTGATATCTGATCTGGGATATATTTATATAGTCATAGTTTTATTTCACTGTTTGCTAATGTATATAGTAACATGTATATAGTTATTAGCCTATTTTGCATCTAGTCATAGTTGTATTATTATTAGGTATTATTTTTTTATTATTATTATTTTGGGGGGGGGGTTATTTATCCGCTTGAGGGGCTAAACGGTAATTATCTCTGTACCCCTCATTTTTACCCCTTAAGATGTGCCGGTGGACTCCGTGATGGCGCTCCTATTTAGTCAAGGATGGCAACATGGCTCCCCTTAGTTAGAATCGTGCCACTCCCAGTGTCCCTTTGGACACAATGCCGCTAATGACCCTTCTGGTTGAGATGTGACTTAAACCTTGAAGAAACCACAGATTTTGTACCAATTTCTTTCTTATATCTAGGGGCATATAAAAACGCACAAAAATAACGGAGATGTGGTTGATTTTAAGCTCCGAACCAGCCTATCCTGAAGCTTTTTTGCTTGGAAACGCACACACACAGTAAAATTACATGATGCCTGCTTTTTAGTCCCCATTATAATCTATGATATCTCGTACATTGTAAACTTACCGTACACGTCAACTCGGTATGTTGCTGCCGCCTCCTCTCCGCTGCTGCTACGCTTAATCGACAATTGTAGTAGGGCGAACCTGCACACTTACTATCGAACGCTCATTAAAATACCCGTGATCATCCTGGAGCTGTTTTTCGCATATAACGCTCGAAAATAACAGATATGGTTGATATGGTTGACTACCCAAGCAGTAGCGTGAAATGTCATAATTGGTCAATTAGAAACGAAAACATGATACTCAATGTAATTTACGTTTGTGCAAGCGCAGAATGAGCTGATGAATTGAAAACAATGAAATAGGTACGGGACCATCTACAACTTAAACCTCGCATTCGCTGACAATTTCATTAAAATCGGATGAAAACTGCGGAAATTGAGGTCATTACAAGTATTTCACATTGGCGCATGCGCAGTAGCTATATTAATGATACAATCGTGTTGAAATTAATATGAGGTAATCAAGTCATTTTCTTCCATCATCCAAATTTAAGCGAAATCGAACGACTAGAGTGTGAAAAAATGGAACATAAAGGAATTTATGTTTACGCATGCGCAGAATGAAGTATTGATTTGGCAACAATGAAATAGGTAGGCGACCATCTACAACCTAACCCGCGTATTTTCTGACAATTTCATCGAAATCGGATGTTAACAGTGAAAATTAAGGTCGTTCCAAGGATTTCACATAGGCGCATTCGCAGAAGCTATTAATGATACAACAATGTTGAAATTGATATGAGGTGATCAAATCGATGACGACCCCAACTATCATCCAAATTTGAGCGAGATCGGGCGGCTGGGGCGTAAAAAAAGGTGCCTAATGGAATTTACGTTTGCGCATGCGCAGAGTGAATTGTTGATTTGGCCACAATAAAACTGACAGGCTCTCTCTCTAGCCTTCACATTCCCTGAAAATTGTATTCAGATCGGATAAAAACTGTGGAAAATATGCTTGTTACAAGGATTTTATATTGGCGCATGCGCTGTAGCTATTGATGATACAATCATGTTGAAATGGATATACGATGATAAAATTGTCTATCTTCTGAATTTGAGCGAGATCGCACGACTAGGGAGTGAGAAAATTATGATTGTTAGAATTTACGTTTGCGCATGCGCAGAGTGAGGTATTGAGTCAAGAACGATGAAACTGACAGGGGACGTCTATCCCCTAGCCCGCACATTCCATGAAAATTGCATCGAAATCGGATGAAAACTGTGGAAAATAAGCTTGTAACAAGGATTTGCAGACAAACGACAGACACACACACACACACACACAGACAGACACGGAACCAAAGTTGTTCAGAATGGTCTAACACGTAAAATTTGAGTGGAAATTTTGATTTTGGAAACCAAAAAATTTTTCATCCGAAAAGTTAAAACAATGCTTCCGCTACCTTTAGGGAGGCTCGGAACTAAAAGACAAACACAACAACATAGCAGACGCCCCTTGGTTTGTGCGCAATTCAGTAGGTAATTTATTCACAGAAACCAAGATGTGCCAACAGTGGAAGAAATGGTAAATACTACTACGGAACGAACTTACGACTATATCCTCACACCTTTCCCCAGCATTAGGAATCCTACAATAATCATGGAATAATCAACTCCAACCTCGACGATTTAAAAGAAAGAGAACAGCGGATATGATTGACGGGAATACGCTGCGATCATAGCATTAACGTTCTGTGATTATCAGAGCCCTTCAAATGCCATATTGCCATGGCGCCATACAAAAATGCCATATTCTGCCGATTTTATGGTAAAATGCCATATTCTACCGATTTTCGGGAAAATACCATGTTTGTGCCATGTTTTACCTTTTTTTTCGCCAAACTCCCTTAAAATAAAGAAAACTAAAAAAAATTTGAAGTGAAAATTTGTTAAAACCCTAAGTTGACGAGGTGAGGTTGTCGAACCGTGAGGTCATTGACGTCATTGTGTAGAGGGATTAGATTGTATGGGGCTGCAGTAGGGCCCTAAGTCCAGTTAATGACCTGAGGAGCTTAGACAAACAAACAAAAATTCTGTACATACTTCTCCACAACTTTCTAATCGAGGGGTAAAGCCCATGTTAGTTGTTACCTATATAATATATATAGAGAACGCCCCCTACTCTTCGTTATGTTCTTCAACACTTCGATGTTGTTCTTCAATAATAATAAAATAATATATGATTTTTTTCAAATTAAAACTATCATTTGTAAAAAAAAAAAAAAATAAAAATAAATGCTTTGTAAATAAACAATGATTTGTAAATAAAATTAATAATATAAGTATAAATAACTTGTATGTTGTAATATTATCCCCTCAAAACAGCTTGGGTGGTCGGGGAAGGTTGAAAAATAAGTGCCATATCGAGTCGAATAAGTGCTATATATGGGCAAAAATAAGTGCCATATTGCCATATTTTTTAGGGCCCTATTTCGCAAAAATAAGTGCCATATTGTGAAGGGCTCTGGTGATTATATACTATATCGGTTCAACTACTTACTATGTTGATATTTTTATTATTACTATTTTACGTTGGCTGTTTATCAACTCACATTTACCTGCAAGATACAGCTATCTGCTTGGTATCCTTACCTAAGACTCATCTCCCTCAGTTAGCAACTTATCTGGTGGGTAACTTTTTATAGATAGATTATAACGTGTAATGATAGTATAATATATCATAATATTATAATAATATAAAGTTATAATGTACAACGATGTTGACTTGATTGATTCCGATTTTTCGGATGAGAAAATCGTTAAATTTCTAGAATACCAACGAAGACCTTATACGGTTCGTCCACCTCCGGATTATTTAAATTGCTTTAACTAGATGATGTCGATTTTCACACCTGTTTACGACTATCGAAAGAAACGACGATGTTTGTGCTGGAGTTGATTGATGGGAAATAGGAATCCCGAAGTGAGAGAAACAATTTCATATCGCAGACCACATAACTTCTCCTTACGCTCAGATTTTATGGTCTTGGTGAGTAGGTGCTACCTAATAATGTAGCATAAAATGACAATCGAGATCCCTTGGCATCAGTGATGAAACATCAAGGACAAGAGTGTTGTTGTGTTGTGCTATAAATGTTGTGCTAAAAATACCAGTGTTGTAAGTCTATTTTGTGGGGAAATCATTTTTGTAGTGGTGGTACCAGTTTTTCCGACGGACGAAATTATCTGAGCAGTTAGCTATATATCTGTAGGGCATAAAGTTGACTGCCAAATTTGTTCGATAGGATATGCTATCGTACTACTACAAGCATCCGGGAATAATTGCTCCTTCTGATGCTGCCCATTCATACCCGACTAGATTTCGTCTGGAAGGCAATGTTGTTAATTTGCGTCCCAACTCAACTCTTTTTACTAAAAGTCCTCTTGTGCATATGTAGGCGGGCGTTATATGATTTATGTGTTTTATTACTAAATCAGTCAAATACCTAGCATATGACTTAGAATAATATGGCTGGTAAATATATATCACCTTCGAAGGACCACTGGGAAAAATTATGTACCCAGAATAGATGAACTGGAAGTGCAATGAAGAAAAAATGTGAAAACATAAAACGCTGTAATATATTAACAAGTAATGCACAATTATTAGTGTTAGTTAATGTAACAACTAACATGCAGTGGCCACTGAGTCTAATAATAATCTACGGTTGTAGGTTATTAGGTTGTAGGTTATGCATGTATAGATCCACTCAAATACATGAAATGTGAACGAAATATAACAAAATGTTTATGAACTGCTGAAGTGTAGACGATCCCAAAGTGTTTCGATAAAAATGAAGATGCGTGTGCGTGGCGGATGGTAGAGGTGGGGGTGTTGAATCCCTTGGTTCCCAGGAAGGGTAATGTGTTGAATGTGAAGTAGGTAAGTTGTGGTAATGAGATATAACCCCACAGAGATATGATTATATAAGTAGGTAAGTACCTTCCCTTGATGGCGAGGAAGGGCTTTAACTGGATGGATCTTACCACTTTTCGTTGGTTCAACAAGTGAGATCACGTGGAACGGCAGCAAACCTTGATATTTCCAACTGGATTGATGAATCCCAGGGAAAATCGTCTCTTCCTTCTAGTGCTCTCGTTGTAGACGCGTGTAGTTGAAAGGATAGGTTTGAACAACTAGGAAAACTGAGAGGCCGGCCGGCATTTAAATTTGAATTAACGATCGTTAAAAGATAGATTTAGGTTTGGGACGGAATCTCACGTAGCAATGGCGAAGGCAGGTCCACTATCCGCAAAGCTGTTGCATTATGATGAAGAAGGCATAACTTTTTCTTTTGATCGAAGAACTTGATACTAATATATATAAATTGTTTACAAGAATATTATGATATAATATATGACAATAAAAATGCTAGTAATACAAACAACAGCTACAACTGCTCAAGGGGTAGAAAAATATTAGCGTGCTTATGTTGGTTGCCATGATTATTGATAAGGCGTTCAAGTTTGAAGTTTGTTTACAACGATATTTGTTACAACGAAAGTGGTTGATCGATTTTCTATTGATTAAGTTGAAAATATTAGAAACTATTGAAAAGTGATATGGAAAACTAATAAAATCGATATGGTTTGTGTGGTGAGTGGTATAGGATGATGGTGTGGATGGATCAGAAAGGAAGGCTATTTTCAGAGTTGCGAATAATAATTCAGGTATGCATTCTTATACACCTCTCTATATTTTATCCGTATTACATAAATCTTTGCCAGCGGATATGAAGTCGCCATCCCTTTTTTAGAAGAGACTCATACAAAAGGCTCATTTACACCTGGATAATTTCAGTAGGGTATGCCGGTCTGGATAGGATTTTGGTCAGCATTTATGTATAATATAAAAAAATGATGTACAATTGGCCTTCGACTTGGAAATACAATAAAATAAATATTTATGTAATATATAAGAATACATTTTATATAACTTTGTGTATTTACGCTAGTAATATTATTCAATAAGATTATAAATTAAGATCTAATTAATTTAAGGTAATTTTGGTTCGCGAACTGCTGTCATGTTGTCGAGTCGCGACACCTGTCAGCGCCAAGGGCTTGCCCACTGCTGACAGTAGGTTGAAATTTTCATTGGGAGGTACGTTTGTTTTTCTTTTGCCTTTTTGTCAATAAACCTTATATCTATCTATCTATCTATCTAGGTTGCGGTAACCTTTTGGTATCTACCTGAGGTTTGTCTGGAAGTTACCGCTAAAATTGATAAACGGGCCCTTAATCTTTTTGCAAATCAGATTAATCTTTTGGCAAATTTAGTTAAACTTTTTACAAATAAATGTAAACTTTTTACAGATAAATTTAATCTTTTTAAAAATAAAGTTACCTAATCTTTTTGCGTTGTTTTTGAGAAACTTTCCATATTGTGTTAAGGACGTATGTATTCTTGATATGAAAGGAATGACAAGCTCGAATGACAAGCTTGAATAATGAAGTAACTTCTTTCTATCAGTGAATTAATTAAGGGTGCCCGGGAAGTTTGTCGAATTATCTCGATTCGAGAAAGGGAAACCGCCATTAAACTATTCCGAAAACGGTACACTTTCCGGGTACCACACTCACTGTTAGAAAGAAGTTAGGTACTACCTTATTATCCAAACTTGTCATTCGAGGGTTTTCGTTTTTTTTTCAAGTCTACCTACGTCCATAACACAACATTTTGAGTCACCATACACAACATTTTCCATAACTCATCATTTTAAGTCAGTTTGTAGTATTTGCAAAAAGATTAACTTTATTTGAAAATTGGTTAAATTTATCTGTAAAAGATACCTATTTGAAGAAAAGCTTGCATACGAGCAAGCGACACATTGGGACATTTTATGTCTTTAGTTGCAGACTCGTATGCAAGCTCTAAGAACCACTCAGCTGATCCGGACAATGGGCATCGTGTAGTAAATGTCCTAAAGAGGCTACATACGAAATTACAGTTTCCTAGAGTGTAGAGTATAGAAATTACCTATTAAAATGATTTAATCACTGCTTCACAAATCAAACCGTTCTTGCAATATTCAGATCACCTGCTATGAATCAAATCATCGAAACACCAGCTCAATGAAATCATCAGAAATTAACAGGCGGTTGCAATCATGTTCACAAAATCAATTATTGAAAATGATCACCTGAGTGTACACAATTATTCAAATAACCATGCTCATAACTCAGCTTGTTGGCCTCGCACTTCGCAATAGTAAACATAATATGGTTGGATAAATCGAGAGCTTTCGAACGAATGGTCAACGAATTTTGTGGGATGAAAAACGACGAAGTACCATTTCCCTAGCAACGACTCGGTTGTAAGCGGAAATCATCACGTTTGGGGAATACTTAGAGTTGGGATGCAATGCCGAAAGCAAAATATCGATATTGCCATCAAATGATACATCGGAAGCCCACCATCGATTATACCGAGCCTCATTTACCCCCCTTGTATGTTCGGTTGACACTCATTTCGCACCCTAGACGGCCGTTTTTGTTAAAGTGTTGGCATAGCGATTAAGTGACCGATAGGACAGCTACAAAGTACGGTACTTGGATGGCTGAGGGCAAGACCGGCGTTTGCCATTCTGCAAGCATCTATAATTTGTATTCGTGGCTCAGGAAAACGCTGGAGGAGCAGCGAGGAGCTGATTGGTCTCCACAATGGAGCAGGAGTCAATATTCGATCAACTATCCTAGGTATATCAAATAACAGGAAATAAATTTCAAGATCACGACCAACTACACCTACTCCAACAACAACAATTATAACAAGATCACCTTTAAAAAAAAAAAAGTCCAGTCATGAGCGAATGAGCATGACCCCATGAGCGAATTTTTGAAGATGTTTCATGCAAATATTACCGATGTTTACAACTAGCGAACGGCATTATTTCGATTTTTGACTGATTTTTCAACTTTGAAATTTTTGAAAACTTGATACATATTCTTATAGGAAATTTTACGCTGATTCCGAATATACCACATGTTAGTATGCCGAAAAAATTATTTCGCACAACAAATCGCCAAAAACAGGCTATTTTGAAAATTTTGACTACATTTTTGAAAATTTCAACCCGAAGATGTAATCCGATAATGCTGGCCAACGAACTTGAACTTTCGTTTTGTGTCCTTAACATTTTAAAATTTGTTTGAAGTTTCTAGCACAATTCTACGGACAGTTATCGTCTGGAATGACACATACATATATACATACATACATACAAAATTCGCTAAAACCATTATTCCACACCACAAACTTACAAATTCCACTCTTGAACCCCTTTTTTTGTCCACAGAATAAATTCTTATTCGTTAAAAAATACTCAGACAATAAATAATATTTATACTTAAAGGGCTCCTGGCAGCGCCAGGGCATCGTAGCAGGAGAGTTGTAGCCAACACGGCTCAAATACCCCTCTTCACTCCAACACTAATTGTCTTTTTTTTTTTTGCCAAGAATTTTGATAAAAATTAGAGTAATTGATTTGGATATGGAAGTGGAATTTATACTATAGGAATCCTGTTGGAATATAACACAAAACTTGCAAGAGTAATACAATTTTGGTGTACATGGCTGGCGCTATCACTCAACAGCTGTTCTATCCTTATCAAACTGATATACATATTTAACGAAGATAATAGATTTGAATTTCAAAGAAATTGGAAATATGTTTTTATAGATTCAGAGGTGGTGTGCTCATACCCTTCAATTTCCATCTTAGTCTGAATAGTAAACTGTCCAGCTTAGCGAGCATTAGCCGACCTCGTCTTTCTTTATACTGAGTCCTCGCGTAATGTTTTTACATTCATCCCATTACTCTCGTTCCCATCTACGAAGGATCTGGTTGCCTTATTCGTATGGACTCTGCTCCCGGTGAGGTGTGAAGAATTTTGATTTATTCCCCTTCCAACTCTGCCGGACGATTTATTTCGTACTGAGGCAAGAGATAAAAAAAAAGCAAAACGGTTCGTCTCAAGTTGCCGGCAGAGTAATCTGAAGTCCGATTCAATCAGGGCTCGTGTTCCTTTATTGGCAGAGCGATCTATCCCACGGGAATCACATACTCGGTAGGAGCTCAGGGGCAAAAACGTATTGGGCCAGGATTCTCACTACTTTCCCAACATAATTGAGTGTTATTCGTGTTTAGGGTGTTTCCATGATTTTCCACATTCTTCTAAGTGACTTGGAAGAGGACAATAAACTGGTCTATGTATACTATGTCTACTATGATACGCTAATAATAATAATAATAGCCATTATCCTATATGATATTATTCTATATATAGCCCATATTCTCGTGACGTCACGCCTGGAGAAGGTTAGCGTTTCAGCCAGTCGGCCATGACTGCGCTACGTCAGTGAATCGTAACTCAACTAACCTATTTTTCACCAGAAGTTTGCCGTCTCACGTCAACCTAATCCGTGGTTATAGAGCCATTTTACAACAGTTTTGTTTTTCAAAAGTAATATTGTAGCAATACAAAGTTTCAATACAACTAAATAGTAACAAAAATCGTGCCTGCCAGCGCCATAGGTTGTAGGTAGGGCCAACAATACCAATCTAACGGGGAACGAGTTTTTATTTGGACTAGGGACCTACTAACTATTGTAGTTAATCAGTGTCCGAAAACTAAAGAACTTCATTCGATTAGGCTTAAAGAATAATTAACACGAAAAATAGTAAAGAAAAAAATTATTGAAAATTCCTTCAGGTGTCTGTACTGCAGTGTAGGTACGCGGCCGTTGCTCAGATAGCTTTTTTTTGTAAAATAAGTTCGTAGTACTATGCTTTACTGAGGAAACTTTTCTTGTTATATTGAATGAATAAAATAAGAGATTTGATAGTTCGTCAAAGTAAACAAGGCAGGTTGTTGTTACTACACCAAGAAACTAAGCTACTTAGGTAGGTACGCACATCCTACCAGATTCGCTGTTGGTTAAAAGTGCCTAAACGAAGTAGATAGGTTGTTGCTTTGCCGACGAATACAACTGCTGATTCGCAAGTTTTTCAAATACCGAATCAGGAAATATGCAACATGAATTAAAAACCAGCTGTAAGGAAAAAACCTTGAAATGCATTCTTCTGAAGGTAAGATTTCAAAAAGACGGCATTGGCAGTGCCGTTGTTGAGTGAGTTTTGCAGTTACGCAAATTTTAGGGACAAAAAAGTGAATTAGGTAGGTACCTACTTTCGTTTTTGTCTATGAAGTACCTACATGTTCAAGTAATAATATACGGAAAATATGTAGGCATACCTTCGCTCTAGATACTTATACCTTTCCACATGCGATACTCACTATTTCTGTCTAGCAGAGCTCTCATGACACGTCCTTCCACACGACTACTTTCACAGTGGCACCTATCTAGATCTGATTAACCTTCTGTGTTTCCGAGTTTTATTTCTGTTTATGAAAAACAAAGCGCACCCCCTCAACCTACTTTTTCATCACCATCGCAGTATTGATTTTGGCTCGGCGTTGCTTCCTCTATATTAACCTGACATCTTGGCACGTGTGGGGTCCTTGCGGCTGCGGTAAATAAAGGAGGAAAAAAAGGCGAACTCAGCTGGAAGAGATACAAGAAATGATTACGGTCCTTCCTGTAGCCTAGACGTCGAACAGAAGGCATTCTGGTGGTACCATTCGGCTCACAGCTTTCCCAAACGCCTCCGAACCTTTGCAGCATGACCATATGGGCGATTTTTTGTGATTTTACGTACTATATTAGTTATGTAACTTTCAAATTTGAGTACATGAGTATCAACACAAAACTTGTTAACTCACTAACCTATAACAAAAAACCTAAGAATATTACAAACTAACAAAACTAACAAAAAACAGAAGAATGTTCTGCTATTCAAACCAAATGTACCTAGTATTTTATATCTATTTTTAGTAGGTGTTAACTGATTTTGAGCAAACTTTCGGGAAAAATTTAGCTATTGCAATCTCTCCAAAAATTTCATGTTTTCTACTTTATGAAAATACAGTTTCAGCCATGCAAAATCATTAAAAACTGTTAGGTAGTCGAATTTATCTTCTAAACCATGTCTAGAGGACGTTATGGGGGGGGGGTCTTCTTTATCTGGGACACCCCGCATCAACGCAGAAGAGTCGTCTAACACAGAAATATTAAACCTTATGTAATAGTTTGCAACGTTTTCTGGCCCTTACGTTACACGCTATTTCTGTGAGGCACTCCACGGGAAACGCTCTGTAGAAATGGTAGGTAGGTATTGTCAATTTTGTTCATGTATAGTCAATAGAAATTTATGTTTTATTGTTTAGAAAAGGGTTTTTTTTTTTTAATTCAAAAGAAATGAGCTTTTTCAGAAAAAAATTACTCTATGAACTGACCAACGAGTTCGGGGAAACAATTACGTGGTACACATATGAACATATTTTAACATTTTGGTTAAACTATTTGGCGAAAAATTGCGGGGTCTTGAAACTGTAAAAATGTAAACTTTTCTCGGAGTCACGATGCTCCATGTTCTGATGATTTATATTACATACGGGGTTTAATAATAAATTATAGGCCAATGATCTGCATAGAAGGGCTATCTAACACAGAAATAATAAACCATTGTGTAATAATTTGCTGCGTTTTTTAGATAGATTTTTGGATTCTACGCATCTTGAAACGTAAACCTAGAAATTTCTAGGGGGGTTAAAATTTTGGTATATATTTTCAATAATGAACCTTTGTAATTGATCAAAAAAAAAAAAAAAAAAAAAAAAAAAAAAAAAAAAAAAAAAAAAAAAAAAACCCTCTGAAAATTTTTTGGTTTACGTTTCAAGATGCGTAGAATCCGAAAATCAAATAATAAAAAATATTATTCTCTCCGAGAATACTATAGGTACTAAACTAAGTATATGAAACTTGTGTTTAAAATCATATTTGGGGCCTAGATGGTCCTAGAAGCTCGGCATTAATTTTTATCAACCCTAAAGGGTTTTATTAAAGGGCTAAACATTAAAAAAATCGAAATCGAGATCTCGAAAACTTTCTAAATAACTGTAATAATTGTTTGCTTGTCAATGATAACTTTAATCCCAAAAAATCGATTAAAACCAGCCCCAACGCTGAACGTTGAATAGTTCGCATTCCCTAAGGGCTTGAACATCGAGAAAAAAGAAAAAACCTTCGCGCTACTAGCGGATCTATTGAATAGACAATCAAGCTTTTAATTCCATCGAAGATCGCTAGATAGTGATACTGGAATACATAAAAATTGCCTTGTAAATATCAACTGGTATAATGCTAATATCAGATTTATCAGGTGATAAATATAGTTCCAATGGAATTTATTATGGCGTTGCGAAATCCAGTTTATTAACTATTGTCCTTGCAATATACAGCTACTAGTATTGGTACCTAAATGCTAATATTCATCTCTTAAATTTCTCCCAAGTCTTCCTATAGGTAGCGGAAACGTTGTATTCACATTCGAGAGAAATTTAAAAGTTGTAGTCTCCACTAAAATCAAACGGCTGTTGGTTTTTTCACAGTGGTAAAATTTCCACTTGCATTTTACGTTGTTGACTATTCTGAACAACTTTCGTTGCGTGTCTTTCTCTCTATCTCAGTGTGAATTCTCTGTGGGTTCTTATGAAATTTTCATGGTATTTGCGGGTTAGGGTGAAGATGGTCCCCTATGAGTTTCGTTGTAAGTTCCATCAACCATCATTTTCTCACGCCCCCGTTGTCCGATTTCGCTCAAATTTAGAGGATAGGTGGGAGAGGTTAATTTGAGCATTTCCTAGCAATTTCAACATAATCCTATCACTAGTAGCTCTTACGCATGCGCGAATATGCATTCCTTTTTAAACGAGCCTAATTTCAACAGTTTTCATCTTATTTTGATGACATTTTCAGGGAATGTGCGGGTTAGGCTGTAAATTGTCCACTAATAATTCCATACTTCTCAAATAAATGCTCCATTCTGCGCATGCGCAAACGTAAATTACTTCAAGCATAATTTTTTTACGCCTTAGTCGTCCAATCCCGCTCAAATTCGGTGCATTGTTGAAGGACAATGGTTTAAATATTCCAGTAACAAGGTATAGTTTTCATCTGATTCTGATTGAATTTTCTGGGGATTTGTGGATTAGGGTATAGATTGTATCCTACCAATTTCGTTTTTCTCAAATCATTGCTCCATTCTGCGCAAGCGCTAACGTAAATTGCCCGTTTTTTAAAACATCTTTACTGTGAAGCGTTAAATTGCGGGGTCTTGGAACTGTAAAAGTTTGTAGCCTTCTCTAAGGCACGATGCGCCTTGTTCTTATCATGTATTACATACGGGGTTTGCCTGTCTGTCCGTCTGTTTGTCCGTCCATATGCTTGAACGCTTTTCACGGTTACAGGGGTCATTGGACAGCTGATATGAGCGGTGGCAAATGTCTGTATCAGTCCAACTTAAATTACAGGCTTCTTGATATTTTTCAAATCTGCGCCATAAGGGGTGTTATAGGTGAGGAGGGGGGTGAAATGGGGTATCATGGTCCTAAGTAAACAAACTGGAGCTGATTGGTAAGACATTTTTGAAATACTCTTAATTGGATCGCAGACTACTTCAAGTTTTCTAATCCCCCCCTACAACCCATAGGGGATATGGGGTGTTTGGGGTGGGGGGGGGGGGGTGGTGGTATCATGGACATCACTGAATAAACTGGGGACCTGATTGCGAAAATATGTTTGAATTAGACTAACTCAAATCACAGGCTACTTGAAAATTTTCAAATCTGACCCAAAGGGGGCGTTTCCTTAGAGGAGGGTGGTGGTGGGAGTGGAGGATATGGGGTATATCTAGGACATTACTGACATTACTGATTTATTAAATGTGTTTGGAATACTCTAACTTGAATCACAATATACAGGGTGCGGCAGAGAGGACGTAAAATAGTTAATTTTTACTCAAAAACAAATTTATTGATGCAATCAGGTTCGCAAGGAAATAGCATTTGAGACAGTCAAGTGTGAAAAATCACATCAGGCATGTGGTGGCTGAAATTGTTGATGCAGTGCTGGAGGCGTTCTTGGGCGTTCTCTCCAACATAGCTCTCTCAACTTGGGCGACTTCCACGCGAATTGCGTCCTTCAATTCGTCCAGAGTTCGGGGCTTGTTCTCGTATACTCTAGCCCTGAGGTGTCCCCATAAGAAAAAATCGCATATGGATAAATTTGGGGACCGAGGAGGCCAATGAACATCGCCAAACCTGGAAATAAGGCGACCAGGGAAGAGAGGGTGAATAACGTCCATTGATGCTCTGGCTGTGTGGGCGGTCCTGCTGGAACCACTCACGTTGGGTTGGAACACGTAGCCGTCGTAATTCAGGGAAAAAGAAGTTGGTGATCATTTCGACGTAGCGCTATGTTGGAGAGCTGCATCAACAATTTCGGCCACCACATGCCTGATGTGATTTTTCACACTTGACTGTCTCAAATGCTATTTCCTTGCGAACCTGATTGCATCAATAAATTTGTTTTTGAGTAAAAATTAACTATTTTATGATTTTTTTAAAACCGTCCGTCCTCTCTGCCGCACCCTGTACTTGAAATTTTCAAATCTGAACCATAACGGGTATTTTGAGTAAGGGGTGGGGGTGGAATGGGGGTATTTTGAACATCACTGAATAAACTGAGGACCTGATTGATAAAATATGATTGTGCAGCACTAAAAAACCTCAGCCTACTTAAAAATTTTCAATTCCGACCCATAGGGGTGTTTTTGGGTGAGGGGGTTTGGAAAGGGGTATCTTTGACATCACTGAACAAACCGGGGATCTGATTAGGCGAATATATTCAGATTAAATCAACCTCAATCACACCTATTAAACTTTTTTCTAGCCACAACCATAGGGAGGTGTTTGTGGTAAGGAAAAACAAGGGGTGGGGGGGGGAGGTGGTTAAACGGAATAATTTGGTCATTACCGAACGAACTGGTGATCGGATGTTCGGACAAATGAAATTGTATTAGTCTTAACGTTCTTTCGGGTTACCCATCAAGAATATTTTTAATCTGAAATATGGGGGGTATATGTGGAGAGGGAGTGGGGTTGATCTCAGTAGTTTGGTCCTGATAAGTAATTTATAAGTAAGTTCTTTTAAGTAAGGAAATTTTTGAATCAGATCCAAGGGGTGTCCCAAAACGTGATGGGTGAACCAGCAAGTAAATGATAAAACATATTATGTAGCACGTTTCAAAAGTTTTTTAACATATTGTCTAAATTATGGAGGGAGAGAATATATTTGGGAATATATCAGGGGCCTATTTCATAAAGGAGCAAGTGACAAGTTACAAGCCGATTTTATGTACAAGTTGTAAAAAGTGAGTGCGCAAGCGTTTCATAAAGGTACAAGTGTGGACTTATAATGCAAAGTGAAAATTAACAAGTGTACAGGCGAATTTGGACAAGTTACAAGTGTTTCCCCATCATTTTGTACAAGTCATTGTTTTAAAGTTGTAAAAAATGGCCGATTTTTAACCTACGTCCATTCACTTGTAAACTTGTCATTTTCCAGCTTTGTGATTTGACAATTTTTCGGTGTTTAATATGTGGGAATCACCTTCTGCTGAAGAATACAGACAAGAAGCATTCAGCGTAGAAGACGCCAAAGATTTTTTCGGCCACTAATAAACGCTCATTTCGTGGGTATTTTTGAGTTTGAGAGAGTTAGGATGTCTTCCGAGACCCTTGAAAGATTCATGTGTGCGTGGCCCTGTGCAATTATGTTAGGATCGATATATGTTAAGGCCCCTGCAGACGGGGACAGTAGTGGCGTCCAGTAGGCCTAGCCAGTAGTGGCGGCCAGCAACTGTCCTTCTACTGTCTCCGTGTGATGGGGTACTGGACGCTTCAACGGCCAGTAGCTACTGGCCGCCAGTAAAGACAAAATAGTTTGAGTTTAGTGGCCGCTCCGCGGACAGTAGCGTGGTCACGTGACCTACTGGCGGCCATTATTGTCCTGTTCTTAAAAGGTACTGGCCGCCAGTAAAGCACTGGACGTTGTAGGAAACTGTTGTTGACCGTGGTTGAGTGATTTATACAGCAATGAGTTCTGTGAAAAGTGGTGGGCAGAAAAAACCGAGTGTTAAGTGGAGTGCAGACAATATAACAGTGTTTTTGGAGTGTTACGTAAACTATGAACTGCTGTGGAATATCCGCCATGCAGACTATGTCAACAAGAATAAGAGAGAGAGAGTGCAATGTTAAAATTGCAGAATGATTTGGTTTCTTTGGGACTACAAGTACCTGATATTGGATTCCTAAGAGCTAGAATTAAAGCTATCAAGTCCACTTACAGAGGAGAATTGCTTAAAGTAAGCGAATCTAAAACTAGTGGAGCAGGAACCGACGAAGTGCACAAACCAAAATTGCCCTGGTTCGCAGCAGCTGACCTGTTCATGAGGGATGTAGTTATCACAAGGCAACCCAAAACGAACTTGGTAAGTTAGCTTTCGATTATTATTATTATTAGTAGTAGTATTAAGGATTATTCGTTATTAAAACTATTTAAACAAGGTCTTAAATGTATCATGAGTGTCAGTGAATTCTCTATTTTTTTCTTATATAACTTTTATTTCCTTTAAGATAGGAACTCCAAACTCAGCAGGTTTGTGTCTAGTTAGTTAGCATATGTAAATTAATAAGTACGATTGTCGACTCTAGTTATAACCGTTTCAAAATGGCATAAATGTTTTTAATACATGTGACATTTAAGTTTGTAGATGGCTGTCCTTTTGAAACAGTTATAACTAGAGTAAAGCAACTAATACTTATTTAATTACCATACAACTTTACAGAATTCTGCTAAATTTAAATATCATAATTGAAACTGAAATGGCTGTTTGGTGAATGAACAATATTCAGGAAACAAATAAGTAACTTATTAAAAGTAGGAAAGTACATAATTTATTTTGCATCTGTTTAACTAAATATTACATATTAACTAATTACATACTTTCATTATTGTTTATACTTTCAACTTATTACATGCCTATGGCCTTCATCTGCCAAGACACACGTCCCTCTCCGTTAAAGAAGTGTGCTAATTTCATTCTTGTATCTGAGGCTATCTTGGTATGTGAGTTGGTTGATCGAGCTGTTTTCAATGACGGCAGTGCTGTTCTAGTTGAGCGCCATAGACCGGGGACGAAAATACCACTTTCAGTATCTTCCTGGTCAATCCAACCTCTTTCGAAGTATGTAGCTGGAGACGTAGTTCTTAACCAATTGTGGAGAGTACATGTACACAGCACTATCAAATCTACTGTTTCCAGATCGACTTCAATTTCTCTTCCGAAAATTCGGAATCTTGCTGCCATTATACCAAAGGCATTTTCTACTACTCGGCGTGCTCGTGATAGCCTGTAGTTAAAGATTCGTTCCTCTAATGTCAAATTCTTTTTTGAAAAGGGCTTCATCAGGTTTTCACGCAATGGAAACGCGTCATCGTCTACAATGAAGTGTTCTTCAGGAAACTGTAACGTCTTGTTGTCAATAGCTACTTTGAGTGATGACAACCGGAAAACGCTTCCGTCGTTTGCCCTGCCATTGGTCCCCACATCGACAAATAGAAATTTGTAATCTGCATCTACCAACGCCAATAGAATAACGCTGTATCCCCCTAGGTAGTTAAAAAACTCGGAGCAACTTCCGGGCGGACGTTTTATAGCCACGTGTTTTCCGTCAATTGCGCCTACACATGACGGGAAATTCCATTTTGTTTCAAAATTCTTCTGCACCTCCTTCCATTCATCCTTTGTTTTTGGCACCTAAAAACATACAATACATGAAATCTTGTACTCTTAACATGAATAATATTAGACCCTACGAGCACTTGTGTTTTTACAGGAAGTTTCAGAGACCTGTCAGACTTCAATTGAGGACGAGGACCAGGACAATACTCAACTAGACTTGGACTCTTCTGATGCTGTGGACGACCAGCAAGAAGTGCAAGAATCGGCCCAAACTGCAGTGCAATCTACACAAATGACAGCGGGGCCATACAAAAAAAGGCGGCTAAGCAAACTGTCCAAGGTTGAGGGGGCAATTGAAAAGCTACAAAAGCTAACTGAAAACAGACCCAGACCTTCAACTTCGTTTGCCCCCATGGACGAAGTTGGTGCTTTTGGTAAATATGTCTCAGCCCAAATAAAAGACCTTCCACTAGTTGACAGACTTAGACTCCAGGATAAAATACTAACTCTTATTTCAAGGGAACGATTGAAGCTCTTAGAAGGACCATCAAGACAATCTCCAATGATTTCTGGCAGCAGCTCCAACTACAGTCATGCCTCAGATGACGAGAGGAGTGACAATTTCATCACTGAACATGAGTATACTTATCAGGAACTGTGAATTGATTCAATAAAATTTCTTTTTCAATATAATGTTTTTATACATAGCTAATGACCAAGAAAAAAATTATTTTAAGTACAATGTGTTATCAGTATTTTCAAAACACTAAACTTGTTTCATTGTAAAAGTCACAAAAATTTTGTATTAAACTATAAAAATTTTCAAAAATGAGTTTTTTTTACTTTTTACCTTAAAATCATAGAAATAATCCTGAATCAAGCCTAATTATGGAAATATCTTGACAAGTGGATTCGATAACTAGCATATTACATATGCAAGAATTCAAAATTCGCTGAGTACACAGGTTTGCTGTGACGGGAGGTATTTAGTTTTTTAATGATAATGAAAACGATTAAATATTTACCCTAGGCCTATTATAAAGTCAATAACCTAAATTAAAGAAACTAGGCACATTCATTTAACTTACCTTCATGTAGTCTTTTAGTGCTGTCGTTATTGCTTTGAGGACATCTGGCATGAAACTTGAAATTGTGTTCGCTGGTACTCGAAACAAAATTGCAAGGGATTGGTATGAATCACCAGTAGCTAAAAATCTTAAAGCAATCTCCAGTTTCACACGGGCAGGAATTGCACTCCTCATTACCGTATCAACTTTTGAAATGTCACCTTCAACTAATGATAAAAGTTCATTGAACTGATCTACACTCATCCTCATAATTTTTTTATATTCTTGAGGATCTTCATTCGCAAGTTCTGTTAAGATTGTCGATGAAGCTCCTAGGTTACTGCGACGTCCAACCCAATCCTTCACCCAACAAGTTCTATTACTTTTTAGTAACTCTTGCAATTCTTCACTCAAACAATGCACTACTTCAAAAACAACTTCATCAATAGCTTCATCTACTGCATTTTCGTATTCGTCGACTTCATCCATTTTAAAGGCAAACAGCACACAACACACCGCCGATGCCACACTGGACACTGGCCGCCACTATAAACAGTTTCGCTGGCAGCCAATACTGTCCCCGTGTGTAGGGCTACTGTCTGGACAATACAGTGGCCGCCACTAGTGGACGCCAGTACTGGCTGCTACTACTGTCCCCGTCTGCAGGGGCCTTTAGGATCAAGGAGCAAACCAATGAAACACAGAACGTGTATTTCGGGAATTCCCCGGAGGGCTGGTGGCATTCTGGTAAGTTCGGCCGAAGTTCATTCGGCGTTCTTGGAATCCAGCGCCTTGGATTGTAGACCTACGTGACGTAGACCCTTCCCGGGGATATTAACGTTTTATAAGGTGGCAACCCTGTGACCAATTGTGGTGTGAACTTACGAGTTCCAAAGACGAATAGAAGCATGGAGGCTCAGGTAAGTCGTTAAACAATCCAACTATCGTCTGTTTACTAATTTTCAATAAAATGGGAGCAGTAAGTTAAAAAAGTCGTTAAGCATGTTAGGCATGGACCTATGTTTCACAACTCAATGTCCACATACTGCAACGCATTATACTTCTCAGTAACGAAATCTCCCTTCTTCCTTCGATGATTTTCCATGTAAGCTATTACTTTGGGCCTACGTGACCGACTGCTCATCCCCTCCAAGGAAGGGTAGGGATGGTTAGGAAAACCCTCTGGCCAGGAGACAATTGTGTCTTTAATTAAAACACCCACTTCCTTATGAATTAGTCAAATAATCATAAAGATTACAAGCAATCCAACTAACGTCTGAATACTAACTGTCAATGAAATGTGAGCAGTACGTACCGGTCATTCTTACCTACCGGCTTATTTATAGTATTTATAATAATATTATAATAATGCTTGCCACTATGTATTATATTACATGAATATTATATTATATTATATATTTTCATTTATACACATACTCGCGCAAATGATGGGTCGCAGGGAAAAAACCAAGTTTTTTGTCAGACTTTTTGAGAAAACGGGTCCGTACTCTCGCATTTTTTTGACGCATTTCCCGATACTTTTTTCGCGATCCGATCGCGCCGTCGTCTTCCTCGTAGAAAAACCTACGAAACCGGTATTTTTCCGGAATTTTCGACGGCCGTTTAGAGGGGTACAGGAAGCGGGGAAGTCCAAAAAGCGCACATTAACCGTTACTTCGACCCCCCTCCCGCCCTACGGCCCATGGTTCGGGTGGGATTAGAAAATTTTAAATTCGCTTATGCCCCCTTTCGGAAAATCCCAAGAAGATCCCCCCACTCGTACACTCCCCCCACTCAGCCGTTTGGCAGTGCATAGACACGACAGAGGGGTGGGGTTCGGGGGGATCTTACTGGACAGACATTTGCAACCAAATAACCCTCCATAAAAACACATTCTGTGTTAAAATTTTGTATAACCACCCCCCCCCCCCCCCTCAAACACTGTCATTTTACCTTTCAAAGTGTGTAGAATCCAAATTTGCAATGTCTGTCTGCCGTCCGCCGTTCGGGCCATAAAAGGCCTTAGAAATTACTTAAAAAATCCGTTCTTTCGCACATAGACTCCACTTGGGGTCTAGTTGGTCCTAACTTCTCGCCAGCTCGATCGCTCCACACCCATGGGTGCTATGAGCCAAAAATAGGTGAAAAAGTGTCTTTTTCGAGGCTTTGAGTGTTAGACTGACGTACGCGCGCACGCCTGGTGGGTGGGAGAGGGTGGGCGGGAGAGAGAGTGAGAGGGAGGGCGAGGCGGAGGGAGTGAGAGGGAAGGGAGGGCGAGGGAGTGTGGGGGAGGCGGAGGGAAGAGAGGGAAGGGAGGGGAGGGGAGAGGGAAGGGAGGGGAGAGGGAGTGAGAGGGAAGGGAGGGCGAGGGAGTGTGGGGGAGGCGGAGGGAGTGAGAGGGAAGGGAGGGGAGGGGAGAGGGAAGGGAGGGGAGGGAGGGTGAGGGAAGGCGAGAGAGAGAGTGTGATGAAATTAATTCCAATTAGAAGAGATTGTTTATGAGTTTGAAAATACTCATAATTCTCGCTTCCTTCAGGCGTCCCTAGACGGCCCCATTTATTTATTTTTTTCCCTCAACTTTACTATAAAACGTGAAATTACGGGTCCAGGAGCTCTAATGCAGTGAACGAGTGAACCAAATATTGGAAGCGCGAAGCCCCGAGTTTCGATAGTAAATATACTATAAGTGAGGCTAAATAATTACGGTCAGTTTCTACGTAGAAGGGCTGTCTAATACATAAATAATAAACCTTTGTGTAATAATTTGCAGCGTTTTTCTTTTCTGCTACACTCGTAAACATAGCTTCTACAAGTGTAACTTTTCTGCACTTGTACTCTTTGTTTTGGTGAAACACTTTTTCTAGTTCACCGTGCATTACAAGTATCCGTACTTGTACACTTGTAACTTGTTGTTTTATGAAACGGACCCCTGGAAGCAGTGAAAAATATACAAGTGGGAAGATTACAGCTCACAGTAGATTAGCATTGGGGCGTAAAAAGTTAGATTTCGTTTGAAATAGGGTACAATATGAAATTAATTGCTTTTAAAGCTACGCACAGCATGCAATATGAGGATGGAGGATGTACAGCCCATTCTTACCTCTGCTGCCAGTCACAGAAAATTCTATCTGGCTAAACCTCTGGCTACTTCGCATAATGAGGCTGTACATTATGATGACGTTAGAGAAATAGCTCTTCCCGATCAGTTAGATATTAAGGGTCACAAAAACTAGATGCCCCATCTTTATAATTACACTGTCAAGCCCCTCACGCGGCGCGCAATTGTCCGGACCAATGACTAACTAATAATTTAGATTATATATTATTTTTCGGTTATTTTATTATTTCTTGTAAATAGTACGTCTGTTTGTATAGAAATCAGTTATATGTTGACAGGAAACCTACCAAGAACATGCTCATTGCGGAATTGTGTCAATGTGACCTGTGGGTTACAATATTCTGCTGAAAATGTTTTTGTTTAATCTTCTACTTATATATTGATTGTTCGCGGAAGTGGTTTATATTATTTTAGTTCTTTCTAGAGTTCGTCATTGTAACCAATCTCGTGTAACAATCTGTTGATTACTTAAAATAAACATATTGGTACATACTTACCATCCTGTAAGTTTTTTAAGATATTATTACCACCTGTTCATGATGTACTATATTTAAGTAAACAGTGTACGCACCAATCAATAAAGTTGATACGAAGTAAATGATTTATTAACTTCAAAGGTGAGATGAGTTGTAAAATGTAATCTTCCCTGAAAAGACTACTGAAATAACCAATGAATAAATTTGGAGATCAGTTGTAACTCGAAAGCTGCAACTCGCGAAAAAGCTGATATCAGCAACAAGACTAGACGGTACGGCCAGCTGTACTCTTCGATCGCATTCTCGGTGTCGGGAAGACTGTTGATCAGATGCTGAATTAATAGCGTTGAGGCGAATCTGATCGAAGATCCGGTGTAACTAAAACCCACGCCGAAGCCCGCTGCACTAATCACAATGACCACCGATACTAGAAATTTGATACCCATCACTGACTGAACTGAGTGCGAACTAGTTCGAAATACACAATATCCAATTATGAAATACTCATAAAACGTTTTCGTAACGGTACTGTCAAGACATTTGGTTTAGTTTGGTTTGGCAAGACCCATTGTTTCTAAATTTGTTTACTAAGATTGTAATCTGCTCAACAAATACTCAACACTCATAAAAGTAACGAAGGTAGCACATATAAACGCAAAATACATACAGTGATTAGTATTACAAAACTAGGGTGTGGTAAGCGATAATGCAAAATTAAATACGAAAGATAATTAAAAATATATTGCCAATTTGCTGATGTAACCAATAAATGAAAATCATGTATCATATTTGCATCGTCGTAATGTTGCTAAATACCGAATTTCAGTTTCCTGTGACGATTAGGAGAGAAATGGCTCCCGAGACCACTTAGCTATCAGGGAGGATCCGCAGTAGGTCAATCGTACACAGCGGGCCTATAGAGGCTCAAATCGAATTTCAGCCTCCTAGGTCAACTCGGAAGGAAATTAGCTCGCAAGCTCACTCAGATGATTTGAGTGATTCCTCACTTTGTCAGTCGTATACAATACAACATGCCTATATGTATATAGGCTCTCTACCAAATGTCATCCTCCTAGGTAAATTAGGAGAGAAAGGAGTTCCCGAGCTCACTCAGCTGAACTGGGTGGTTCCTAGCTTTGGCATAAGTACACAGCAGACCTATAGAGGCTCAACTCCAAATTTCAGTATATTAGATCAATTAGGAGAGAAAAAATCTCCCGAGCTCACTCACACAGCGGTCAGGAACTAGACAAAAGTTCGGCTACGATGCCGACGAAAACCCATGGTGAAAAACGATACTTTGAAGTACCAGAAAACCAAAAATTCAAACCCCAAAATCAAAGCGGTGCATCTCCAAAAACGGCGCATGAATTGAGAATGTATCGGTTACAACATTTTTTGACGTTCGATTATGACCCAAGCGCAACGATAGAGTGGTTCAAAACAAAAAAAAAGTTCTGGGATTTCTTGTCCCCATTGTTTTTTTGCTTCCTCGGTATGTCAGGATGACACTCCTAAATTTTTAGCAAAAAATATTAATCCTAACCACTTTACCTGGGTCGATTTTGGCCAGTTATCGACCGCTATCGTAAACCAACCTCTAAATTGGTGCCGAGGTGATGATTTGACGGACGGATTTCAATTTTTTTAGGTCAATTTATGGGTTTTCGCATGCGCTGAACGCGGTGAACTTATTTATTTTACGCTCCGTCCACTAGTTATCCGGTAAACTGGCAGAGGGCGCCAGTTTATTTTACTTGATTTTACTTGAAGATAAGTAAAAATCGAAAATTTCACCGAAAATGCTGTCGCCTGGTAAAGAATTGTACTAGAAACATGCTAAAATGGTCGGATAATATGCTTTGGCATGTTCCGAACATGATTCCGTTTTTTAGTATAGGTACTTTTCCGCCGATGATTGCTTCGTTTATCGACCATAAATCTCAAATTAATAGTAGGGTAATAGACAAATTCACCCTAATTTCACCGGAAATTATGTCGCGTTGATAATTTAAGGTTCTGAAATACCTTGTGCCGATAAAATTTGGTATTTTCCAGGATACTCGGTACAAAGCCGTTGGTAATTTGGCAAGGACTTGAACCGGCATTGTACTTATTTGCCAAATATAGCGGCAAAATGGAGAAAATAGCTAAAATTTTCCAATTTTTCTGTAAAATTCCTTAGTTCCATCGGTTTTCCGGGGTCAAATTCGTAGTTCTGAATTGTCTGAACTGTGATTGGATCGTTTGAGCGTAGGGTTAAATATTGTCAGCGGTATCGGTCATGTGTGAAAGCTTTTACAATGGTATCGGGTCGTTAAGCGAATAAGTACAATGCCGGTTCAAGTCCTTGCCAAATTACCAACGGCTTTGTACATCCTGGAAAATACCAAATTTTATCGGCACAAGGTATTTCAGAACCTTAAATTATCAACGCGACATAATTTCAGGTGAAATTAGGGTGAATTTGTCTATTACCCTACTATTAATTTGAGCTTTATGGCCTATAAACGAAGCAATCATCGGCGGAAAAGTATAGTAAAAAACGGAATCATGTTCAGAACATGCCAAAGCAAATTATCCGACCATTTTAGCATGTTTCTAGTACAATTCTTAACCAGGCGACAGCATTTTCGGTGAAATTTTCGATTTTTACTTATCTTCAAGTAAAATTAAGTAAAATAAACTGGCGCCCTCTGCCAGTTTACCGGATAACTAGTGGACGGAGCGTAAAATAAATAAGTTCACCGTGTTCAGCGCATGCGAAAACCCATAAATTGACCTAAAAAATTGAAATCCGTCCGTCAAATCATCACCTCGGCACCAATTTAGAGGTTGGTTTACGATAGCGGTCGATAACTGGCCAAAATTGACCCAGGTAAAGTGATTAGGATTAATATTTTTTGCTAAAAATTTAGGAGTGTCATCCTGACATACCGAGGAAGCAAAAAAACAATGGGGACAAGAAATCCCAGAACTTTTTTTTTTGTTTTGAACCACTCTATCGTTGCGCTTGGGTCATAATCGAACGTAAAAAAATGTTGTAACCGATACATTCTCAATTCATGCACCGTTTTTGGAGATGCACCGCTTTGATTTTGGGGTTTGAATTTTTGGTTTTCTGGTACTTCAAAGTATCGTTTTTCACCATGGGTTTTCGTCGGCATCGTAGCCGAACTTTTGTCTAATTCCTGACCGCTGTGCTCAGCTGATTTGAGATCATAGAAGTTGTGTGACCAGTTTTTCTCTCTATACATTGATTTGTTCTTATAATAAATGTCTACAAGGCCAGTTGAGAAGACGGTATATTGTTTCCAGTTTGAGAAGGTATTGTTAAACCTTGAAGCACTAACTGGACACTGATGGTCTACACACGGCGAGTAACTCGGAGTAACTGATGAGGTAAGGAAACAACACCTTCTTCCATCAGTAGCAGACAATACCATCTCAAACTGGCTACTATATCTTCTCATCTGGTCTATTGGACATGTATTTCATGAACAAGGCAATATATTACAGCAAAAACTAGTCCCACAACTTCTATAGAAACTTGAGCTACGCGATCGTATAATAGAAAAGACCCAATGCTGGGCATTTTTTGCACATCAATTGATGAACACATAATATTATATAGGGTTTTGGTATTCTGCCGACCCTTTGCGCTTGTACTCGTATGAGTTGGGTTTGTTTGCCGACGTGAACTCTTATTCTTGAAGTAGGTAGTTACGATCGGGCGAACTTTACAACGCTTTCGTACCAACATCAAAATTTCCAAAATTCAATCTTCCTTTTAGTTTCGGAAAGGGTATATTAAGCCGAAATATAAACATTATTATTAAGTCATACGATCTTGTTTTTCTAAAAATTGTGTGAACATATGCATGCTCTAGTACAGCCCTCCATTGAACTAAGTTATATACCTATGCAATTCTTAGGCCAACCCCCAATAATTTTTTATGTAACGTCCGGGACGAAATTAAAGATGATTTTCACGTACAACCGTTGCTATCGTCCGTGACGCGAAGCACGAGTTCATGGGTTCGAATCCCAGCCAGGCTTGAAAATTTGTTTATATCCAAATTTTTTTATATAAAATTTTTTCGCTTCGTGGGTTCGAATCCCAGCCAGGCTTGAACATTTTTTTATATACAAATTTTTTCAGGCTAAGAATTGCATAGCAAATTATCCTCGTTAGATCCGGCGAGGCGCGAAGCGCCGAGTATAGATTAGGGGGGTCCAGGGGGGCGATATATACATGTATGATATCCGTGGTGCGGAATTTCCGCGAGTGCCACGAAAAAAATTTTTTAATGGACTGAACGACTGACTGAAGTAAAGATACCGAACTTACCAATGGGATTGAACGAGAACGAAGAACAAAGTTAAAGCTCAGAAGATGAGGTGCCTGCGAGGATGACACGTGAAACTGCTTTGCAGCACGTAGAAGGATTGCTTCAATATTTATAGAGGAACAAGACAACAACGCACATCTGGCAGAAAAACGCGTGTTGAGAAAAGTAGAATCTTGGCATAATAGAGAGTTCCTAAACGATAAGTCAGTTGGACTTGTAGGTCTGAATGATGTGTATAGTTTGGTGAGCTGGATGTTCGCAAGCTCGCATCTCAAAAGTACATAACATCAAGTAGTTAATTTCTCAGGAAAAATACAGATTAGTTGGACATACAGGTCAGAATGAATGAATAGTAGAGAATTAACGGAAATATGCGGGGATATAACAGAAAAGGCCCCTGTGCTGATAGCTGAACCCAACCCAAACCTTTTCTGAACGCTAACGAAGGTCAATGACTAACATAATTGATTTCTTACCGGAAATTAAATCTGCTAGTTAGGTACGTATACTGGGAGTCTCAGGGTCAAGTACATTCAATGAAGGTCTACAACTAATTTGCAACAAATAGTTCTTCCCAGAGTTTTTTAAACGCTTCGTTTGAGTGTTCTCACATTCAGATGTTTTTCATTTTTTTCTACCTGATAAAACATTAAGATTAACATAACTCCCCTTAGGTTCATTGTAAAATCAAAATTAACGCACCCTTATGATGAGCACTAATTTTCCATTGAATATGACCGTAAAATACATTTAAAAGCATATTTAACAGCTTCAACTATAACAAAACTTGACTCAAACTTTTGAAATAGCTTTTTTCGTATAGTTCGAGTTCGCATCGGGTTTCTTCGAGACGAGAAACTGATCCAAGGCAAATCTGATCGCAGGGAGAAAGAAGATTCAAAAACAACGGGGCAAAACCAACTTAACCAATCGACGTCCCAAAACCCAACAACAACCGAATTTAGGAACTGGCTGTCCATAACTTGACTAAATCCAAGTCCACTAAATCCAACAAAAGAGAGTTAAATAATATCAGAAAGATATTAATTTATATAATAAAGGCATGTAATTTCATTCTCCTCGGAACGATAATAAATTGTGACGCAACAAATTGTTATGTACACAAAGCATCAGCTTATCTTATTAGGTAGCCCTTCAGTCCAAATTACTGGTCTATAAATAATCATTAAACGGAGCCAATAGTACGTATTATTTAAATACGTATTAGAAGAAGGCACCTAATAAAAGGAAATGTAATAAAACAAAACACCTACCTAAGCTTCAATAGCCAATTTGTATCTATTAGTCGATGCTGTAATGACTCAGATAAAGTTCTGATTCAAACATTCCTGGCTGAATTTAGAGGGATTCGTGGGAGGAAGGTTGAAGAAGGTGTGAAAATATCACCTAGGAATTAGAAACCTCGTAGAGGAAAAGCGTAGGAGGCCTGAGCCGTAGGTACCTATATGGAACATAGAGAGTTTTTGGCGACTTCTACTTAACGTCACCCGTTACCATAGTCTTGAGGGAGCAAATGAAGATGCTAACCCAAATGAAACCGGGAGAACGGTTACCTTAATTTTGGTGTCACGTTAACGGAGGTTGGGCAACGCGATATTTTCCCCCAGCTGTCTTGCTGTCTACTGGTTGACTAATGATCTTCTTCATTCCGATATGAAACGGCAATTTTCAATCCTGAATTCAGTTAGTTTCAGTACAAATACGGGCTAATTTCTCATTTTAGCGAATTTTTGAAGAAAATTAAGCTATTGCTCTAGCCTCAAAATTTGTAGAATGTGAATTTTTGAAAAAATGTTATGCAGAAATCCGTTTCAGGCTATTCTGAATCATATTCTGAAGTTTAACGCATTTTTTAATGTATGTATGTATATATGTATGTGTCATTCCAGACGATAACTGTCCGTAGAATTGTGCTAGAAACTTCAAACAAATTTTAAAATGTTAAGGACACAAAACGAAAGTTCAAGTTCGTTGGCCAGCATGATCGGATTACATCATCGGGTTGAAATTTTCAAAAATGTAGTCAAAAATTTCAAAATAGCCTATTTTTTGCGATTTGTTGTGCGAAATAATTTTTTCAGCATACTAACATGTGGTATATTCGGAATTAGCGTAAAATGTCCTATAAGAATATGTATCAAGTTTTCAAAAATTTCAAAGTTGAAAAATCAGTCAAAAATCGAAATAATGCCGTTCGTTAGTTGTAAAAATCGGTAATACTCGTATTTGCTTGAAACATTGTCCAAATTCAGATTGAACTACTCTTATGGAAGTATCCCTGTATAACCAATCCTAGAACCATGCTGTTTAAAACGTAGGTAGTAGGTGCTTGTTAAAAAAAAAAAAAAAAAAAAAAAAAAAGTTATGATAGGATACTGTTAAGATTTCAACTGCCTTCAATACTGACCACATTGGACATCGAAATCTATGAATATTTACCTACATTTGTCTTTAAATCTACAAGATTAGTTTAATAATAATTAAGTATTAGTACCTCCTAATTATTTTTAATAATTTGAGTCCATGTTTGTCTATCAAAATCATAAACTAAAATTTCTCTACTCGATCAATTGCGACTGAAATGTCGAAGATTTCTTCAAAAATTCGCTCATGGGGTCATGCTGCATGACTGGATTTTTTAGTTGTCAATTCGTAAACAGAGCATGGATTTAACGCAAAGATAGCGAGTGTGGAACACCGCGGTTTAGTTGCACTTATAGGGCATTAGTCGATACGAGCTTCATGTTTTTGGGTAAATTATCAACAAGTATGACAAAGTATTTATCTCTATGACAATGAACCAGGATTTTACCTGATAATCATCAGTGGAGGCAGCACTTCACGCAATGTTCACGAGAAAACTGCTGAAGGACCAGGCAAACTAAGAACAATACTGCGAAGAACATGTGTTCTTCGATATGAAACTCCGATTTTCAATCCTGAATTCATTAGTTTCAGTTTAAATACGGGCTAATTTCTCATTTTTAGTTGTCAATTCGTAAACGGGGCATGGATTTAACGCAAAGATAGCAAGCCTCAAGTGTGGAACACCGCGGTTTAGTTGCACTTATAGGGCATTAGTCGATACGAGCTTCATGTTTTTGGGTAAATTATCAACAAGTATGACAAAGTATTTATCTCTATGACAATGAACCAGGATTTTACCTGATAATCATCAGTGGAGGCAGCACTTCACGCAATGTTCACGAGAAATAGCTGAGAGATCAGGCAAACTAAGAACAATACTGCGAAGAAGTAGTGTCTTAAAACTCAGTTTTCTCATTTAAAATATGTGAAATAATAATAGAAGCAAGGCTCTAATCGACCAAATAGAGCCTGAGCGCAAAAAAATGGATAATTTCGATCGAGTTGCAGGCTTGTAAAAACTTTTTTTCTACATTTTTCTAAATGGGGGTTACAATCTAAATTTAAGATGGGGGTTTCTCTGAATTTTTAGAAATTTTCGGCTATTGAAAATTATAAACTAAAACTAGCAAACCGTAATTGAACAGCGTAAGCATGCTTAGAGCTTGACGTCTAGAAGTCTCGTAAGAATGGGTCCCTATTGTTCTTGAAATGACAGTCCATTTCTCAACTGTATTGTCTTTTGAAATTGAACCGGCCGTATCGATAATAATAAATGATGGAGATAATATAATTTTAATTTATTTTGGGAACATGAACCTTGAGTTTGAGAAAGCCGATTGAGACGCAATTTTATAGGGTGTCTAATGTTAATGGAGGTGATTAATTATTTCAATTATTATAACAATCTTCTCAAACAATTTTCGGTACCGTATTTCTTGGCTTCTGCTTATTTTTTATGTGAAAGGTTTTTTAAAAATCGAAATCATCATAGCAAGAATAAAGACTGTTTATAATATTGACTTGGATATTAGACTACGAAACGGCAGAGTTTATTCGATCTCCGTGAGGAGCGCCTTTAAATAACTCTCTCTCTCTCTTTCTCTCTCTCACACTCTCTCTCTCTCTCTCTCTCTCTCTCTCTCTCTCTCTCTCTCACACACACACACACACACACACACACACACACACACACACACACACACACACTCTCTCTCACTCTCTCACTCCCACTCTCTCAATTTCTCTCTCTATAATATGCTCCTAGATATAAGAAAGATATTGGTACAAACTCTGTTGTTTCTTCAAGGTTTAAGTCACATCTCAACCAGAAGGGTCATTAGCGGCATTGAGCAAGGTGTCCAAAGGGACACTGGGAGTGGCACGATTCTAACTAAGGGGAGCCATGTTGCCATCCTTGACTAAATAGGAGCGCCATCACGGACTCCACCGGCACATCTTAAGGGGGGAAAATGAGGGGTACAGTGATAACCACCGTTTAGCCCCTCAAGCGGATAAATAAAACAAAAAAAAAAAATAATAATAATAAAAAATAATACCTAATAATAATACAACTAAGACTACATGCAAAATAGGCTAATAACTACATACATGTTACTATATTAGCAAACAGTGAAATAAAACTATGACTATATAAATATATCCCAGATCAGATATCACAGTTCGTAGTAGAGCTCAGCGGCTCTCAGGTACAATAACAGGGATCGGACCTTGTCTGGTCCGGATAAAACGTCAACCCACAGAGGGGGCTGATGCTGGACTCGGAGGTCCGCAAGGGCTGGGCAGTCCTCCAGGAAGTGGCGGATGGACAGATCACCCCCACACCTCCCACACACAACATCTCGAGCTTCTGCACTAAGCAGGTGTCTGTGAGTAAGATGGGTATGGCCAGTGGCAACCCGGTTGACCACTATCCGATCCCTCCTTGGAAGTAGGGTTACGAAAGGACCTGGCTCAAGTCCTGAAGGACACCATGCGGACCAGATATAATTGGCTTTATGTTGCATGTAGGAGATTTGATCCTTAATGCGTATAGTCAACATTCAAAGCATACATACAAAGCCTACGTGTATCGCTACACCAAGCAACAACATTGGGTTCAACCATAACTTTTATGTGGGTGCCGAGCCATGTGGGTATTCATGCCAATGAGCGTGTAGTAGATGCACTTTAAAGGAGAGTGATTGGTGGTAGCGACTTTGTTATTCCCAATATTGGATTATTGTGCCAATTGCATATTGTGATATGAATGGTGGGATGTGTGACCGATTGAAAGAGGCCCAAAATGCGTGTTTGAGATTTATTTATAGTTTCCCAAGATATGAACATGTCACGCCATACTATGTTTAAAATCAGTGGCTAAAAATAAAGGAATGACGTGTTTTTCGAATCGGAATAATGCTGTACAAAATCTTGAAAAATGGCAAACCGAAATATCTATTTGACAAATTAAAATTTATGTCACAAGTACATAGTGTTAAAACTCGTGATAGCAGGGTAAACCTGTACACGCTCATTAAAATTGACTTCATCATCCTTAAACTGTTTTTTCGCATAAAAACGCACAAAAATAACTGAGATATTGTTGATTTTAAGCTCCGAACCGGCCTATACTGAAGCTTTTTTGCTGCGAAATGCACACACACACGGTAAAATTACATTATGCCAGCTTTTTAGTTAGTAAAAAAGGAACAAAAACAGAACCATGGCCGAGTGCTAACAGATGCATAAATCTGGCGCGCACTGGTGGTGTGGCCGCTAGCAAACAGGCGTATAAATCAACCATAGCTCAGTTAATTTCGTGCGTTTTTTGCGAAAAAACAGATACAGGATGATGACGTCAATTTTAATGATCGTTCAAATGTAGGTGTACAGGTTTACCCTACTAAGAGCCTTTACCATCGTGTTGAGATTTTTATACGCCAGTGCGCGCCAAATTAATACATTTTTTAGCTCCCGACCATGTTTTTTTGACATTTCATGTCTTTGCTATGGCACACAACCAAATTTTCGTTATGTCACGTTACGTTACGTAACGAAATATGCTCAATGATTTTCTGATGATTTCCGCTTACAACTATATGAATATATGAATAATTGTTTACACACAGGTGATCATTCTCAATTATTGATATTGTGAACATGATTGCAACCGCTTGTTAATTTCTGATGATTTCATTGAGCTGGTGTTTCGATGATTTGATTCATAGCAGGTGATCCGAATATTGCGAGAACGGTTTGATTTGTGAAGAGGTGGTTAAATCATTTAATAGGTAATCATTTTAATAGACGAGTCTGCAACTAAAGACATGAAATGTCCCAATGTGTTGCAGACTAGTATGCAAGCGTTACTGATTTTTTTTCTCCATTTTGAGCAAAAACTTTTAATGTCCTAGTTAATCGTTGAAAATTTAGTTTTGATTAAAATTCTGCAAAAAAATAGAAATTCAACGATTTTTGGCCGTTTTTAGCCATTTGTTAGTGATTTTTTTAGTGCATTTTCAAATTTGACCAATTTAATGTGCTCAAAAAATTTTGTCCAACAAACTCATCCTTTCTTTTGAAATGCTTGATTTTTTGGCGAAAGAACGAAGTTTTTATCTCAATTCTATCGAGAGTTATCGTCTGGAATGACACATACATATATCGCAAAAAATAGGCTATTTTGAAATTTTTGACTACATTTTTGAAAATTTCAACCCGATGATGTAATCCGATCATGCTGGCCAACGAACTTGAACTTTCGTTTTGTGTCCTTAACATTTTAAAATTTGTTTGAAGTTTCTAGCACAATTCTACGGACAGTTATCGTCTGGAATGACACATACATGTATACATACATACATTAAAAAAAAAGTTCCAGTCATGCAGCATGATCGTATGAGCGAATTTTCATAAATGGTCGTATTACATTTATGTTAAATTCTGTTGAAATTTGAGCACTTTGGGGACAAATAAAAATTTTATTATACATTTTATAGCAAATTAACTTTTTGTCAGTAATATTCCAATGAACAAACGATTTTGTGGATTTTTACAATTTTTTCAAGAGTTCCTATCGATTTTTAGCTTATTTTAATGAAATTTAAGTACATTTTTTAGTACAATTTTGTGCTTAAATTTTTAAATGTCCTAGTTCATGTTCGATTAATTTTTCTCGAGTAGCATTCTGCTAAAAAATAGAAATTTGTAAATTTTTAGCGGTTTTTTGCCTTTTTTAGTGATTTTTTAAGTATTTTGTTCCTTTTTTACTAACTAAAAAGATGACATCATGTAATTTTACTGTTCGTGTGCTTTTTCAAGCAAAAAAGATTCTGGATAGGCCGGTTCGGAGCTTAAAATCAACAATATCTCAGTTATTTCCGTGCGTTTTTATGCGGAATAACAGCTCCAGAATGATAACGTCAATATTAATGAGCGTTCGAATGTAAGTGTACAGGTTTACCCCACTTGTGATGCTAATAATATGATTCAAATTCCAATATATAGAACAGAAAAGTTTGGCAAATCCTTCCTGATGCAGAGTATTACATTATTTAATTCGAATCCATCACTCTTTGACACACCCACAACTATTAATTTCAAAAAAACGTTTTTGAAGAACGTACTAATACCACTATATGAAAGCAATAATTAGATTTAATTGATAGGATATAATTATATGGATTTAGTTGATTGAAATTATGAAGATAAAATTGATATGGATATAACTGGTGAAATATGTATTTCAGTCATTCGTGTTAATTCAATTAAAAAACTGCAAACATGATGAAACAAGAAGATACTCCATTTAATCTATATTAATAAAATCGTATGTCTATCTGTAAATTTATTAGAAACGTGAAATTTTGTGTTTCTTTTCCGTTTCGTGCTATTTGTAGACTATTGGTACCATTTTTTCAATTTTTCTCTATCCGTCTGTGTCTGTCCGTATGTTTATCCACTTGTCCATCTTGGACACCATTGAACGAACTGGGGATCTGATTGGCTGAATATGCTTGGATTATTCTAACTTGAACCAACAGCTACCTCAAATGTTCCAAATCTGGCCCATAGGGGGTGTTTTTGGAGAGGAGGGGTGTGAAATGGTGTATCATGGACATCAGTAAATAAACTGGAGACGTGATTGTTGAATATGTTCGGGTTACCCCAACTTGAATAGCAGACTAGGTACTTGACATTTTCAAACCCGACCATTGGGGTTTTTTTTTTTTTTGGGGTGGTAAGGGGGAAGGAGTGGACTGGGGTTATCTTGGACATCAATAAATAAACTGGAGCTAATTGGTAAGAAATGTTTGAAATACTCTTACTTGAATCGCAGACTACTTCAAGTTTTCCAATCTAAATCATACGGGGTGTTGGGGGGGGGGGGGGTATCATGAACATCACTGAATAAACTGGGGACCTGATTTCTAAAATATGTTTGAATTAGACTAACTCAAATCACAAGCTACTAGAAAAATTTCAAATCTGACCCAAAGGGGGTGTTTTCTTAGAGGAGGGTGGTGGTGGGAGGGGAGGATATGGGGGTATCTTGGACATCACTGAATAATCTGAGGACCTGATTGATTAAATGTGTTGGGAATACTCTAACTTGAATCACAAACTACTTCAAGTGTTCAAATCTGAACCATAACTGGTATTTTGTGGGAGGGGTGGTGGTGGAATGGGGGTATTTTGAACATCATTGACTAAACTGAGGACCTGATTGATAAAATATGTTTTAAGATAACAATAAAAACCACAGCCTATTTAGAAATTTTCAATTCCGAGTCATAGGGGTGTTTTTGGGGGTTGGGGTTAGGAAAGGGGCATCTTTGACATTACTGAACAAACTGGGGATCTGATTGGGCGAATATGTTTAGATTTCGTCAACATCAATCACAGGCTATTAAAATTTTGTCTAGCCTCAACCATAGGGAGTTGTTTGTGGTAAGGCAAAAAAGGTGGTGGGAAAGGGGTGGTTAAATGGAATAATTTGGTCATCACCGAACGAACTGGTGATCTGATGAAATTGGATTAAACTGACTTTGGGTTACCTATCAAGAATAATTTTAATCTGTAGTATGGGGGGTGTTTGTGGAGAGGGTGTGGGGGTTGATCTCAGTATTTTGGTCCTAATAGGTCATTTATAAGTAAGTACTTTAAGAAAGTACTTTTAAGTAAGGACTTTTTCTAATCAGATCCATAGGGGTGTCTCAAAATGTGATGGGTGAGGGGAGGCTTGCGTGTATTCATCAACCTGCGCAACGCATGGGTGAACAAGCTAGTTTCATATAGTACGCAGAGAATTTATGTTGATTTCAAAATATTGCCGTGTTAATTACACTTTTACGTACATGTTGAGCGTTGAACTCTGACTACTTTCCAAGAATAGTTATTGTAATAACGTGTTTTTCTGTCATTTTGTAAGAGAGGACGAAATGGTCCTCATTATGTACAGATTAATAAATGAATAATCAATCAATCTCTATCTATTCTCTCTCTATCTCTCTCTCTCTTTGCCCACTCTATCCCCTTACCTCCCTTTATCGCTCTTTTCTTCTCTATTGTTGGCGTTAGGAAGTACGTGAGGGTTTTAAGTCGGGAAGTAGGTGGTGGCTTCACGAATTATATGGAAACGTTGGGAACTACGTAGGGGTGTCGAGAAATACGAGGGCCCGATGAAAAGAACGTCGCAACGTGGAGTGCTTTGGTATTGGGGTCGGATTGGAAAAAATTCTATTCTTGATGGATTCTTATAGGAAATTTCAGGCTGATTCCGAATATACCCATTTGTTAGGGTCGTAAACTAGTCCTTTAACCTTCAATACGAGAAAACTGCTTAAAAATATATATATATATATATACTCCTAATTTAAGGCTGCTACACTCGTGACTTCCCTTTCTTCCTCCCTCCTACCCAGGGTTGCCAGGGTGTCTGGTTTTGGCCCGACAGTCCGGTCTTTTATTCAGGCGTCCAGGTGAAAATTTAAAGTTGCTCCGAACGCCTAATGTCCGGTTTTCATTAAAAAGAACGGAAAATGTCGGGTTTTTTATTTTAAAACTACGCGCCTTCTCACGTGGGACGTTTTGTGGACTCGTTAAGCTGAAAATTATCGTTAGCATGATAAAACTTCATTCACCCTCTCATACCTTGCCGCAACTGAGGCCACTTTTTTCACTTTCCAGCTAAAATGTATTTACCAAGTTTTTATTTTTCTAAATAGTTCATGTTTATGCTGATGTTATGTTTCGAGAATCAAATGACATAATTATTTTAGAAAATTCCTAAAATATGCTCGAAAATCAAACTTGGTTGAGTTAAAGTGGAGAAACATGGTTTTAATGCAATTAACGTGGTTTCTTTGAGGAACTCTTTAACAAATCATATATACCTATCTCGAATATGAATGAGAATTTAGTGACTTAGTTCAACTCAAAATTTGTTCAATGCTTATCTGAATCCTCCCATTATAGTCGACACACGGTATTTATTGGAACATACTATAGATAATATAGGTAGATATCAGGTGTCATTTGACAAGAACATGGTTTTATCAAGAAAATAAATAACAATAATATTGTGAATGCATGGAATTTATGACTGTATGATCTTTTAATGAGTAAGTATTTTTATTCTATACTTTCCCCCATGTCCGGATTTTTCCTCCATACCACCTTGCAACCCTGAATTTCAGGCAGATTCTTAGTATCTCCTTTTTTTAGAGTCGTAAACTAGACCTTTAGTCTTAAAATAGGAAAAAATTGCTAAAAACAAAAAAACTAGTTTTTTTGTGGATTAAATGTGGAAATATAATGATATTACTTCTGTTGGCGAACAAAATTATCTTCCTAATCATTTTGGGGCGTGAAATTAGAAATTTGTTTGAAACGAGTGAGTTTACATAATCCAGAACCAAACACACTTAATTCGGATTTGTAAGGTTTCCTGATGATTTTCAATGAAATTAGTATTTAATCAGAGAATATCAGATCTAATATGCGTTTTTGGGAGAAATAAATGATTATTTGTAGCTATTTCAAGTGACAAGCTCTTACAGCTGAGTTCCACCTCTCAAGAGTTTCCTGTTAGTGGAAACTCGGGGTACATAATATGTTTATCGAAAATTTCGAGAAAAAAATTATTGTCGATTTTGTTTTGCAACCAATAGTTGAAAATCATGTATCGTGTTTTCTCACGCCTTAATGCTGCTCAGTACCGAATTTCAGCTTCCTCAGTCTATTAGGAGAGAAATGATCTCCTGAGCTCACTCAGCTGATCTGGGTCGTTTTTCGATTTGTCAATCGTCTATAGCAGGCCTATAGAGGGTTCCGCACGTAGAAATTCTATTCTACCTGTCACATACAGGCCCTGTTTCTTATTTCAGCTTCAGAGTTAATTACTGTAGAAATCAGCTTTAGGAGCCAATCAGCTGATCAGTGGTCTATGCTCTCGAAGTCTCCCTTAGTACTTACATATTGCTTAAAAGTACCTACGCCTTATTTTCGCGTTATTAGTTCTTTGTGGTTACTGAGCAATATTAGTTTATAATAAAGCCTAATAAACCAGCTTTCCTTGACACTGCAGTGGCTTGGAGATCATGAGATGTGATAAAAAGAGAGCATACCAAAAAGTGGGGAACGATTTTCCAGCTATGTAAACTACGGGAGTTACACTTCCCTAGCAACTCATTGGTTGTACGTGAAAATCAATAGAAAACGACGTCTCGCGCCTAATTTTGCTTAATTTTCTAACACAAAACCCAGCAGTAAAACATGATACGTGTTGAAAAAGTCGCAGCTAGTCGCTAGGAATTTTAATGAGGTTAAGTCAAAAACGGGTTTCAGGAAGTTGGAATAAAATAATATGCTCCTCTTTTTTACTCTTTCTTTTAACTTCGATTCTCTTCTTGCTTGAGACAAAATTTCAGATCGCTTTTTAACCAACTTCCCGATATCCAATCGATCTGAAATTTTGCACACGAGTTCATGCTGGCGTACATTTTAATCGATCAAATTTTCGCAAAGAAAAAGTACTATAAATAAAAATACTATAAATTTTCGAAAATTTGAAATTTAATATGGGACACCTTACAAGTGTTGTGTATTGTAGGGAGGAGGAGTGAGGGAGGAGGAGGATGAGGAGGAGGATGAGGGATGAGGAGGAGGAGGAGGAGTGAGGGAGGATGAGGATGAGGAGGAGGAGGAGGAGGAGGAGGAGGAAGAAGGAGGAGGAGGAGGAGGATTGAGGGAGGAGGAGGAGGAGGAGGAGGATGAGGATGAGGAGGATGAGGGAGGAGGGAGGAGGAGGAGGAGGGATGAGGAGGATACTATTGAAAGTCTGCATAAAATGATAACGAATCCCGGGTCAATAAAATATTAAATGATTTTCCTTGTCAATTTAATTGAAGTTATTATCAATGTGATTTTGGAACAATGTGATTTTGTTTCAATTTACTGTTGCCAAGAAACTACCAAATATTGAAACAACAATATAATTAACCGAGAACATGAGAAAAAGAAAGAGTTACATTAAAAACTTGTTTGTATGGGTTCCTTTTTACTCTTTGAGAAATTCACTTTTCAAGTTGAGGATTGTCATAACTATGAGAAAATCGTTGGTCTCCATACTAGTGTTTAATAGTGATCAATCCCATTACATTAAAAATGTTTTAAAATCCTAATTGTGTTACATACCTGTGCCAATATTTTTGTAGAAAATGAAGGTTCACCCGATTCGTGGGATTTAGCCTTTTAGATAGCCTCGAACTGAAACGGTAGTAGTACTATGTTTACATCTGAGTCCAATAAACCTGTTCAGTATTTGGCATAATCTTATCGTCGAATACGGATACGTTTTTTATCGCGATAATTATTCGTTGATTCTGAGTCAACTGTGATTATATTCGTATTCGTGCAATCGTATTCGTCTGTCGGCGATTACACGAATACCGCTCATAAAAAAGCGTCACGGTAATCAATTTCAACAGGGCGTCCTTCCTATAATATGCGAAGCCTCGCTAACATTACCTAGCTTCAGAGGGACGTCCTATTGAAATAAATTTGAGACAAATAGGCTGGGCTCCAATCGTTAAATTCGTATTATGGACGTCCCACTGAAGCTAGGTAATATTAGCAAGACTTCGCATAGGAGGGACGCCCTATTGAAATTGATGACCGTGACGCATTTTTATGGGTTGTATTCGTGTAATCGCCGACAGACGAATTCGATTACACGAAAACGAATATAGTCGCAGTTGACTCAGAATCAACGAATAATTATCGCGATTACAATTGTATTCGTATTCGACGATAAGATTATTCCCAACACTGGACATGTTGACAGACCTCGGAATTTGCCCATCATGCATCCGTAGACGACCTGTTAAGTAAGGAATCTATTGAATGGGCGTTACTTACGTATTGATTTTATATTTTCAATTGAAAGTAGATTTCATTCGAAGGAATTTGATACCATCGGCACTCTCCTACATTGAGTAGTTTTCTTTCTATGATTTTTCAAAGTTTGCACTGGTGAAGTCACACTGGGTGACAGGGGGGTCCAGCTTAGGCAGGATGGGTGCTTTGAACTCACCAGTGAGCAAAACCTTGAAAAGTCATAGAAAGAAAACTACTTTGGCATCAACCACACACTCCTTGGAGAGTGCGGTTGATGCCAAACTTCTTTGGATGGAATTATCCTCCATTAAAAAATAGTTAAACTATCTTTTTCGCACCCATGGGTAACGCTCATTGTACCCTAGGACTATCTGGTGATATATTTATTAGTGCCATCATTTCAAGAAAAGTTAATTTGTTGAAATTTTGACTTTTTACACAAGCCCACAGCACTGTAGGGCGTTGGGATGTAGGTGATGGTTTAAGAATCATGTGGGGGCGTTGTAAACAACATGGAGGCCTTGAGGAATAAGAGAGACGTGACCAAGTCGGTAAGTAAGTTGTAGCGTTGGTATGTATGTAGGGGGCGTTGTAAATATCGTAGAGGCGTTGAGGAATAAGAGGGAGCTTTGGATAATTAAGTTGGGCCGTACTTTGGGTAAGGGGGACTTTGGTAAGTACGAGGGGGTGTTGTATAGTACGTTGTGGTGTTCGTGTGTAAGTAGGGGGTCTTGTAAACTATGTAGAGGCGTGAGGAATATGAGGGAGCTTTGGATAATTATGTTGGGGCGTTGGTAAGTACAAGGGTGTGTCGTATAGTACGTGGCAAAGTCGGTTAGTACGTTGTGGTGTTGGCATGTATGTAAGGAAGTGTCCTACTTGGCTCCGCCACGAGCGTCATGCTACGCAGGGGGAGGGGGTGGGAATGGTGTCCTACTTGGAAACGCAAAAACGCTTCGTAGTTTAGCGAGCATCACCTGTTCTGATCTCATTTCCTGTGTTTTCACTTCATTTTGCATTCATTTCATCGATCAACAAGTTTGAGCTGCTGACCAGCTCAACGGCTCTTGTATTATTTAGCTGGGGAAAAAAAAAAAAAGGAGGAGACCCGTGGAGAAAACCGGAACGAGTTTGGTGAATTTCATCATTTATATTCCAAGTATAGGGCAAGTGATGAGCACTTTAAATCATATGTAAGAATGTCAGAAACGATTACGTCGTGAACAAAATGAAGCATGAATTTCATAATTTACATTCAACTAGCATTTTAATTGAATACAATGATAAAAAATGATAAAAACTACAAATATTTGGTAGAATCCAAAAGTTTGTTTGTATATCTGAATAACAGAAACTACGAAAAAGATTAAAAATGTCAAATCAAGTGAACATAAATATACTCAGAACAATTAATAAAATTTGCTCACATGATAATGACTCAAACCTTCACGTTTTGTTTTTACTATTGTTTATAAACACAGGACAAATACTTTTATTCTCTTCGAAACTGGGCAGCTCCCGTTAAGGTGTACAATAAATGTAGAACGGGCCGTATCTATTTCTGCTAACTCCATTATCAAAGAAGAAAACGTGTGGAAAACGTACGAAAACAAGTTCAAAATTTCAAAAGAGGTTGGAAACGTATCAAATATAATATAACGCGCATTTATATCAATAAATATAATATTTATATCAAATATAACGCGCAGTGACCACGATAAAAAACAAATTTGTTTGAAAATCAAACCGAAGCCCCTACGTCGCACACTGGGGCGATCCCACAGTAATGTTGGACATTGGGTGAAAAAATAAAACTTTTGATTTTGTTGTTAGTACCAAATAAACGCTTTTCAATTGAGCAGATTGATTTTTAGCCATATTATTGCATTGGTTTTCACATAAAGCCTGGTTATAATTGCTATGTCTAAAAAAACCTTGGCTTATTAAATTGGTCGTGAACTCTCATTTCATTTTATAAATTATTGCTGCTCTTAGTACACAATAAGGGTATTATAATAAATCTAAAACTGGCACAAAAGGTTTTAAAAAATTCCCCTAACTTTTTTTTTCGACATCGAACAGAAAATAATTTTATTTAATTAATTCGCAAATCGCCGGTATTTGCCGGAAAAAATTCCATTTGGCACGTTTTTAGAAGTATATTGTTTTATTTACAACGTTGTCAGATATTGCCTAAACTTGCCTATTCAATAGATATTTTGTTTTTAAAGTTAATACCTACGCGTCTGTTGACATTTTGTAATCATATTATTCGTTGCTTCTGTTTATTATTTGATTCTCCTCTTTAAAGGTAAACAAGGAATCAGTCTGATGTTGTATCTCGCTTCGACACAATGGAAATAAAAACAAATGACGATATATTTCAATTTTTTAGATCTAACAATATTAATTTTGAGGATTTTGACAAGGCTTTGGAAAAATGGACTGACTTACTTGGTTTTGCGATTACTAATAGTGCGAAAAACGGTTTGTGGGAGAAATTAAGGAAGTGGTGCTATCATGATGCGAATAGATCTTCGGAACCATTTTTGAGGAAAAATCGCGAATGGCTTAACAGGGACCTAATTTTTCCAGAGGTATATTCTCAAGAACTTCCATCTTCATCCACTCCAGGTATTCCTAGTAGATCAAAATCATTCGGAAAAGAACGAAAGATTTCAGAAAATTTTCTGATAAGGAGTTCAGTTTTGTTTAAAAAAAAAAAAAAAAAAAATCGGAAAATGCTCGTTATGTTTTTGGTTTTATGCAGAACTATCCAGAATATATTGATATATATTTTTATTGGATATATTTTTGTTTGTTTTAGTTTTGCGTCTGTGGACTTCAATTTATTAAAAAAATGTGGGTACACACACACACACACACACACACACACTTTTTTTTTTATTTTTATTTTTTTTTTATTTTTTTTAGAGAAACCTCCTCTCAAAGACGGAGGGGGCACGCCATTAAATTGGAAAATAACAAATAAAATAAAAAAAGTGGGGAGGACGCCCAGGTTTACCCGACGCCGGCTCTAGGGATAAGGGAAGTTGCAAGACGAGGAGGAAGAATGGGATTAAAGGAAGTGCCCCTATAGAATGACCACCAGTTCAAGTAAGAACCCCTCAGGACGCGGGTGGTGATACCACGGAGTACTCCTGCCGAGATGCCCAACTCGAGTAACTCCGTGGCGCTTTTCCCGCACCACACCCCGCGCCATGACACGGCCGCGGCAATGACCTTGATGTTATTAGGTGCCACTCCTTTTAACTCAGATATCGCTTGGCGCAGAAACACACACACACACACACACACACACACACACACACACACACACACACACACACAGACCAATTAGCAAAAATGGTTGCTTCCGACTCAGGAGACCTCAAAACGTAAAGATTTGATAAAAATTCGAATTTCGATTTTTTGGCAAATTACAATACTTCAATTTCCCTTTTTATTATGTGTTTAAAAATTACAATTCTCTATTTAGCAAGTGATACATAATATGTATGTAGTACACATTTAAACGTTGTTCTACACGGTTATATCGCCACTGGCAAAATTGCTTAAAAAATTGCTGATCATGTGGTTTCATATGCTACCGTTGCTAAAAAAGAGGTTAATGTGTCGAACACAGAAAAAATGCTGGCACAGATACTGGAAAGACTGGATGAACAAAAACTTACCAATAAACAGTTATTTGAAAGAATAACTAAGCTAGAAAAAGGACTTACTAGCCATGGACTGATTTAATGGGACCGACTTTAAGAATAGCAACATGGAATGCGAACGGATTGCTAAATCACATTAAGGAAGTCGAATTATTTCTCCACTCCAACAAGATAGACATCTTACTTATTTCTGAAACCCATTTCACTCGGACGTCATACATCAAAATAAGAGGATACACGTGTTATCATACGTTACACCCAAGTAATAAAGCTAGAGGAGGTTCGGCAATTCTCATTAAAGCTAACATCACTCACCATGAAGAACCAAAAATCGAAGAGGAAAAAATGCAGGTAACTTCGGTCAAGGTACAACTCAATAATAAAAGCTTTAGTATAGCCGCAATATACTGTCCCCCCAGGTTTAACTTAAAGAAAGATGATTATACGGTCCTTCTTAAATCGCTTGGTAACAACTTTATAATAGGAGGTGACTACAATGCCAAAAATACCTTCTGGGGTTCGCGATTAACCACGGCTAAAGGTAAAGAGTTGTATGAAGCAGCAGCTTCTTTCAAGTGCGACTTCCTCTCAACTGGAAGGCCTACATACTGGCCCACGGATGCTAACAAAACCCCAGACCTAATAGACTTCTTTATAAGCAAAGGTATCTCAAGTGGTTACATAAATCTAGAGGACAGCGATGACCTACCCTCTGACCACTCGCCTGTCATAATAACAATCAGTGAAAAAGTAATCATTAGTGAAAATTCTCCGAGTTTATTCAATAGAAATACTTGCTGGTCCTGTTTCCGGCAGCAATTGGAAACATCGATCGACCTTAAAGTTCCTCTGAAAACCCCTAAACAACTGGAAGACGAACTCGACTTATTCATCAATAACATACAACAAGCAGCCTGGTTATGTACCCCAATAAACCAAAACTGTAACTATGACACTAATTCGAAATCATATCCGTTAGAAGTAAGGGATCTCCTGTGCGCCAAACGTAAAGCCAGAAGGAAATGGAAGAATAACAGAACCCCTGAAAACAAAACTATTCTTAATAGACTCTGTAACAAACTTAAATATCTTATTAGATCAATAGATAACCAATCAGTTGAACATTTTTTGAGTAACCTAACTGCAGAGAAAGACACCGAATACTCCCTCTACAAGGTAACCAAAAATATAAATAGACCTAAAGTTCATTCTCCTCCAATCAAAAAGGATGACGGGACATGGGCCAGAAGTAACCGAGAGAAAGCTCAACTTTTTGCAGATCATCTCTATGAAACTTTTCAACCTCTTCCAGTGCAGACACCTGAAGAAAACGCAACACTGATAGAAAAAACGGATGAGCTTGATATTCGGCCCGTTACGTTAAAAGAACTCAAAGATGAATTTAAGGGCAACATTAATCCTAAAAAGACCCCAGGCTATGACCTGATAACCGGTCGAATTGTGAAAGAGCTCCCTGAAAAGGCTATAACAAAACTACTTCATATCATCAACGCCACGTTCAGGTTACGACATGTACCTTCCCAGTGGAAAGTAGCGGAAGTCATAATGATCTCCAAACCAGGAAAATCACCAAATGAGAAGACGGGGTACCGACCCATATCCCTCCTCCCTGTCTTATCAAAACTGTTCGAAAAATTGTTGCTCAAACGGCTTAAACCAATTATTGAAGACAGAAAATTGATACCAGACCACCAATTCGGTTTCAGGCAACGCCACTCTACGCTAGATCAAGTTCATAGAATCACTAACATAATAGAAAAGGCTCTAGAAGGTAAAAAAATATGTGCCAGTATCTTCCTGGACGTGGCCCAGGCATTTGACAAGGTCTGGCACAAGGGACTTGAGTATAAACTGCACAGGGATCTCCCAAAACAGTTTTACTTACTCCTAAAATCCTACCTAGCGAACAGACACTTCAGGGTAAAGCAGGGTGACCAGTACTCTGTCTTGAAGCCTATAAAAGCAGGGGTACCGCAAGGCAGTGTCCTGGGCCCAGTACTTTACCTGCTGTACACACGAGATCTTCCACAACAGGAAAACACAACTGTAGCTACTTTTGCAGATGATACTGCCATCCTCTCTGTTGGAGATGACGCTGAAACTGCAACTCGCAATCTACAGACGTCCACTAACAAGGTTGTCAATTGGACCAAGATGTGGAGAATGAAACTAAATGAAACAAAGTCAGTGCATATCAACTTTACTAATAGAAAAATCATAGCCCCAGAAGTTGAGATCAACTCAAATAAAATTCCATACTCTGACACTGTAAAATACTTAGGGATGCACCTTGATTCCAAACTTAACTGGAAATATCACATTGAAAAAAAGAATCAGGAACTAAAAATCAAGTTCAGAAAGATGTACTGGTTGATGGGAAGGAACTCCCATCTCTCACTACACAATAAATTACTCATATACAAACAGATACTGCGCCCTATCTGGACCTATGGGATTCAGCTTTGGGGTTGTGCGAAAAAATCAAATATTAAAACAATCCAAACCCGACAAAATATAATACTGAGAAGTATAGTTCAGGCCCCCTGGTTCATGCGGAATGATGATATTCATCGAGACTTGAGGGTAGAAACGGTCACCGAAATTATCGCCAAATATGCAAGGAAGCACGAACATCGCCTCCACAAACACGAGAACCTGGAGATGCTCAACGTTTTAAACAACGAAGGAGAACTTCGGCGACTCAAGAGAAATAAACCTCTGGACCTAACTGTGCTGTGCAAATAGTGCAAGTGTAATCCAGTGTTCTTTTAACTGTACTTGATACAAGTATGGGCCAGGTTTTGCTGTAAACCTCCCCCCTTAGTGAGCCTAACATGAAATGTAATATTGCTAGATGAGATGTATATGTTTCAGTTGCAATAAATAAATCACGAAAAAAAAAAAAAAAAAAAAAAAAAAAAAAAAAAAAAAAAAAAAAAATGTGGTTCAAAAGAGTATTCGATTTGATTTAAAATGATACCTGACGCAATATTCTTGGACAAGTAGAAACGGAGATATTATTGAATGTTCGGCCTACCCTATCACTCGCTCCACTGTGCGTCGGCAGAGTAACTTCCGCGGATTTCATTGGTCTGCCGTCTGAACGCGTAAACGCCCGGACGTGTTGATGCGTGTGGCAAATCTTTCAGCTTATCAACCAAATTACAGATTGTCCCTCGAGCAAGTGAAACTAAAATTATATTACATTATTTTCAATCATATTTCATCATTTTTTATCTAACGACCAATCACAGTTCAGAAAATTCAGAACTACGAATTTGAAAACCGATGGAAACTAAGGAATTTTACAGAAAAATGGGAAAATTTTAGCTATTTTCTCCATTTTGCCACTATATTTGGCGAATAAGTACAATGCCGGTTCAAGTCCTTGCCAAATAACCAACGGCGTTGTACCGAGTATCCTGGAAAAAACCAAATTTTATCGGCACAAGGTATTTCGAGACCTTAAATTATCAACGCGACATAATTTCCGGTGAAATTAGGGTGAATTTGTCTTTTACCCTACCATTAATTTGAGGTTTATGGCCGATAAATCGGCGGGAAATTATAGTAAAAAACGGGATCGTGTTCACAACATTCCAAAGCATATTATCCGACCATAATAGCATGTTTCTAGTACGATTCTTAACCAGGCGACAGCCTTTTCAGTGACATTTTCGATTTTTACTTACCTTCTAGCAGCGCCCTGCCAGTTTACCGGATAACTAGTGGACGGAGCGTAAAATAAATAAGTTTATCGTGTTCAGCGCATGCGAAAACCCATAAATTGACCCAAAAAAATTGAAATCCGTCCTTCAAATCATCACGTCGGCACCAATTTAGAGGTTGGTTTACGATAGCGGTCGATAACTGGCCAAAATCGACCCAGGTAAAGTGGTTAGGATCAATATATTTTGCTAAAAATTTAGGAGGGTCATCCTGACATACCGAGGAAGCAAAAACACAATGGGGACCAGAAATCGCAGCTTACTCCACCCATCATGCCGGCTTTCCTATTCCTTTCTTTCTTTCATACCTTTTTATCGCTGATAATTTAGTTTTCTCTCTCTCTCTCTCTCTCTCTCTCTCTCTCTCTCTCTCTCTCTCTCTCTCTCTCTCTCTCTCTCTCTCGTTGGAGATTTTAGTCGAGCGTTTGATCTTGTGAAACATGATATCCTTATTTCGGTCCTTAAATCTTTTGTTGTCTCAACAGTTAGTGGCACTGTTTCACTCTTAACGGACCGTTTGCAGAGCACTCATGACCCAAATGGCTCATTCTCGTCATGGCTTAATGTTACAGAGGGGATCCCACAGGTTTCTGTCTTGTCAGGATTCAGGTTTCTGTTTGTCATATTCACTGATTCTCTCCCTCTCGTACTTCAGCACTGCAGTTGCATGGTGTATGCAGATGATTTGCAACTATTTCTTTCGTGCAACCCTAACGAGATTAACAAACACATAAAAAAAGTAAATAGCGACCTCACGTGTATTGGGAAAATTGCAGAAAGCATTAAACTGCCTCATCTGCTTCGTGTGTCGGTTAATGCTTGACGCACTTGTTACCATCATTTATAGAGCTGGAATGCCTGAAGGTGGCCGAAAGGTATAAGTTAGCTATAGCAGTGATGTTATTTAAAATACTTAAGTTCAAAAAGTCTCTTTATTTGTACAATCTATATAGTTTCCTCTCCTCTGAGCATTCGATATCTAAACGTATGCCTTTGTGACCTTACGAATTCCCAAGCATAATACGATGTTTTTCGGTAATTCCTTCTTTAACCAATCAGTGAAGTTATATAATGCAAATCCAGAGTTTTTTTATTTAAGTAAAAATGTTATTAATTTCCGTAATTCCTATAAGAGTTTTTTGTTGGAAAGTTATGCGAAAGATTAAAAATTACCCCTTCTGTGAAAAGTTATTGAAGTACCTATGATTTTTTTTCTAATTTATTCTTGTTCTAACTTTCTTGAAGAGTATTTTAATTTGAATTATGAATATCTAGTGTTCAAATATGATTCATGTGATCTGTATATATTTTGAAGTATTGAATTTTAAGTATCTGTTATAAATTAAGTATTTGTCTATATTATCAAGTATTCGATTGTACGAGGAATGTATATATTTTGTGTCCAGGGGAGATGGAAGAGAGGACCACACGGTCCTAATCTCTCCCTGGTTGGTTAAATAAAATCCTTCAATCAATCTCTCTCTCTCTCTATCTCTCTCTCTCTCTCTCTCTCTTGGTGGAAAACATTCTTCGGGGAAAATTCACCGCATCACTGCCCACGATAGTCTACTCTACATCGAAAATTCTACGTGAGGCGAATCAACTACCGTACCGGTATGTCCCGCAATTTAGACTTGATCAGACGTCCAAAATACTTATGTGAGAACGTGCAAAGAATAAGCATATTTCGTTTATTTTATCAGTTTTAGATACCTACCTACCACCTACCTACAGACTGGTTATCTCTTGGATTTGGAAGCCTGCCGTCCGTCCTATCCTTCCTCACCTACAGTTCTTTCTTACCTACTGCCTAATTTAACGTATAAAATAGAATATATTGTTGAGTATTTCCACGATCGTCCGAACTTAAGTAAGTGTCAGCGCTACACCTTACCACGAACTAGTTATTTTGTACAATATACATGTGACATTCCGAACCCTGAGTATTTCCGATTTTCCTGTATATATATATTTTGTTGTAAACAAGCAAATTTATTTCCTTTCATTTTTAGCGGAATAAAGTTCGCTACAAACAAGATTTGAGAGTTCATGTTTGAATATTATATCGTTGGGTTCATCCCCACTCTTGAAGTTTATTCAATGGCTTTTTGTCATGATTTTAAATCGCGTATGCTTTCATATTCACAAACCTACGTATTGATTCTACTAATCTCTTCTTATACTAATTAGAAGAGATATTACACGATCAAGTAATCCGAACGTTAAAAACTACGACGAATACGAATAGGTCCCTATGAACTGAGGAGCACTAGACCTATAATACTAGACATACTGCCTGCAAAATCACATCTGTGGACTTTCGCCTTTACAGGTTTATCCTCAATTGTTAGGTATTTCAGCGCGAAAAACACTTTCTCTGGACAATATCACACAATTGCGTTATATAAGTACGTGAAATATAATACGAGGCATGAAACCGACAGCGAGAAACACGACAAAATTTAAACAAACTCTAACCAGCAATATGCAAGGTTAGAATATAAATATTGCTACAATTGAATATTTTAATCATTTACCTTAAACCATTTCAATCACCACTGAAGTCTTCTATTTATTGTATTTTTGCTTTATTTCAACTGGGATTTTAAACGTAAACGGTATAGGTATATGTACCCACGATACCTATATACCAACAATCAAAAATTAATTCAAGCGTGATCAGGTAGGCATTGAAAAGTAGGGGAGTTCGTAGGGGAACTTTTGTGCAAACTGAACTATGGATATTTTTCTAAGGAAAAATCGCATATGGGCTAGCCCCGGAAGGTAGTGGGGAACGACTTGATTTCAGTTTGTAGTATCCACATTTCCGTTTCGTTTACGGTAATTTTACTCCTGTGCGTGGGGCTGTATAATATTTACGCCATTTTGCCCTAACACAAACGAACATAATAAGAACTTCTTTATTTCTAAGAGCATCTACAGTTGCTAGGAAAGCAGATTCGTTTAATAATAATTGTTTTTTTACGAATTGCATTCTCCAATTGAAGGTGTTAGGTACCTACTTAAATTAGAAGCGTCAAATTATTAATTTTAATTGTATTCATACAAAGAACTTCTGCATCCTCTATGATTCATGGGGGGGGGGGGGGGGGGCTGTGCACACCCTGCCCCTCCTCAAACTACGCCACTGGGGCTTTGGTAAGTACGTGGGGGCGTTAGTAAGTACTAGAAGATTTGTATAGTAGATCCGTGGCAAAATTGGTATGTATGTGAGAGCGTTGGGAAGAAAGAAAAAGCGGTGGAAATAGATAGATAGGTTTTATTTATTTCAATAGAGACACATACATATATGATGATAGTACAAAAGTAGAACTAGTCTACTCGCCTAACCTACTTTTCCAACGGTAGGCTTGGCCAGTGCTATTGGTTAAGGTCTACGCGATTTGCCCATAATTTCAAACATTGCGCGTTGACATAACATCGCATATGCGTCTACATGATCTACACATAGATTAAATATTATAACTACAATGGTATTTGATGTCCCTATCTTCTATTAGTAGAAACACTTTCTATAGTAAAATTATTGTTTTATAATATTATACATAAATGCTATTTAGGGGATATGAAACTTGGGGATATTCGGCAGTACGCGGCAAATTCCTTAAGTATAAGTACGTGGGTGCATTGGATAACAATGTGGTGGTGGAGAGAGGGGGGGGGGGGCGTGAAGGCGTTGATCATTGACTTATTTCCGTGTCAAACTTTATTTTATAAATGAAAAAAATGTGATTTATACTATGGAAATTGTGTTGAATGTTGATGGTATGAATGTGTGTACTATTCAACGAAATTCTATCCATTGAATTCTAGACGTCTGTACGACGACGAACGCTTGAAACTTATCAACTCAGCCATGACTATAGAGCAAATATCAGAAGAAAAAACCTTTTTTGGCTTTAAATTAAAACTAAATCAGCAATACAGCTTCCACTTCTGATGAATGAGGGCTCCTTACTAAATGAATCTTTTTAGGTTTGACGAAAACGAATGAAGTCCCCCATTTCAGAATTCAATACATGCAAACACTATTGGCATGACAAACAAACCAAAATACAGGAAGTTTATTATTTTTTATTTTATTTTTCTGTGAAACACGCTTTTCCTGGTACTTAACAAGTGAAAAAATTGGGAAGATCTCCTGCGTCAGACATTATAAGGTAGTAGGAAGCTAAAACGCATTCAATTTTGGTTTATTATTTCCAATAATAAGCCTATGTGATCGTGTAGCAAAAAATTTTTATAACCCCCCTTCAAACTTTGTCACTTTACGTTTCAAGGTGCGTAGAATCCAAATTTGAAATGTCCGTCCGCCGTTCGCCGTTCGCCGTCCGGTGTCCGGTGTCCGTCCGCCGTCCGGGCCATAAAAGGCCTAAGAATTGACTTAAAAAACATGTTCTTTCGCACATAAACTCCATTTGGGGTCTAGTTGGTCCTAACGTTTAACCATCCCGATCGCTTTACTCGCATAGATGCTATGGGCCAAAAACGGACGAAAAAATGTCTTTTAGGACGTGTTAGACGCACGCCTGGCACGCTTGGCAGGGGGTCACGGGTGGTGAGGGGGTTGAGCGGGGGTGGAATGAGAGGAGGCGCCGCGGCACCATGAGGTGGGTACAGCGTTCCTTCGAGGCATGAATATATGTTTTTTCCTAGGTCATATTTGTGTGTTAATACCAATGCTTTTCCTACGCATATTTAATAACATATCCTCTCGACTTTTCGTACGTACTTAGACAATGATATTATTAAGGCAATAACTATTTGAATAGATAGGAGCTCAAATCGAGAAATATAAACATGCGTATATAATTATAGAAGTATAGGTTGTGGCAACTCGAAATAGGACACGCCGAGGAGCCTGGACGTACGCAAGCCAACTAAAACTACGATTTTTTTTTTTCTAATATGGAATCGAGAATAGTTCTACAAAAGTTTGATAAATCAAAAGATTGATTTACTTGATTTCGTCATTCCACTACATTTCCAATGAGAAACGCCCCAAAAAGAGAAATTTAGTAGGTACCTAATTGCAAACGACGAAATTGTGGTAAGAATATTAAATTTTACCTACATCCTTTATTAACAATTTCCCAAAAATGCAGAATTCAAAGATATTATTACCAATAATAATCCTTTGTGACCGTATAGCAAAACAAATGTTATAACCCCCCCTCAAACTTTGACATTTTACGTTTCAAGGTGCGTAGAATCCAAAATCTGCCAAGTCCGTCCGCCTTTCGCTGTCCAGACCATAAAAGGCATTTGAATTTACTTTTAAACCCATTCTTTCGCACATAGACGTCATTTGGGGTATAGTTGGTCCAAACTTGTCGCCAGCCCGGTCGCCCTACACCCACGGGTGCTAGGGTAAGGGCACCAGTCATTGGCCACTTAGCAATGTTTATCACCTTACCCGCTTCATTTTTGAAGATATTTGTTTCTTTCCTAGGGTTTTAGGAAGCTAATCATCCAAACAATATAATACAATAGCAATTTTAAACAAATAGAAGATCTACCAAGTATTTTTTTCAGTGAGTTTTGAAAAATCTGTTTTCCACCAGTCATTGGCCGGGAGTTCCTAATATTGGCCACCTTGTCACCAGTCATTGGCCACCCTAAGTTTATTGTTTTCTGATCCACTGTGTCGGTAAAGTTTCCATAAGAACTGATGATTTGTGGCTGTAACTATGAGAAATCAAATTAATCATATTTGAAAAAGGTTTTATTCATTAACGTTTTAACATTTTTATTATTAACGAAAAATACTTTATATTTACTAGGTAGGTACTTTTGCAGTTTTTTCCGACCTGAATAGGTAACATTGGTTCTTGAAACATTGGAATAGGTAACATTGGTCTCAAAAAGGGTACCGTAGCGTTTCCTCGGTCCCATAGTTGGCCGCCAGCTGCGGTGGACCCAGCATATTGAGTACTTGCGCCAAGCTGCCTTGCGGGGTGTACAGTTGCTCAAGGCCCTTTCCAACTATAGTTGGGGTGCCCAGCGGGATGTCCTCTAGGATTTTCCATGCAGTGGTGCGAACCCGAGTTTCTTGTGGGTCTGCAGTTTATGGCTCAGCAAGGAAGTCCTTCTGCGTAAGCTGGAACCTTTATTAAACAAGGGTCTTCGTTTGGCTACTAGGGCCTTCTGTACTAACCCGACAGCCTCCCTTCAGGTGCTTGGGCATAGTCAGCCACTCATAATTCGGCGAAATCTGCAAGCACTTCGTTATGCAGAACGCATGTGCTATTTCCCAGGACACCTCCTGCATGAAGTGGTCACCATACCCTCCCTAGAAGAGACGTATTCCAGGCTTCAAACACGAACACGCCCATTGGGTATTCGTGTTCAGGAGCTCACAAGGTGGGATAGCATAGAGAGATAGCCTTTAGTTCCATATGCGGTGCCCCCTGTCCCTCCCTTGACCTTGTCTGGGACGCGTGTTGACCTTCATATGAAAGTCAGGGTCAAGGACAATACGCCCCCACACATCCTCAGATGTCGTTACTCAGAGCAATCCAGCGATATGCTGGACACACCCTTATATTCACTGATGGCTCAAAGACACCTGATGGTGTTGGCCTTGCTCAATGGAGCCCCAACTTCCAAGTCACTAGGTGCACAGGTTACAGGTGCCTACTGAAGCCAAAAACTAAACATCAAACTCTAAAGAAAAACTGAAAAGAAGAACAAAACGTCAAACTCTATGGATAACGAACGCACTTTTTGACTGGTGCTATTCGCTAAAAAAAAAAAAAAAAAATTATGCGGAGAGAAAACAATCTATTAGCTAAACAACATGAAGGTCATATTGGAGTAGAAAAAAAAGGCTAGAAAATTAGTTTTTTGGCCTGGCATGTCGGTTTATATCAATGACTAATATCATAATTTCAGGTTTGTCATGATTTCATTGGTTTCATGACTATATTTCATCATTTCAGCTTTGTCAAGAAAGTTGGATTGTCCTTTTTGGAGATCCTGATGAATTAATAATGGATAACAACCCATTTAGCAGTGCAAAATTAAAAAATGTTTATCAAAAATGGAATAATTTTGACCATTAGTATCTCCCTTTATGCACAAGGTTATTAGCAGAAACGGGAGTGAGGATAGTGAAACAAATTATGCAAAAATGTGAGAAAACGGGACAAAATATAAACATTCACCTAATGCAATATATAAATACTCAAAATCCTAGTATTGGTTATAGCCCTAGCCGAATTATGTTAGGCCCACCCATCCCTAACCATCTCTAGACGCCCCTAATCATATTTTCCCAATGGTTAACAAACCAACATGACATTGACCGCCCCTGAACCTATATGGCCTACCCCGGTACAGGTGCATGTGTTAAAATGTGCGATAGCAAGAAAGAAAGATACTGCAATCCCAAAGAATCGAACCTAGAAACTCATGCATGTGCATCGAATGCGCTGTCTTCCAAACTAAGAAGGCGCTTGATAGGTAATATGCGGCGAAAGGGGTCCACATCACCATTCAGGGAGCCGTGGTATCTTACAATTTTCTCTACACTTTTGTTCATTATGATCAGAAAACACATTTTCGTGCAATAAAACTTGACTGGGGCCTATATGCACCATTTAAATAAGCGCTGCTGGCAGTTTTGGCCATCTGCCCAATGATTGGTGTAGGAAAAATTTGCAACATTCCAGTTATTAGCCACACGGCCAATGACTGGAGGAATCACTCTTTTTGACATCCAGTTATTAGCCGGCCTTATATTTTCTACAATTTATGAGAATTTTATGTCCTGGTGGCAGCAATTGATTAATAAACAACTAGAGATCATGCAAATACAAAAAAAAATTCACCTAATTTGAAAAGCACCACATCAAACCCTTAAGAATGAGCTGAGGTGTGCTTACCGTTTTCACAAGAAACAGGGGTGATCATCCTTCTTCTTGCACCTTCACCAAAGGAAATGAGTTTGGGAGGTTTCTATGAGGTTTCACTACAACGATCAACCCCCCCACTACCTTCTAGACTACACACTTCGATGGAAAAAAACATTTAAAACGATCCAAGAGACATCTGTGTTGTAAAAAACTAACTTATAAAACTGGGTGGCCAATGACTGGGGGTCGGCCAATGACTGGTGCCTTTACCCTACTGGTCAAAAAAAGTGTTTTTCGATCTTTTTTCTTACATAGGCAAGTGGGGTGTATTTTTCCAAGTAATTTTGGACGCAAAATCGACTGGGATAGGTATTTTTCATTTGTGGGCTTTAAGCGGGAGGAGTGTCGTTGAACACGTGTTTTTTGGGGGTGCTGAAGTGTATGTACCAAAATCAACAAATTGTGATTCCAAATCCGAATATTTTTCTTTTTGAATTAAGCAAGTGCGGTATCAATCTATGTATATTGTACAAGGACACGATATGTGAAATTATTCTAATTTGCAAATAAATAAATTTTTAAAAAGTTGATAAATAACTATTCCCTTCTTACCTTCTTTCGAAAATTATGATGGACTAATCAAAGTCCCTCAATAGACGCATTACCAAATCATACCTATTTTGCTTCCAAATTTCTTGGAAAGCTGAGTGAGAAAAGGGTAGGTAGATAATTATGGCCCCTAGTACCAGGCCATAGACTAAAAATACCTGATCCTTGTTAAACTTACAATATGCCCTTCCTATTATGTTCCTTGGATCATTTGGTTCTATGGAATAAAACTGACCGAATATATAGGTACCTACTGAGAGAAGGGAACACAATTTGGTTTATGCTGGTAACTAACTCTATTTGAAGTTGTGAAAAAACTGAAACTGATCCTTCATGAGTTCTTAGTTCCTAATACTGTTTTCTGAGTGTTAGCTATATAGGTACCAACCAGGTGGTATAGGTACCAACGCTATAAATTGTCCATTCAACTTTGCTAAAAAAAAAAAAAAAAAAAATTATTGAGTTTTCTAAAAAAAATCTAGTCTTCGATTTTTTAGAAAAAAGTTGATTTAATCGAATCTTACATCGATTTGTATTCATCACTATTACAATGCGACCACCCTCTACACGATCGGTCCCACAAAGTAAGCGAATTCTAATAGGATGGAATTCCGTAAGTTAGGTTGTTAGAACGAGTGAACTTGAAACGGCTGCGTCCTAGAAACGAGATACTTCCGTTTATTTCTTCCTGGAGGCGATATGATAGGTCCTATACCTTCCTTGTGGATCCGCCGCCGTCCCTCGCTACGACCACCCTACGCGATCCGCGAATATTACTTTTTGGCTTAGGAAAGCCTAGTGACGATGTTCATTACGATCGATCAAAGAATGTGAAAAATAAAAATTAGGTAGGTAGGTCATTTCATAGTTGCTGGGAATTTTCGGGAACAGTAGGTAGCGTCCTAGAAACGGGATACGATTTATTCCCATTTTGATTCCAAGATTGAGTTAATACCTTCCGTGTGGATCTGCCCGTGTGCTCGCGTCCCGACCTCCCCCCCCCCCCCCCCTTCACGATCCGCGAACCTTCCTCCGCCATTCCTTGGAAAGATCTCAAACCGCACCAAACGCTTCCAGTTAAATAGCAAGTTTTCCTGATTCCAATCAAATTTGGTTGTTGGCTGCTTTCTACGACCCAGTTGAACGCGTCTATTCGATTTCTTTCCGCCTACTTCAGTTATCTGGAATTCCCCGAGTCTTCTTCAGGTAAGCCACTTCAAGTACCTTAGGGTAGAAACGAAGCACTTTGGTTTGAAGGGATATTCCTCGTTTTTGGATAATTATTATTCTCATGTTAGGAAAAAATTCACTCATCTCAAAATGCACAACTTTCAAATGAATGTTGATGGAAAAATGTGGTTGGTATGATTAGTGTAAGCGTAATAGGGTGGTGAACCTCCGGTTGTGAGGTAACGAGACCTAGGGAGTACCTCCAGGGTGGCGTGGAAAACTTCCTACACTTGTATTGCTTTCGAATTTCATGTTCCTTCGAGGCATGAATATGTTTTTTTCTAGGTCATATTTGTGTGTTAATACCAATGCTTTGCCTACGCATATTTAATAACATATCCTCTCGACTTTTCGTACGTACTTAGATAATGATATTATTAAGGCAATAATTATTTGAATAGATAGGAGCTCAAATCGAGAAATATAAACATGCATGCGTATATAATTATAGAAGTATAGGTTGTGGCAACTCGAAATAGGACACGCCGAGGAGTCTGGACGGCGTGGGCATAAGGCCCTTATGACGTACGCAAGCCAACTAAAACTACGATCACACTCAATTGAAAAAATAATAAACCTTTGTGAAATAATTTGCAGCGTTTTTTGTGTTTTTCGAGCGCTTACGGGGAATGCTCTGCCCCCTTCCTCAGGTTCTATAATTTATTAACCAGTATGCATGAATATGATTGTAAATTTCAAAAGGCCTGTATCGCATTTAAACAACGATCTCAAAACATCAACCATAGTAGGTTCCTAATTTCTCAAAAAATCTGCTTTGCAAATACAATCAACAACAACTGAAAAATCGAATAACAATGGTTCAAATCAACAATCAATCATCATCAATCAATCTTCAATAAATTCTGTTGATTGAAAATTATCATCCTTGAAAATTATCACCATTGTAAATTATTACACAAAGGTTTATTTATTTATTTTATTTTTTTGTATTGGGGACCCCTTCTCTGCAGATCATTGGTCTATAATTATTATTAAGCACCAAACGGGTTCACACCTTTACAGCTCAGGACCCAACAATTTTACGGTGTATTGTAGGTGCATGTTGAAACTTTTTCTAAAAATGTCCAAACAACAAAACAAAAAACTTAGTAGTACGGCTGGTTGAAAAGGGAAGAAATTAGCCTCAGAGGCCCCATCAGCTATTCAGTGATCCTCCGAACCTCGTAATTGTTTTTGAGGTGTCCCGAACGAGCTCCATCAAATTTCAGCAACGTGAGTCGATTAGGAAAGAAATTAGCCTCGGTGGTTCCGAAACTGATCAGAATAACACGAGTTCACATATCATCAAACTCTACATTCACATATCAAAAACGCTGCAAATTATTTCACAAAGGTTTATTATTTTTTCAATGGAGTATGATCGTAGTTTTAGTTGGCTTGCGTACGTCATAACTCCCGTCCAGACTCCTCGGCGTGTCCTATTTCGAGTTGCCACAACCTATACTTCTATAATTATATACGCATGTTTATATTTCTCGATTTGAGCTCCTATCTATTCAAATAATTATTGCCTTAATAATATCATTATCTAAGTACGTACGAAAAGTCGAGAGGATATGTTATTAAATATGCGTAGGCAAAGCATTGGTATTAACACAAAAATATGACCTAGAAAAAAACATATAATCATGCCTCGAAGGAACATGAAATTCGAAAGCAATACATCAGTCTAACACTCAAAGCCTCGAAAAAGACACTTCATCTATTTTTGCTAATAGCACCCATGGGTGTGGAGCGATCAAGCTGGCGAGAAGTTAGGACCAACTAGACCCCAAGTGGAGTCTATGTGCGAAAGAACGGATTTTTTAAGTCAATTCTAAGGTCTTTTATGGCCCGGACTGCGAACGACGGACGGCAGACGGACATTGCAAATTTGGATTCTACTCACTTTGAAACGTAAAATGACAAAGTTTGAGGGAGGGTTATAAAAATGTTTTGCTATACGATCACATAGGCTTATTATTGAAAATAATAAACCAAAAGCGTTGAACTCAAGAAATTTCAAAACGGATTTCCATGGAGGAAATTTTGGATTCATTGCAATAGCTCAATTTTCATAGAAAAGTGGCTAAAACGTTTCGACCGTTGTAGACTCGGGAGTAATTGACCTTCTGTGGTTGGAATAGAAATTACAATTTAATTAAGAGTAATTCCTAAGTATTTACTAATCAATAATTGAATAAATTAATAAAATTGAAATAGGTGATTACCCTAACTACGCTTCAAAAGCCCAATAGGATACAGAAGTTATTATAAACTCGATTTCGGGAAGTCAGAATCCCATTGGAATTATATTATCAGCTGATACAATTGTCATAGTTTTGACATGGATATGTCTTTGCTCTGGGGGGTCAACCAAAAATTTCTGTGACGCAAAATTTGTGTCACAATTTCAGTGTTTTTCACATACAACCCAGCCGTTGCTTGGGGAATGGAACTTCCGCAGTTTTCATCGCACAGAAATCGTTCGCCACTCGTTGGAAAGCGCTTGATTTATGTGATAAATGTTCACATCTCAAGCTACCAATTTCCCCCTCCTTACGTACCCGGCTACATTCCTAAACTAAGTTGATTGGACTATAAACAATTTTAATAAGCCGGTTACAATATTCTTAACGTAAAGCAATAGCATAATTTACTCCACTCATATTAAACATTTTCATCCTCTTGACTACAGTCGACTGTTAACAACAACTCATTGTAGTGGCTTCTCTCCACAGTAGGGATGCAAAATCGGTAGCCAACAATCGATTTTGACAATCGATTTTCAATCGAGAGCTCACGATCGATTGTACCAATTAATCGGGCTAAAAAATCGATTTTTAATAAAAATCGATTTTTAACACACAAAAATTATCTTTTATATAAAAACAGCATGATGAGATGCCTACCTTCTGCTTCAGTGTAGTTAAAGAGTATACATTATAATTCTAATTTGAAATAATTGAAGATAATAAAATTCAAGTTAAAATATCATTTTAATATCATAGGGTGATGAATTACTATTTAATTTCAAAAATTTCTTTTTAATTAGTTATAAAAGGACCCTATCCTTCATAATAATGTTGACACTTCTCCACTATTCTCATCTATGTCCCATATCCAGTAATTTATTATTTTGTTTATAATTTTTCAAGTTGATACCTCTTTTTGTTTTGCACAGTAGTAAATTGTACAGTCGTGGGGCTATAAACGTGAATGATTTCCGGAACTTTTCTATATTTGCTTGGGGGAGTTTAACCTGTTTAGTTCTGTTTTCCTGCTTTAATGTATCTTTACTTTTTGAAATGTATATTTTTAATGTCTTTAAAATTAGAAGTTTTTTTATTGGCATTATTTTTATTTATTTATTTATTTTTTTTTTTTTTTGAAGAGAGGAAGGGAAGGTGTTTTATACTTAAAGTGTTGTTTTAAAATCTAACCTGTTGGTTTTTTATACTTTGCTGTTGTCTATTCTCTCCTTTTCGTGGGTCTGCTGCGTAGGTACACATACAATACAATGAGTAGTAAAATACAGAAAACAAACACCGCAATGAAAATCGATTTCACAAAAATAATCGATTTTTGGATAAAAATCGGTACGATCAATCGATTGCAAAAAAATCGGAAATCGGAGGTAAAAAATCGATTTTTCGATTTAATTGAAAATCGATTAGCATCCCTACTCCACAGTTATTTTCAACATTTCTATAAGTAAACCGTTGTTTTGTTGGAATTAGTCGGGATGCGGCCCAGGGATTTGTTTAAAGTTAAAGGATTTGTTTACAACTCTCGAGGACAACCGTTATGAAATCCCCAATCAAAGACATATCCATGTAACATGGTATCTGCTTGTAAAGCAGATAGTGGAACTCGTTTTAACACAGAATGTGTTTTTGCGATGACCTACCGAAAAAAAAATCGTCACAAAAAACCGACAGAAAAAACCGTTATGCGCCTTTTATAATGATTTTCACGTACAACCAAGCCGTTGGTAAGGAAATAGAACTCCCGCAGTGTTCATTGCACAGAAATTGTTCACCATTCGTTGGAAAGCTCTCAATTTATATAGTATTTTTCTTGTAGTTACATATTTATTTATATAATATTTATAGGGTTTTAGACCAAATTAAATGTCTAACAATTATTTATTTTATTATTGCCAAATATTGTTATTATTCACGTGCAACCAAGCAACCAAGCAAAAACACATTCTGTGTTCCTATGATTTCATACAGAGTATGGAAAAAAAATAAACCGGGGGGTGCAGGGGGCCGAGCCCCCCCCCGAGGCGCAAAGCGCCGAGTTTTTTTTTTTTTTTTTTTTTTTTTTTTTTTTTTAAATATTTCATTGGTTTTTACTGTATTTTCTAGCATATTTATGCTGCATAAGAATCCGGTTTCTAGTTATCATTGGATACACTGAGTGTCCACAATTCAAAGTACCACCTAGTTCTTATAAAATCCCCCAGTAAGACGCATATAGAGCATGTAGTGAAACTCCATAGCTGCGGCAATGTAGGTGCAAGCTCCTATCCCTACCCTTATAATTGGAAAGATTAATAAATTGGAAAGAGCAGTCACTACAAGGTACTTGAATGTCGTTATAGATGAGAACCTTAGATGGGAGATGAGAGGAGCACGTTACATCACTCCCTAAAAAAGTAATAATATAATTTTAAAAAGTCTCTAAATTTATAATGCAAAGCTTATTGAGTTTCGACGTATTGGCATAGGGAGGCCTTTCGATATTGCAAAGCGCCGAGTTTTTTTTTTTTTTTTAAGGCGATTTTTGATACGTTATGTTTCACTGGCTACAATTCACTCCCGTGTTGGTTTCTTTACTTCTTGCCGATGCTTTAGCCCTTAGGGAAAGCAAACGAATAAACGCATAGCAACCGGGGTGGCTTCGTTCGATTCTTTGGGCGGATACCTATAAATGAAACTCAAAAAATCATTGCTGTTACATAGAAAGATTTCAAAATCTTGATTTTCGAATATTTCAGCCCTTTGGTTCTACTCTTTAGTGTTGGTCGAACTCGATGACGACGTTACTGGCACATCCCCGGCCAATAAATGATTATGGCCAAATATCTCAGGCCTTTTCTGTAATAACCCCGCATATTTCCGTTAATTCTCTACTATTCATTCATTCTTACTTGTATGTCCTACTAATCTGAATTTTTACTAAGGGATTGATTGCTTGATGTAATGTATTTTTTAGATGCGAGTTTGCGACCATCCAGACCACCTAACTATACATAGCATTCTGATCTATTTTACCACAATGGGCGTAAAAATGATTGGGGATCATCAATCCGATCAATCCCCATCCTATAGAAAATAGTTTGTAAAAGTGGGAATATACCAGAAAAGATCCATTATCTTGAAGTTAGGTCGAATGCTTTTTGAGAAATGCTTCGTTCGGCGGACGGACAGTTTTTTTTAAATTCGATTTTTGGATTCCACGCATCTTGAAACGTAAAACGTAAACTAACTAATTTTGAGGGGGGGGGGGGGGGGGGGTTAATTTTTTTTTCTTGGTCGATTACAAAGATTCATTTTTGAAAATAATAAACCAAAAACAAGGCTAATGTAGCGGCAAGTATCTCAATCCTTTGATACTCTGCCTATGAAACTGATCTTTGAAATGGAAGCCTCTTTTCCATTTTGAAAGGAAGGAATCGTAAAGTCTCTGAAGCTCACTAGATCAGCTGGGTGAGATCTGGAGCTAAGATCATTAGGTAGGTACTATCCAACCGATGAAGCTGAATTTTGAGAGGGAGCGGGTCGCACATTCCACCTATCGATACAGTTATCCAAACCTTAGGGCCAATAGTGAGGTCAACAGAATGTCCTATTTGAGAGCATATAATGTAAATTAAATATAATGATAATCATTATTATAATTATTAAAGAATTGTCATTATTACGTGGGGTCAATGTTGCGTGTGAGCATACCTTGATGTATAACTAATTCAATTAAAACCATTAATTCCAGTGTGTTATGATATACTGCTGGCAGTTCTGAAATCGGTGGGATTTTCATCAACACTAGTGTCCTGGTTCCGATCATTATTCACAGACAGATGGCAAAAAATAAAAACATTAGATGGAATTGAGGCCGATTGGTGTAGATTACTTGTCGGGATTCCGCAGGGTTCCGTTCTTTCGGCATTGTTATTTGTACTTTTCATAAATAGGATATCTGATTGTTTTAAGAATTGTAAATACATGCTTTATGCTGATGACTTGCAATTGTACATAGAAACGGAAATGGATAGAATTGATGAAGTTATTGCACTGTTGAATGATGATATAAGTAGGCTCAACAGTTGGTGTGAACAGCATAGTTTGAGAATGAACCCACAAAAATGTGAAGTAATGATAGTTGGATTTTCACGAATTATGGAACGATTGGATTATCAAGGCTTTTATCAAGGTACGGCACGATGGCCTGTCAGCAATACTAAAAAGAAAAGTGTCATTCGAACTTTTGCCGTTCATCTTCCAGAATAAAAAACTTCGCAATAAAAACTATCGTGATTATTCCTGAGATTTCGTCATTGTACAGACAGAATTACAAATCTATTAATGTAGATGACCTTTTTTTTGCTTCACTATTACAAAGCGCTCGAGTTGTGTATTCTCCGGCCTGAGACAATAACTCACTAATTCGGTGAATCATAAATATGGAAAGATCAAGTTCTAATATTGAGAGGATTCGAAAGAAACGAAAAAAAATTAATTATTAAACTGAACATCTCAGCTTCATGAAATCTAGGTACCGAGGCATCCGTTTAATTGTCGAAATTACTTAATGCTTTTATAAATAACAAAGGGTTTGATCGCGTTTCAAATTTGAGATAGCAAATTAAACTACCTATAGTAATCGCTTGTTTAACGTTGTTCTTGAGATGACTTTACGAAACGGATCACAAGTTAGGTTATCTGAGTAATTGAATGTTGAAATTGGAGTTTGATGGTGTACAATTTTGATCTGGTATAAAATTGGGCGTATTTCAGAAATAGAGAATAGAATATTAAATTTCACGATTTTGTTGGTGTATTATAAGGGGTGTAGGTGGTTTCAGGGAGTATTTCGATAGTTAGTTAGCAAGTTCGAACATGTCGAGGATGGTGTGCTGTTTAGTGCTGGCAGTGCTCCTGGTGAGCGTTTGTGGAAACTGTGTGACGCTCGGGATGCCTACGATTTCTTTAGGCGGATCTGGAGGACCTTTGGGAGGAATTGGGACACTCGAGTTCGAACCTCCATCACCGTCTGGATCATCCATCGGCGGCCAAGGATACTACAGTCCATACATTCCCTACAGTAACAACCCTTACAGGCCTAACAATCCGTACAGTCCTCAGAATTATAACCCGTATGCCCTCAATAATCGTAACAGACCCTTTAATCCATTCAGTCCTAACAACAATAACCCCTATGGCAGTTACAATCCGTTCTATCCCAACAGTAATAACCCTTACAATCCTTACAGCCCCTACAGTAACAACCCTTATAAGCCATACAATCCATATATTTCTTACAATCCTTACAACTCTTACGACCCTTACAATCGCAATCCAAACCAAAATGGTCCATACTATCAGCAACAGCAACAAGAGCCGTGGTACTCGTGGCTTGATCCCCTTCACCTGTTCACAAATTAATCCGGCCAAAACATCCCAGAAAACTGAACAAACGTGTTTCTTCACTGCGGCAATGAAAAATAGCTTCTCTACTGTGGCAATGAAGCATATCGTCTCACCTCAGTCATGAAACACATTTCACGACCACAAGATATTCTATGTAAGTACTAACGCCTGCAACTGCAACGTTAACACGTGAGCTTGAAAAAAGTGGAACTGTAAAAGAAAAGATAATTCAATTCAATTCAAATCGTTTATTTGTATCAACTATTAACCCTTTAGGTATTACAATAATGAATTAATGCATTTTTATAAATTTGGCGTGATAACTGAAACGTAGAATAAAAAAGATATCACAAGATTACGATCCATCTGTTGGTATAGTATCCTTCTTCCGCTCCTCTTCAACAATACAGGTATTTATATTACAATAATGATGGAGCTCATAACTAGGTTAATCGCATAAATATTGTCTTGAAAATCATAATTATTTGGCGTAATAAAATCAAATATAATCAATCATGATTAATCTCTATCTCTATTATATTATAAGAATGAAACTCTGTGGGTCTGTGTCGCTTTCAAGGCCGAATGGACGAAGGGATCCGAACGGGGTTTTTCTTTTATTATGACCGGAAATCTTCTGGGGCCTATTTCACAAAACAACATGTTACAAGTGTACAAGCTAACAAGTACAGGTACTTGTAATGCACGGTAAACTAGAACAAGTGTTTCACCAAAACAAAGAGTACAAGTATAGAAAAGTTACACTTGTAGAAGCTAAGTTTACAAGTGTAGCAGAAAAGAAAAATGGCGTGTGGGGACAAACGAAATGAACAACGTCAAGCGGGATGCCGAAATTGAAGTTTTCCAGCGAATCATAATATAAAAACGGTGTTAAGTACACGATAGGATGTTTATCGTACATGACAAGGTGTAACGATTTGAATACAGACAAATTATAAACTGAAGAGTGGAGAAAGTGTGTATTTGATTTCAACTTATTCTGATGGCTGGCATAGTCGGATTTTTCTCCTTCATTCAGTAGAAATGATAAATCAGTTCATCAAGTCATAATGCTGCTGGAATGTCATCTGTAACTTCGAGATGATCTTCACACTTCACTTTGTTCTTCAATGATAGAGAGATCCTCAATACCCGATCAGGAAACATTGCACAGGGTCACGCAGCATTTGAATCTTTCAAGGGTCTCGGAAGACATCTTAAATCTCTCGTTAAACTCAAAAATACCCACGAAATGAGCGTTTGTTCTATTCGCGTAATCGCCGGCAGACGAATACGATTACACGAATACCATTACGCTAATAAATATTCGTATCCGCGCACTCAAATTCGTGAATATAATCACAGCCGGTTCAGAAGCAACGAATAATTATCGCGAACCCTAAATTCAAAGAGACCTATTTGGAAATATAATCCTAATCAAATCGTGATTTTTTCAACTATAGGTACCAGGTACTTATAAAAAACTTGATTTCATTTTGTGCATGATACTGGTATTTTTCGTTCAAATTTTTACAAATTTCCTCAGTATTTCCCAATTATGTTATATTTCGAAAACGGATTAAGCGCTTGACAGCGTTTTATTTGATTTGCGGTATTCTCACCCAAAACAATTTTTCACACTCGTCCGAATCCACACAGTAAAGGGTGCGGCAGAGCCGAAGACCCCGTTTCAAAGGGCTATATTTATATTTAAAAAAAAAGTAAAATAAAAAAAGGTAAACATTGGAGAAAAAGGGTTTTATTTATTCTAATCAGTAGGAAATATAGTTTTTGTGTTCAAGTTTTGAAAACGATATTGCTAAGATGACGTGAACTGCAGAAATCGTTTTGAAGAAATGATTCAGCGAATCTCATCAAGAGCAAATTTTTTCAGTAGTGATGAGGGACATTTTCACATTTGTGGAACAGTGAATAAGCGAAATTTCCGATAGTGGGCTGTGGTTAGTCTCGTCAACTCTATGAAAGACCGCTCCACTCAACTAAAGTCACAGTTGGTGTGCTGTGCCTCGATTCGGAGTGTTTTGTAGAGGATTAAGGCTAAAGGGGACGGGTGTTTAGTGTGATTCTCAGATAACGGATGGCGCGGAAACTTTGTTATGTTCGCTCGATAGCCTAGGATGAGACAAACTCAAATATATATTTAGATTTGAAAATTGATTGACTGGTGTGGAGATAATCAAGATTATCTATTTGTATCTTCCCTCTCTCTCACACAACTGTCGTCTCCTTTAGCCTTAAGAGCCTTGCTGAATGTGGATGACAACAATTTTGGAGCAAGGAACCGGACCTCTGGCTTTTGGGACCTGGACCCCCCCCCCCCCCCCCTTCGGGTATCATTTTCAAGACTTCACAATCCAGATAAGCCATTTAGGAATATGGGAAATTCAACACTTTCGAAAATTATAATCAAATTTGAATTTTTTCAGGTAATTAAAGGCGTTATAGCCGTTTTAGTGAGTTAAGGTCGACATTACGTACAAATTCTTGAAAATTGTATATCTCGAAAACTAAGCGTTTAAAAAAAATCTCTAAGAAGGGCTTTTGATCGAAAATTAAGTAGTTGTAAAAAAGTCCAGTCATGCAGCATGACCCCATGAGCGAATTTTTGAAGAAATCTTCGACATTTCAGTCGCTATTGATCGTGTTGAGAAATTTTAGTTTATGATTTTAATAGACAAACATGGAATCAAATTATTAACACATGCACAGAGTAAACTCATCAGTTGTGATTACTTTTTTTTTTTTTTTTTTTTTTTTTTTTAAGCACATACTACCTACGTTTTAAACAGCATGGTTCTAGGATTGGTTATACAGGGATACTTCCATAAGAGTAGTTCAATCTGAATTTGGACAATGTTTCATGCAAATATTACCGATTTTTACAACTAGCGAACGGCATTATTTCGATTTTTGACTGATTTTTCAACTTTGACATTTTCGAAAACTTGATGGATATTCTTATAGGAAATTTTACGCTGATTCCGAATATACCACGTGTTAGTATGCTGAAAAAATTTATTTCGCACAACAAATCGCAAAAAATAGGCTATTTTGAAATTTTTGACTACATTTTTGAAAATTTCAACCCGAAGATGTAATCCGATCATTCTGGCTAACGAACTTGAACTTTCGTTTTGTGTCCTTAACTTTTTAAAATTTGTTTGAAGTTTCTAGCACAATTCTACGGACAGTTATCGTCTGGAATGACACATACATACATACATACGTATGTACATACATATATACATACATACATACATAAAAAAATGCGTTTAACTTCAGAATATGATTCAGAATAGCCTGAAACGGATTTCTGCATAAAATTTTTTCAAAAATTCACATTCTACAAATTTTGAGGCGAGAGCAATAGCTTAATTTTCTTCAAAAATTCGCTAATAATTTTCTTCAAAAATTTGCTAAAACGCGGTTAAAGTTTTCCGGATATAACGTGAGACACCCTGTAGATAGAATTTCTACGTAGAAGGTTTATCCAATACGGAAATAATTAACCTTTTTGTAATAAATTACAGCGTTTTTACCATACTCTCTCTTCCAGCTCACAAATATTAGTCGATATGCACATGGCCTATATATAATTAACAACCTGGAGAAAAAAAATTACCTTCCTAGGTACTTTACCTTCTAATTATGATTAGTAAAATATTTATGTCGTAGTTTTAGCATTATAGCTGAAGGCTCAATGCGGAAAGCTACCGGGGGGTCCAGGGAGCGAAGCCCAATGGGCGGAGCCCCTTGCGAGGCCCGAAGGGTAAATTTTTAATTGAATTCACATTTTTTTTCAAATGAATTCATCTTTTCTCCAATTTTATTCATAGTTTTTCCAATTTAATTAAACTTTTTTCCAATGGAATTCAACTTTTTTCTTATTAAATTATACTTTTAGGTTTTTGTCTGATAAATGAGTACGTACCTAAATCTGACATGTAGCTACCTGCTGCAACCAACTGCAGCCAATGGGCCACCGCTTCATTTCCTCCAAAATTATGTTTGTTTTTTCCTACAAAGTGTGCTACTTGAATAAAAATTGTTTGCGAAACTTGTAAAAATGTTTTACTACGTTTGTTAGCTTCATTAAAAATAAAAAGTTCTTTTTCAGACTTGAATAAAAAAGGTTTAATTTAATTGGATAAAAGTTAAATTCAATTGGAAACTCGGCCCTTCGGGCCTCGCAAGGGGCTCCTCCCCTCGACCCCGCCGGGGGGGCCTTGCCCCCCTGGACCGCCCTTTTCCTTTCCGCTTTGAGCCTTCGGCTAAAATGCTAAAACATGGAACATGCTTTCTTCCCGCTAATTCGTAAATTTAAATAAATTTAAAACTACGACATAGATGTTTTACTAATCTTAATGGTAATTGTTTACTATTACTTTGTCACCTCCAATCGTTTTGATACTAACGTATATTGTAGTGGAAAGGTTTAGAAATATGAAGAGATAGTATTTGAATGCCGGAAACATGTTTGAGCCCGTGAAAGATAAGCAGAGATATCATACACTTCATTCTGACCTACATGTCCGACTAATCTGTATTTTTACTAAGGGATTGACTACTTGATGTTATGTAATTTTGAGATGCGAGCTTGCGAGCATCCAGACCACCAACCTATACACAGCATTCTGCATTCTTGGTGGTCTGGATGCTCGCAAGCTCGCATCTCAAAATTACATAACATCAAGTAGTCAATCCCTTAGTAAAAATACAGATTAGTCGGACATGTAGGCCTGCTTATCTTTCACGGGCTCAAACATGTTTCCGGCATTCAAATACTATCTCTTTATATTTATATACCTTTCCACTACAATATATGTTAGTATCAAAACGATTGGAGGTGACAAAGTAATAGTAAACAATTACCATCGTAATTAGAAAAGAGTACCTAGGTAGGTAATTTTCTGTTATGGTGCGCGTCTACAATTACTATAACCAAGATTAACCTCTTAACCAAGTGACAACAAAACAAGTGGCATTGTGTACTATATCTTCTTCTTCTTCTTCTTTTCTCTTCTTTTTGTACTATATCCATTTATAACATTTTGATGTGGATATGTCTTTGCTCTGGGGGGTCACCCAAAAATTTCCGTCACGCAAAAGTTGATGTCACAATTTCTAATGACGTTCACGTACAACCCAGCCGTTGCTAGGAGAATGGAACTTCCGCAGTTTTCATCGCACAGAAATCGTTCGCCACTAGTTGGAAAGCCCTTGATTTATGTGATAAATGTTCACATCTCAAGCTACCAATTTCCCCCTCCTTACGTATCTGGCTACATTCCTAAATTAAGTTGATTGGACTATAAACAATAAATTTTGTCCACTTTATTTCATTTACTCCATCATTAAATCCACTCCATAGGAAACATTTTCATCCCCTTGACAAGAGTCGACTGTTAACAACAACTCATTATAGTGGCTATCATGAACATAAAAATGATATCGTCTGTATTGGAGAAATAACTTATACCTAGTATGCTTTTTTTGCCTTCAAGAATAATAAAATAAATTCTTTATCCTACATTTCGTCGCCTACAGTCCAAAGTTAAAGGGTTTGTTTACTACTCTCGAGGACAACCGTTATGAAATCCCCAATCAATGACATATCCATTTAAACATGGTATCTGCTTGTAAAGCAGGTAGTGGAACTCGTTTACTTTATTAATATTTTTTCCATTAAGAACGATTTTTGTCCGGTGAAAACCACAGAAGTTTCATTCCCCCAGCAACGGCTTGGTTGTACGTGAAAATCAAAAGAACAAATTTCATGACACGTCCGCGTGAAGTTTTCGGGCAGTTAGCTCGAGGCTAAAGCATGTTTCATGCTAAAATCATCAATAAATCAAATTTTCGTATATGACGCCTTTAATTAAAAATCTTTGCAATTAGAATGTTAGGGATTGTTGTGGGTTCATTGGAGATTAGGGTTAGCGGGATTTCACTGAATCGTTGGAAGGATCAGAACCTCTTTAATGACAGCTGATCCCGACTCTCAGCTGATCCTGATGACCCAGCTGTCAGGCTCCTGCCGGCCTTCCGACACCCCGATGAACACAAGAGCTGTGCACATTGCATTCCCCCGTGCCCAGAAGGCGAATGCCCCCCCCCCCCCTCCCTCCACCGCCGCCTCCCTCTTCCTCGTGAGCCTCCCGAAGTTTCCTCCCTTTCGGCTCTCAGTCGCGAGCTCCTTCGGCGCCCGTCCTATTGTGCCGCAACAGCATAGTAGTCCTGAACGGTCCTCCGGGAACGCGAGTTCGGTGCCGACAGTAGTTAGTGTGCGAGTTCAGTGCCGACAGTAGTCAGTGTACGAGTGTGGTGACTACGAGTGAAAAAAATCACAATAAATCGTCTTTCAAGGACACATAGTAGCGCGCACTCGGTAGCGCATTGTAGCTGCACATAGTAGCAGCGCATTGTGTACAAGTGTTGTCGTCAATAAAAGACCCTCAATGTCTTTCAATGACCCCCATGTAGTCACGTGTCACAAGTGCGGTGGATACAAGGTAATGACACCATAACAAAACTACGAGAGAAATAAACAAATTTCTATGCATAATTATTGTTTTTAATCTTGAAAAATAATGTCGAATTAAATTAAATTGAATTATTTTCATCCACCAAATTGTGAATAGTTTTTCTAACAAAATAAATTTCTTATATTGCCTGCCAGGGTTTGAGTCTGTAATGACGCTTACTGGGAAAAATCGCAATAAACTGCCAAAACTCTGAAAGTACGCCATTTAGGTAATGTTTTCCATTGTGATAAAGACCAAGAAATAGTCAAGAAATTCCAGTTTTTTTTCAAAGATACCTATCAAGAAAAATTTCAAGAATTCCAGTTATTTTCAGAAGCTATGAAATTCCGGAAATTAGTGTAAGTGCTAATTATTAATAAAAACCAAACTTTGTTAGTTTAAAACGATTCAGTACAAAATACTCCTAATTATTAGACGATTTTGAATCAAAACAGTAGCAGATTGGATGATATTTTTAATGAATTGGTGACAACAAGGGTTATAAAGTCATTTATAGTTAAAGTCGTGAAGAATATTTTTAATGACTCGAATACATCAAAATCTTAATATTCATTTTAAGAAAGCCCTAGGGTGGTGGGACCAGTGTTTGACACATTAAGAGAAATTTTGACTTTGACAAGCAATTTAGTAATGTTTTTTTGTTTGATCAAACTTGAATCTTACATCTATTGCTGCATCAGGATGTCCTCAAACTGCTCAGTATTGACAAAAAAATCACTAATTAAGTCACAAAACATCATAAATTCGTTTTTTCGATATCAATTTTTTGACACAGTATTTGACAGCCATATTTCTGGCTGCACCTGAGATTGACACCCTATGATTGATAGAACAGTTTTTTTGCTATAATTTATTCCGTTATAGTTTATTCTACCAACAAAACATTTATTTCAACTTTTTATAAATAAATTGCTCATTTTAACTTGGTTTTATTAGACTAAACGTAAAATTAATATGAGTATTCATAAAGTCAAGTCGAAAATATCACCAGATGTTTCATCACAAAATAAGTACGATAGGTACCATAGGTACAATACGTTTCTAGAGGTAAGCTAGTAGCTTGAAGTATTTTATATATTCATATAAATATAAAAAATAAAGAATAAATGGCAAGAACGAATAGAGATCCATATTGGCAGCACTGTCAATCACTGAGGGTAGCAGGAGTTTGGGGACTAGTAATTGACATTTGCATTTCCACATGTTATTATTTAGGTTTTTACTACATTATTTATTGATTATATTATTTTATTGTTAAGATTACTTCCAAAATATGATAGCATAAATGCAATCTACACAAAAAACGGATTGAGAAAAACCATGGAAACAATCGAATGTGAAATTGTGGGGGGGAGGGGGGGGCGTGGTGAAGCGAAGTAAAACACATACCTCCTTAGCAATATCACTGGAAACAGCAACAAAGGAATGCCAACACGAGGTTCTGTTGGGTAACCTTCTTCGTTTTTTTGTGGTCTTATATCAATAATAAGACAAACTTATATTTTATAAGAAAAACACATTATTTGCCGGAAGAAAAACACGAACTGATTTATTATTGGAATATTGAACATACGATCGTAATTCAAATTAACTGGAGAGCGCAAATTGTACAAACAAAAGTGAAGCTTTGGTAGGTAGGTAACCATCACGCGAACTGCTACAGTTTCATTAGAACCCGCCTGAAACCTTTCTCCACATTTATACTTCACTGAGGTAGTATTTTGTTTCAAAATTCAAAAGGATCAAGCCCGTAAAACACTTGTATGCCTAATTATTCAAACTTTTTCGTGAGATGTCAACCACTGGGTCGTTGTCAAACTCTGGTCCCTCCACCGTATGGCTATAAAGTGAACACGTTTGCTGAAAAATTTATTCTGAGTAGGGTGGAGGGACCAGTGATTGACAGGGACCCAGTTATTGAAATCTCACCAAGAAGTTTTATAATAAGGCATTTAAAAGCGTTTTACGGGCTTGGTCCATTTGAATTTTGAGGCTAAATACCTTCTCAGTAAAGTATGAAGGCGGGACAAGGTTACCCAACAGAACGTCGTGTTGTAATTTCTTTGGTGCTGTTTCTTGTGATTTTGCTGAGGAGCTAAGCGTTTTATTTTGCTCCACCATGCCATCCCAATTTCAAATTCGATTGTTTCCATGGTTTTTCTCAATCAGTTTTTTTGTGTAGATTGAATTTATGCTATCATTTTTTGGAAATAATCAAAGATAACATGTGAAAATGCAAATTTCAATTACTAGTTCCCAAACTGATGCTGCCCTCAGTGATTGACAGTGCTGTCAATATGTATCACTATTCGTTCTTTATTTTTTATATTTATATAAATGCATATCAACTCACAAGCTGCTAGTTTATCATTAGAATCGTACTGTGCCTATGGTATCAAGAAAACATTGTACCTACTTATTTTGTGATGAAATATCCGATGATATTTTCAACTTTGTCTTTGTGAATACTCATAATAATTTTATATTTAGATTAATAAAACTAAGTTCAAAATTTATTTGTAAAATCTTGAAATTAAATGTTTCCACATTATTTGTGTACAAGGAATCATTTATTGCAGAAGAACAGACTGCTGTGTCAATCAAAGGGTGTCAATCACCGGTACAACTAAAAATGTGGCTGTCAAATACTGGGTCGAAAAATTGATTCCGAAAAAACGAATTAATGATGTTTTGCGGCTTGAATTAGTGATTTTTTCAATACCGAGCAGTTTGAGGACATCCTGATGCAGCAATAGATGTAAGCTTCAAGTTTGAACAAACAAAAAAACATATCTTAATTGCTTGTCAAAGTCAAAATGCCTCTTAAGGTGTCAAACACTGGCCCCATCACCCTGGATAGTTACAATCATCATTTCATCATTCATCATCATGTACCACAATCATCATTTAGCAGTGAGCCTCTTGGCAGATATGTGTCTTTAGATCACCCTAAAGGTAGACAAGAGGGATTGCACGGAACCAATAACTTAAATCTATTGGCTAAATCACGAATCTGGTCTCAGCACAAGATAACATAGGCTATCTCTGATAAATAGGCTAATAGGGTAATAAATAGGATACATGTATGAAAGTTCGTCCTAAAATTTGAATATAAAATTAATAAAACATCATTACTCGTGAAACATCAAATCGTGGTAGCTACCTAATTACCACTAATTAAAATACTCTAGCTTCAGAGTCCAAAAACTAAAATCAAAATTACAGCCGGAAATTTCGCGACAACCCTTTATAATAAATACAATAATATTAATAATAATAAAGTATGTTAACGACATTTTTCCGCTTCGTAGCAGGAAGAAAAGCTGTGTATTCGTGCAGTGATCCGAAATCCAAAATTGCTGTCTTCCGAAATCATAATTTTCGCTTGCTTTCTGAGTTTCCGAAATTGCTGATCACTTTTGGATCCGTGTCCGTCTAACTTCGGCTATTTCTTGTCACGTTCGAAACTATTCCATGTCTTCGATTTGGATGAGATTTTCGGAGATTATGCGGGTTCACTCTTAGACGGTCTCCTATAAATGTCTTTGCCTCGAGTCAACAGAAGAGTATGCGCATGCGCATAAGTGAATTTCTTATAACATTGATTGATTATCTCTACCTGTCTGATTTCTTTCAAACTTGGGCAGGTGGTTAATGGGTATATGTTTCAGGATGGATCCCTATAAATTTTATCGAGATTAGTTAAGTTATAACCATTGCGCATGCGCAGAACAAAAATTGGTTGTCAGTGGCGAAACTCCGGCAATAAATACCGATTATGAAATTATCAAGGTTTGTGCGGGTTAACCCCTAGGTCAATTATTCCTAATCAAATCCATCGCCCTATGATGAAAACTATACTCATACGCAAACGCGAATTCCCCAAAACATAGATTTACGATTTTGGACGATTGATCCGATTTCGTTCAAGCTTAGGGTACTAGAGTACTAGACTCGGGATGGTATCCTATACAATTTTGCGATTTGTTACTTAGTAACCATGATTACTGATTTCGGTTATTTCAAAATTTTATAATGGCTATTTTTTAGTGGTGGTAGTGACGTAATCAGTAAGTTAGTGCGTAACCACGTGATTGTGTGTGTGACACATCTTGGCAAGAGTGAGTCCATCAGATCCAAGCATGATCTCATACTCGTTCATCGTGTTTGCTGCTTTCGTTGGATATTCCATCAAGGTAATGATTTTCACATTTCTGTTTTCAATATGATTATAACCCTCACAGTTTTATTAAAATATGTACTTTGGTTGGTATTAGTTATGAAATGTATCTAGTTATGTAACCATGTAGAATGGTAATGAATTTTTACTTATATGCAAACTATGATGATATTTTTACGTGTGGGTGTGATAATAAATAGCAACTTTTCATTGAATCGATACATTAATCAATAATTGATAGATTCCATTAGCTGTGGTAACATACAGGGTGTCTCGACTTAAGTTCATCAAGCCACGAAGGTTGATTCTAGAGCTCATTAATTTATAATCGAAAGTTTCGCTTTTTCCCCCCCCCCCTTTTATTTGGCATTTTAAACAAATACAGCCATAAACACATCACATAAAATTAAAACTAAAACAGCATCAAATTTAAACTAAAACTTCAAATTGCACGGAATGATGAATTTAAATAATTCTTCATAAATTACAGGATTTTGTGATATACAAGGGTAATTGAATGGTGTTTCAATTTTCAAATAAATTGAATCAAATAATGTTTTTTCTTTGCTCAGCAAAGAAATCACACTCCAATATCAAGTGTTCAACATCGCCAGACGGATTAATATCACAGTAACAGCACTCCGGAGATTCGTACGTTCGTGGATCAGTTCGATGCAGATATTTAGGACATAAGGCCACTTCTGCTCTTAATCGGGATATCACTCTACAAATCTTTCGATTCCCTGCAGTTTCCATCGTCCATGTCCTTATTCGTACCTTGGGTTGGTGCATTTTGCAGAACGAAATGGTGTCACTCTCGTGATACATCTGGCTCCATCGGGTATCGTGGTATTTCCTCATTACACAGTACAGATCCTCTTTAGGTGTGGAGATGTTCACGTGTGGTCCTATCCGTGCCCCTTGTTTTGCCAAGCGTTTGCCTAATGTTCCCACTCATCCCATGATGTGCTTTCACCCACATTACGGTAAAGTTAATGCGTTTGATGTAGCAATCGTGTAATAATCGTAAAATCTGTGCTACTAAGGGGTTACTTGCTTTAGTAGGAGCTGGGTTTTCCAAGATTTTTATTGAACTCAAAGAGTCAGTGCATATGACAATTACAGTTTCTAACGAGCTGCTGTTCAGAGGATAATTTACTGCCATCGTGATCGCCACCAGTTCTGCAGTAAATGAACTTGAAGTAGTCGAGATTTGGAACAATCTCCCCAATTTCTTGGTCTTATCCCAAAAAGCTGGTCCCACACCGTCATACGACTTTGATCCATCAGTGAAAACAACTCGAGCTTGGGGCCACGTGGAATATAAACGTTCCCATAGGAGCTTATTAATGGAAGGATGTTGGCTGGCGTGTATGTCAGAAAAACACATGCTGACTTCTATTCGGCTGAATAACCCCTCGTATGGCTAGTGTAAACTGAGGTGGAATCCGCCCGGAATGTAGTGCATTCGGATAGGGAATGTACTCCTGGGTATAGGTGTTCACCAATAATGGAGACCTTCTATTCGATCATCTTGAGGAGCTAAGAACGTTCGTACTAAGTACACTGATGCTATCTAGAACTACGCTATCCTGGAGCTTTAGTCGAATCATATATTGATCAGCTAACACCTGTGCTCGGAATGAGATTGGCATTTCTCCAGCTTCTGCCAATAAGCTGGATTGGAGTAATGAGCAGTAAACCAAGACATCTTCTTAATGATTTATATTGAACGCGGTTCAAAATGCTGAGCAGGTAATCGCCAGCTTGGCCAAACCAAATGCAACCGTAATCTAACTCGGCACGGATCGTCGTCTTATAAAATTGGAGCATTATCACTGGGGGGGCTCCCCAGTCATCATTGACAGGATGTTGTAGTATTTTTCGCATTTTCATGCGATATGCGTTATTTGCTTCTTTCAGGTCAGGGCAATCTTAAAGTTTCACTTAAGGATTTTTTTCAAACGCTTTGTTCAATTTTAAAGATTTTTTGGGTGTTTCGTAACTGATGACATTAAAACGGCAATAGCTCCCATTAGAATCACTTCAAACTCAAACATAAGGACACCGTTGGAAAGAGCGATACATTTCTTGACTACCTGAGCCAAATCAATATTTTTTGAGCCGAATTAACACGTAAAAAAGAGGCTAAGAAGCAAATTTCGAAAACTCATCAGAATTTCACCTTTTTTCTATTAATTTGTCATTTTGCACTTGATACAGACTATTTTGGAAGGGCACTCTACGTGGTAAACTTTCTGAAAGTATGAGGTATAGTCAATTTCACTTTTACTTTGCTAATTAAGGGGAAAATATTATGCTTTAATGTTGAAAAACTTGGTTTTTTCAATGAAATCGAGGGTCGTAGAAAATGTCCCTCTATGAAAGTTCGAGTTTGAGGCCGGTTTCATCCACGGTGAATCGAATGGTACCTAACACTCCAGATCTCCCTGATTCTGTTATAACTTGGTGTTACACTAATTATGCAGGGTGGCCTCCAACTGGAAAAGCCAGGAAAAACCTGGAATTGTCAGAGAATCCTTCGCGTAGGGAAAAGTCAGGGAATTTAGCAGAAACCACCTAAAGTCACGGATATTTTCAAATGAAAACTTTGTGTAATATATTACAGTGTTTTTAGGTAGTTATATTATAACTCCTTAACAATCAAACTTCAATAGCGTACTTTAAAATTCTACTTATTATTTCATAGGTGAGTTATGCGGATGACAAAAATAATTATCGAGTGCTGGTTAAACTGTTCAAAGAGTAAGAGAGGTTACGTCATTGGCTCCTTTGTTTACTACGAGTACATCACCTAGTACCTAGTAGTACATGTGAGTGAGTGTGTGAGTGTCCTTCCGGACGAAAACTCTCCTAGGGACTGAGATAAAAATTCCGTTCTTGCGCCAAAAAATGATGAGTTTGTTGGCCAGCACTTTTTGAGCGCAAAGTCAAATTTCAAAAAATGTGCTGAAAAATTGCTAAAAAATTGTAAGAAACTCCTAAAAATCTTTAAAATTAAATTATTTCCGCAGAATATTTCTCAAATAAGTTTATGAACTATAAAACAGATCATTCAAAAATCTATGCACAAAATAATGCTGAAAATGTACTTAAATTCATTAAAATTTGCTAGAGTATCGATAAAAACTCCAAAAAAAGCTAAAAATTCAAAACTTCTGTATGAATATGCGATTATTATTTAGAATACGTATTTTGCCATAAAATTAATAGTTAACAATTTCCTTGCGCTCAAAAAGCTCGAATTTTCAAACAATTTAACATAATATTGTATGATAACTTGGGGAAATTCGCTCATAAGATCATGTTGCACGACAGACCCTTTTTTTCTCTCACGATGGAAGGTTATGTGATACCTCAGGAGGCATTGCAAGAAAAATGTTATTATGTGTTGGTCACAACCTACTTCCGATATTGACAACTGCATGAATACGAACGACGCTCCATCGATAAGAAATGGTACTCGGGGAGCCCGTTGAAGGTTTTTTTTTTCTTTTTTTCTTTTCAGTCGAAACCATTGAGAAGGTTTCCAGCTCCGCTTGATATGCTCTGTAAACCTTCTTTGTGACGCCGGGGACGAGCGGCCAATTAATTTCACGCGTTCCTCTTGCGGAAAAGGGCTCCGCAGCGCTGCAGCCGATGGCATCCATCCGTCAGACGTCCGCTCCAAGTCCTTTCTAACGAGGGGCCTTTTTTCCATAGGAATTCCGATCTCCTTACCGGCGGCAAAGGCTCGAAACTGGTCGCTTTTGACGACGAGGATCGTCTGAAACGCGGGCACCAGTCGTCTCCAGGGTATCCACGATTCGATACTCACAACTTAGCGTAGGTAAACAATATAACTGTATTACATAAAAAAATAATAATAATAAAAAAATAAAAAATAATAATAACAACAAAATTAAAAAAATAAATAAATAATGGAAGAAACTTCTGGAGTAATGGAGTCTTATACTTAAAGATCAAACAGTTGAATAAAAATGTGATCCATCATGATAGCATCCATGTAAAATGAAAGAAATAAGGAAAGTAGTGTGAAGCCTCGCACCAGGGTTTTTGTATAGTTATCAAGTACATACCTACCTACTACCTGTTGCCTAAGTTACTAAATTAAAAAAAGAAGTGTTTTGTTCTTTCATGGATGTTAGTGAAAAATGAATAGTGCGGATTTGCGTAGTACAGTTTAAGAAAGACGTTTGGTTGGGAGATTGAAATAGGTACACTAATTTCTAGAAAAAAAAGTCTGCCAAGTTTTACTTATCGTTTACCTGTCGTGAATGTATCGACCATTGAGGAGTTTTAAATGATCTTGAAAAATTCCATAGCGGAAAAGAGTAAATCAAGAAATACTCGGAGTATTCAATGTCATAATTGATCAATGAAGATACAAAACAATGATCCTCGATGCATTTACTGATGAGTTGGAAACAATGAAAAAGGTACGGGACCATCTACAAATAGCTCGCGCATTCTCTAACACTTTCATCGAAATCAGATGAAAACAGTGGAAATTAATGTCGTTACAAGGATTTCATACAGGCGCATGCGCAGTAGCTATAAATGATACAATCGTGTTGAAATTGATACGGAATGATCAAATCGTCATCCTCCAACTATCATCCAAATTTGAGCGAGGTGGGACGAATAAGTCGTGAAAAAATGGAGCATAATGGAATTTACTGGGGGCTTCTTCAGAAACACAAAACTTGAAATATAAAATTCAAAATTTTTCTAAAATACTTATTGTTTTCTTTTTTAAGATAAAAAATCGAATTCAGAGTTATCAGTGAGAAAAATCAAATTAAAATGGTTCAAGTTTATGAGGACAGAAAGGCCTTCTTTTTAAAGTCTTGGAACAATGCCAAAGACTAGACTAGATATAGGTTAACTTAAAAAATAACAAAGCAGTAATATAATACTTATCTCTCATGAGACCGTGCAGGCGGAAGCGCTAAAATTGAATAATTTATTTGTTTATTTATTTTTTATTATTATTATTTTTTATTTATTAAGGTTTAAGCCGCTTTTCAACCAGAAGTGTTATTAGTGGCATTGGACACGGTGTCTTAAGGGACACTTCCGAATCATTATTTATTTATTTATTTACATTTGTACGGGCGAACCCAATTACATTGTTACATAAAAAAACAAAGGAATTAAGTTGACGGAAACCAACGGAAAGAAATGAAACTTCTGGAGAAAAAAAGAAAGAAAAAAAACTGTTCGATTTGAGGCACTGAAATTTCTGATTATTATTATTATTATATTTTTTTTAAATTGAGGTTTAAGCCACACCTCAATCAGAAGGGTCTTTAGCGGCATTGAAAAAGGTGTCTAAAGAGACACTGGAAGTGGCACGATTCTAAGGCGAGCCATGCTGCTATCCTTGACTAAAAAGGAGCGCCATCATGGACTCCTCTGGCAACTCGAAGGGGGAAAAAATATGGGATATAGTGATGAGCACTGTTTAGCCCCCAAAGTGGATTTAAAAAAATCCCAAAAATAAAATAATACAACTAAGACTAGATGTAAAATAGGCTAATAACTATATACATAATACTATATGCATCAGCAAAAAGTGAAGTAAAACTACGACTATAAAAATATATCACAGATCAGATATCATAGTTCGTAGTAGATCTCAGCGGCTCTCAGGTACAACAACAGGGATCGGGCCTCGTCTTGTCCGGATAAAACATCAGCCCACAGAGGGGGCTGATGCTGGGCTCGGAGGTCCACTAGGGCTGGGCAGTCCTCCAGAAAGTGGCGGATGGACAGATCACCCCCACACCTCTCACACAGCATCTCGAACAACATTTGAATTATTATTAAATTGACACTATTGCCTATCTTTTTTCCCCTCAACCTACCTACCAGTATTAAATAGCATCATAAAACGAAAATCAAACAATTTTGACGAGCGAGGGGTATTTAAAATGTTTCTAGGTTAATTACAAAGGTTCATTATATTGATGCACCAAAAGTGCCACCAATTAGCCCAATATTCACGAGTTAAATGAAGCCGATGGTAACATCTACGCACGATAGGCTGTTTCTAAAAAAATCTCCCATGTGAAAGGGACAAAGGCCATTATGAATGCAGTGTTGCGCGTGGTTAAGCTCCACTGATTATACGCCGAGAGCGGATCTCAACAGCAATGAAAGGGGGACGTTACTCGAGGCGAGGAGGATGAGCTTGATTTCCATAGCTCTGTTATAAGGTCAAAAGTTCTTTCTTTGCCCTTTGCCGCTTGTATTGTCTGAAACCGTGACGGGGTTCTGGCCTTTTGCGGGACTTCCGAGTGGAAACGTCTATATCGTGAGACCTTTGGGTTGATACTGGACTCTGGCATTTGAAGTTTGTTTCATAGCCAGCGTAGCAACAAACTTTTAATATTGGTTTCATTCGGTTGCAGGAAGAGATGTGATGGATATGAATACTTCATCCTCTACGTTTCTGAATGTACGACACCCGAGGTCACACCAGAGGCATTTCAGCCTCTTGTTCAAATCAAATAAACGTTATTATTATTTTGCTTCCGAGACTGCAAGGCAGCGGAAGCTTTGTTTTCACTTTCGAAATGAAAAAAATTTTTTTGCTCCAAAATCAAAATTTCCACTCGCATTTTGCGTTTCAGAGCCTCCTGAACAAATTTGGTCTGTCTGTCCGTCCACATTTCATTGTAACAGCCATAACTTCCACAATGTTGATTCGATTTTAACCAAATTTTCAGGGATCGTGCGGGTTAAGCTCTAGATGGTCCCCTATCAACTTCATCATGATCGAATCAACGGTAGCTTCTGCGCAGGCGCTAACGTTAATTCCTTGTGACGGTCATAACTCGGTCAATGTTGAACGGATTTCGGTCAGATTTTCAGGGATGATGTGGGTAAGGTCCCTTGAGGTCCCATAAGACAATCATCATAATTGCATTAGCGGTACGCTCTGCGCATGCGTGAACGAAATATTCTAGTTGGGGCAGCGGAAGCTTTGTTTTCACTTTCGAAATGAAAAAAATTTTTTTGCTCCAAAATCAAAATTTCCACTCGCATTTTGCGTTTCAGAGCCTCCTGAACAAATTTGGTCTGTCTGTCTGTCCGTCCACATTTCCTTGCAACAGCCGTAAATTTCCACAATTTTGATGCGATTTTCTTCAAATTTTTGGGGATCGTGCGGGTATAGCTCTACATGGTTCCCTATCAGTTCCGTCATGATCGAATCAACGGATGGCCGTGAATGCACTTCCATCCTCTTTGATCCCGAACGCTCTGAATGCGCTCTAGCGGATGAACGGCGCGGTAGCAGGGTGGGCCAGCAACACAGGGTAAGTTTGGAAAATGAACAAATCGGGTGGTCCATCATGCTCAAAGTTGCCAAAAAATATCCCCAAGGATGTTTTAATCATGAATTTAGATCAAAATATTAATAAAATCCTGTAAATCAATTAAAAACTCCTTCAGTTTTGATCTGATTTAGACGAAATTTTCAGGGAACATGCGGACTACATCCTGGATGGTCCCATATTAAAATCAAAATTTTCCTTATTAATTTCATTTATTATATGTACCATTCAGCTTCCAATTTCCCACCTTATTAATTCCCTGATGCCAGAACCGGTCGTTTCTAGTTTTCTGGAATTTAATGGTGACGTACTGTGAAGGTCACGAGGAAGCTCATGTGCCATTTCCTTGGCAGTGTATTTTTTTTTTTTTTTTTTTTTTTTTTTTTTTGTAAGGTTTAAGCCGCACCTCAACCTGAAGGGTCATTAGCGGCATTGAAGAAGGTGTCCAAAGGCCCACAGGAAGTGGCACGATTCTAAGGGGAGCCATGCTGCCATCGTTGGCTAAAAAGAAGCACCATCATGGACTCCACCGGCAACTTGGAGGGGAAGAAAAATGAGGGGTACAGTGATGACCACTGTTCAGCCCCCAAAGTGGTTGAAAAAAAAAATAAAATAAATAAATAAATAAAGTACTAGAACTAAGACTAGATGTAAAATAGGCTAATAACTATATATATGCTACTATATACAATAAGCAAAGCGAAATAAAACTACGACTAGATGTATATAAATGTATCAAAGAACAGATATCACACTTCGTAGTAGAGCTCAGCGGCTCTCTGGTACATAACAGGGATCGGACCTTGTCTGGTCCGGATAAAACGTCAACCCACTGAGGGGGCTGATGCTGGACTCGGAGGTCCGCAAGGGCTGGGCAGTCCTCCAGAAAGTGGCGGATGGACTAATAATAAACAAACTGCTTCAATAGATTTGGTTACTGCGTTGTTCGTGGTCTCTAGTTTTGATGTTGAGGACCTCTGTGGATGACAGTGTGGTTGTTAATGTGCAGTAGATACCTACATACCTACCGTTTTTGTTTATTTTTCCATTTTCATTGTTTGTGTATCTTTATTTCAATCATTAATTTATTAATAATATAATTTTCATTTTTGGAAAGAACTGATGAGGTTGGTGGTGCGGGGAAAGAATTGTAAAGCGAAAAGGGACGACGCAAGTTAACGACAAGGGGAAAATCATGTCAACGACCATTTTCTTCAGGGCACTGCCCCCCTAGCGCTCCTAGCGGTGGACATTGATATTTCGGAGCCCCGTTCATTTATCAGTGTATTATATATGAGATAATAGGAGGATACCAAACTTTTCCAATCGGTTTCGCAACGCTAATCGATCCGTGCTAAGTGTTACACATTCATTGTAACCAAGATGACACGCACCAAAGGTTTTGCCTCGATCTCACAGTTTTGCTGTTCTTTGATCGCTCATTTAACCAAAACGGGCCCCAATCCCAAACCGATTGCGTCATTCAATTGCGTCTTTGGCCTGCCGCGCAACGTCCGTCGCGAATCCTCTTTCGCCAGGATGAGGCAGCCCGTTCACACCGATTAAACCTCAGCCTGTGAGAACGCTCAGATGATTTCCCTGTCGACCCATTAACGGTTGAATAGACTGTATAATGAGAATTGATGTTACCTACCCCAAAGTTAGCCGGTTAATTACTAGGACGTGCTTTCTGCTAGTCACCCACGTTCTCCTTTGGCTTGGCAGCTGTGAACTATGCGTGTAATTCTCAAGAATTATTGAGATAGAAGATCATTCAAGGAAACCCATTATCCCGAGATAAGCACTGGATCTCTTGAATGCTAACTCAATAGCTAATATAATTTGTCAGTTCAAGGAAGCTTTTCAGTGAATTTTGCCGTTATACTCGTATATACAGGGTGTTCACACATAAGATTGTTAACCTCCTAGGAGTCTATTCTACAACGAATTTCCTACATATCTTCGACATACCTGTTTATCAATTCAGTTTCACTGTTCAGTTATCCAATAATCGCTGGTTATTTTAACCGAGCATCGGGGTTCGGTTACCGTTTTAGCTGCTCATTTAAATGAGTACTAATGGAATCATCCATGACTGTTTGTTCTAATAAACTTATATACCTATCTTATATCGCTCGTGTTTCTTTTCTTCGTGTTTGAAAATTATAGACTTCGATTCTAACTGGGAATTAGATTTTGATTTCTCAGATGAAGAAATCATGGCCTTTCTCGCTTGGGTAAGAGCGAGGCCTAGTCCAAATTATTTATTCATGGAAGTGGACGAACGTTGATTTCCTTAGATGATTTCATTTAATGAAAGGTACCTATATTATTTGTTCTACCCTAGAACATTTAAGATGTATTTACTTACTTATAGGTTTAAATTCAGTTTTCCTGTTTTCCTATTTATAATACTACTTATAGGTAGGAAGAAAACGGTTACAGAGTGTTGAGGGGTTAAATGAGGTAGGTTCTACATCCCTACCTTCCCAACGGGCTGTCGTTCTGTGAAGGTACAAGGAGGTAGGTGCCTACGCACTTTTCACTTTCCCAACGCATTGAATGCCAATGAGGAAGCTTTGTAGTTAGCCTAAAAAACATTTTCAGGAAACTGCTGAAAAGTTTGGGAAACATTAAGTGTGGGGGTATATGAAGAGTGTAAATAAAATAAAGTGTCTATGCCAATTTTTTTAATACAAATATTGGTAAAGTAAAGTGAAGTATTGCATTGAACGTCACGAGTTCTTTTTGAGGCTGAGAGCTTGTGTGTCTTTCGTCATTCGTGTAGAAAAACAAAACAGATAACTTCAGCGATTCACGAAAGAAAGGAATCATTGATACAATGATTCAAAAGAAAGAGAGTATGGAAGAAAAATGTGCCTGAAAGCTGAGTTCTATGAGCTGAGCTGAGTTGCTATGGAAACAACTAAATACTGCGCAGTGTTCCAACCTAATTTTATGGGAATATTTTGCTGTTGTTGTTGCACCCCTGTTTTTCCCGTGGCAAATGCTGATTAGTTAATCAGCAGTCATTTCATGATTGATAAATGGTATCTGAATGTCCAACACATTTTAACCTCTGAGTAATTGTAATCAGTGGTTAGTTTGTCAGACATTGGACTGAGCATTGATAAACCGGCCCTAAGTGTATTTTGAAATGAGTGAAAAAATGTGAGTCATTTCACACTAAATTTAAAAAACAGTTTTCTACTGCTCTCCCTCATATTTACATATTTGTTCACACTTTGAAAAACGTGTAAATGGACACGTTTCTCATTTTAAAGGACACCGACAAAACTAAAAGGGACATTAAAAAAAAAAAAAAAAAAAAAAAAACATTAGTAGATTGACTTTTTCATGACTTCGCTGATAAAAACATCAGTAGGGTCACATTTTATCGAATGTTCTAAGGAAAATGAGCTATTTTGTTGGCTTCAAAGTTTTAAAAGTGGGTAGGAAGGGTCAAAAGTCCGTTTCATACATCATACATTTGAGGTGTCACAGTTGAAGTAGGTATTTTGGTACTTTTTCCGTTATAACCCCCCCCCCCCCCCCCCCCCCCCCCCCCCAGTCAATATTTGTCTTCAACTCGCCCGCCCGATGTTTCTAGGCATTCCTAGGCATTCTTACTTAGATTATGTTATGTTATGTATTTTTGAGATGCGAGCTTGCGAGCATCCAGACCGCCAAAGTATACACATTATTCTGACCTACATGTCCAACTAATCTGAATTTTTACTAAGGGATTGACTACTTGATTTTATGTAATTTTGAAGATACGAGCTTGCGATCATCCAGACAACCAACCTAAACACATCATTCTGACCTACGAGTATTTTTGCGAATTCATGTGCATTCTACTTGTGCGAATTCGGAGGCAATCAAACCACAACCACGCCGATTTGTTTCAACAAATTCTCAACTTCTGAAAACAAGGCAATTCTTTTTTAATTTTTTCCCTTTTTTTTAAATATTATAATTTCTCCCCACAGCTTGAAATTGTCACCAATTCTACGTAAATACATAATCGAAGTAAGAAGGAATGCCTAGAAACATCGGGGGGGGTTGAAGACAAATTGACTGGGGGGGGGGATAACGGAAAAGTACCGGTAGTTTTTAGCGCTGAGAAGATTGCGACCTCTCCCAGTTCTCTAAGATTCATCAAAACTTGAGAAAAATATATTCGTAGGTGAAAAATGCCCATTTCTGACATAAATTTTTGAGTTCAGCTGCATAGATTTTTGCGATATCGTCACACGGCTAACCCATCAGTTATATTCAGGACGTTTTTAAATTCTGTGTCGAAGCGCTGAGCCAAGAAATGAGGCTTAATTTATTTATGATTACTCCAACTACTTATGTTTACTGTGAAGACTGTGTATTAAACTCGTGAATTTCGATCATTGGTTATCTCTTTCCTTTTTTTTCCGGGGGAGTTGACCTGTGTTGGGCATAATCTTATCGTCGAATACGAATACGATTGTAATCGCGATAATTATTCGTTGATTCTGAGTCAACTGCGATTATATTCGTATTCGTATAATCATATTCGTCTGTCGACGATTACACGAATACAACCCATAAAAATTCGTCACGGTCATCAATTTCAATATTGCGTCCCTCCTAGGGCCTGCCAGGCCTTGCTTCAGAGGGACTTCCTATTGAAATAGATTTGAGACAAATAGGATGGGCTCCAATCGTTGAATTCGCTTTAAGGACGTCACTCTGAAGCTAGGTAATATTAGCAAGGCTTGGCATATTATAGGAGGGAAGGCCTATTTAAATTGATGACCGTGACGCATTTCTATGGGTTGAATTTTAGTGATCGCCGACAGACGAATACGATTATACGAATACGAATATAATCGCAGCTGACTCAGAATCAACAAATAATTATCGCGATTACAATCGTATTCGTATTTGACTATAAGATTATGCCCAACACTGGAGTTGACTATCTGGAGGGCTGACAGCTGACTACTTTTCCGGGGGAGTTCATGTATCCCCCCTCCTCACTTATATCCACAATGCGCGGAAGGAATGACGTATAATCTAAGATTTTGATGATGTATTTTACTCCAAGTTCAACTCCGTCGATATAGGCGGGACCGCTGATTGACGTTCTGCGGATCAGAATAAATTTCCAGTTCCCGATTTGACGAGCGTCCAAAATCCCACGAGCCGCCATTCATCCGTCCTCAAATGGTTTTACACTTTATCCCGGCTTTCAAAGGGGCATTTGTTTTCAGCGGAGTCTTTCGAAAGAGAGAAAAAAAAGCCTTATCAATCAGCTTCGCGACGTCGGGCGCTGAATGAGGCGGTAATTCATTTTGGAGCTTCTCCAGAAGAAAAAACTCCCTAAAACCCCCACGCACACTCTCGCGCTGCGCGTAAATACGCGCTACGAACACTCACACTAGAGCTCCAGCGTTATAAGAGGTCGGAGATAAAATAAAAAAGGCTCTCTTCGTTTATATTTTGAGCGAAGTCGGCAGAAATGAGTTCCCTCCGGTGGTCCACTAATATTCATAGGTCTGCGGCGCTAAGTGAAATTCACGTCCCTCGAGGCGACGTTTCTTTATGGTAATACTCTGGCAGGATGGGGAACAACAGAGACTTGAACGAAAAACCTGTTAAAAAGAAGCGTTATGCGTTAGCGTTGAATGTTTAAAAAATTTAATTTTTAATACCAATACAATTAGGTATGCCTGATAATAATAATAACACATACGGTCGTCCTTTGGCTTCACATCGGATAGGTTTGATGTTCGTCATTCACTCCATAAGGCCCAAATCGAATCGGTGAAATATAGTAGGTATAGTAGAAGCCCTTAGAAAACACCCCAACGCACCCCGAAATCCCAAAAATTTCATGAAATTTTACAGGGAGCCTCTCTTGGACATTAGGGGACGAGTCAAATGGCACTTAGCTACACCATCGTGAAAGATCTATCCAAACCATCAGATAAATTCATGTGACAGGAGCTCCTTGAAGTGATTGGTCCAGTCTTCAGCACTGATTGATCCAATACTGTTCACTGCTTTGTTACGAAAAGCTTTCATCAAATCAGAATTCGTTGGCGTTCTCCACATTCTTGAATTTGTTAGCAGGTTCTTTATAGTAACTTTTCTCTAATTCCTTACACAATAATCTGTAGCTCATTTTAGCTCGATGATAGGAAATTCTAGCAATATCGCTCCCAGTTTTTCGCCGAAGATCCAGCAAATTGAACGATCCTTAGCGGCCTTTTCTATAGAATTTATATTCCCAACATGGCTAATTATCAACTTTTCTATTCTTAACTATGCCAATGTTCCACGTCACATAATCTCGTATCACCCTCTTGAGAGTTGCAGATTCAACTTCAATATCACAGTAATCAATGGTCAACCTGCTACGCTCTTCATCAATCTTCTTCATATAAGCCCTTACTTGACTCTGAACCCATGGTAAGCGTGGCACCAGTTAAATACAGAAGAACTTGTAAAGTATAGGTGTGTTATTTATTTTAATTAATTTCTCCTCGGAAGGTCTACGCCTATGCAGATATATTTAGATAATGTATACATATTGACTTCGTTGTGTAATTATAGAAAGGTGTTCTGCGTAGAAGGGATATCAAACACACAAATAATAAGCTATTGTGTAATAATTTGCAGTATTTTGCTTCCTCGGTCGATTACAAAGGTTTTTTTATTAAAAATAGTAAACCAAAAGATCCTTCGACCGCCGCACAGTGGCCAGAAACCGATTCTAGGTTTCTGTATGGTAATACTCTGGCAGGATGGGGAACAACAGAGACTTGAACGAAAAACCTGTTAAAAGAAGCGTTATGCGTTAGCGTTGAGAGGTGAAATATAGTAGGTGTAGTGGAAGCCCTTAGAAAACATCCCAACGAACCCCGAAATCCGGAAAATTGCATGAAATTCTACAGGGAGACTCTCTAAGACATTAAGTGAGTGAAATGACGGGTTCCAACCAGATCAGCTGATTTAGCTAAATTCTCTCCTATTCATCCTGGGAATTTGAAATTTGGCAGGGAGCCTCTCTGGGACATTGAGAAACGAATCGGTGGTCTACTTCTATGAAAAATCACTTACAGTGTCCGGCGTATTTTTCAACGTCTCCTAAATGTTGGACAATGCATCAACAGAAACTAATTCAAATATGCCTCCTATATCTGACATAATAGCACCTGTTAAAAGTTAATTGGAAGAAACTGTAAAGATAGAGGAACAGGTTAGGGTTAAGAGGTGTGGTTTATAAAATAAAAATAAAATTGCACCATAATGAATCTAAGTTATATATTCCTTAGTCAGCAGCACTCAAAGAGTCGACCGATGTCGCGTCGAATAATTGCAACTACGAGAATGTCGACTTCTAAGTAATAAGGCAATTCAATGCCTTGACGTAAACACAACCAAACTTCAAACTGCGACTGCATTTTGAAGGAAGATACAAATTTTTTGAATTCGCAGGAGCATGCTCTGTCGCAAGAAATTGCTAACAGCCAAAAAACTATGTTGCTCATAAAAAAAATTATCAAGAGAATTGACAGTATAGAAGAAAATCTAGCATTATCTGAACCAAAAAAAAAAAGAAAAAAGAAAAAAAAAAAAAAAACAACCAAACAGAACCGACACTCGGACAACAGAAACGATATTATTCTTCATAACGTTCCAAAAGAGAAAGAAAACATGAATATTCTCAAGAGAAAGGTGATGGACATTTGTAGAACGGTATTAAATTGCGTTCTTGAGGATTATGAAGTTATTGGTGTAAGACGTTTCGGCACCATCCAACCTTCTAGAAGTAGACTAGTTCACATTCATTTTGGTAATAACTTCTCTAAATCTGAAGTACGCCAGAACATGTAACTTGTAAAAGTTCAAGGGATCCCAATAATACATCCGAGTTCTACGACAGACGATCACAGGAATTTGAGAAGCATCTCTTGCCCAAGTTGTTTCAAGCAAGAAAAGACGGGAAGCATGCCGTCTTGATCGGAGATGAACCACTGGTTGATGGAAAAAAACTTATCATTCAATATGGACGAAGTACGTTGGAGGATTCTACATCTACTAGGTCAGAAGTGGAGATTAATCTGAATACTCCTTCCCCGTTCCCTCCTAACATTTTCGGAAAACAGGTCAAGAAGAAGATGAAAATCTACAAGAGATACAACGAACATCAACACCGCTTTGGAAATGTTGGCAATGACTCGGGATTACTATTGAAATTCGGCAGTGGAGTCTAGGCATTATTGATTTTGATCTATGATAACTAGCAGTGCTCATTTATTATACGTAAATTATGTGGACCTATATAAGTAATTATTGGATACATCATACGTATAAGTCCAACACTGTTTGTTGAGGCAGAAATGAAGCCAAGATATCATGTGCTTTCTTTTAATATGTATTTAAGGAACTTCTTGTAATACCTAGGGATTATAAAATAAAATTGAATTGAATTAGTAGTACGTAAAGAGCAAACACGAGATATAAAAACCATTAAACGAGCGAAAACGAACAACTATTATTGTTTGTTGCGGATGATGGCCAACTGTCGAAATCCTTATCAAACATTGTTGCTCTTTATTTCTTAGAACTAGACTGTTTTAATAACTTCCTTTTTTCTTATTGAAATGGGTGTCTGAAACTTTGTTGCGAGGGATTTAGTCCGTATGTTGGTTGACTTGGAAACTGAAAGAAATTACATTTCTTTCAAGGGTGAAAATGAGGACGATAGACAATGCCGAGCGACCTCGCGAAAATTGCGTTTTCTCCGCACATTTCGAGGCGGAATTTGTTTATCTTCCACCGGAAACTTCTCCGGAAGTCCGTTTTCAGGGGCGGCTCGGAAGGTGATAAGGGACGAAAGAGAAGAAGCAGGAAAGATAACCAATGAATCTCATTAACCTTCTTTACTTTGTACTCGAGAAAAACGGAATTGCCGGGATATTTCGCTCGTCTAAAGATAAGTAACATCTTGTGGAGGGGGGGGGGGAGGGGGGGTGTTATTCTCTGTTTTATACCTAAAAACACAAAATGAACGTTGTTGTAGTCATCATTATTTCAGGAATTCCTTATTTAATCACCGTAAACAAGTGTGTTTTGTGTTCGCGCAATCAATCAATTGATATATTTTTCGAAACGCAATGTGTATGGCAATTGCCGTATCTAACAAGTAAAATACCTATGTAGATAAAATAATTTGTAGCTTTGATGGCTAAAAAGAGAGACTGTTTGAATTTTTTATTTATGGATGTCATACAATTAGGACCGTACGGTCCTCTCTTACATTATTTGACAATAATCATTACACGTTCATGTAAATATAGGTAATCAGTCGGCCAAAAATTACTCAACCCAAAAAATGAATGGAAGTGTGGTTGTGCAAATGACTAGGTATTTCTTATTTTGTATATCTTATACTTACGTAGAATCAATTTATTTAAAAAAAAAAAAAAAAAAAAATCGTGTTGACTTCTTGTAACTTTACACGAAATTAATATGTAAAGGTGCAGAAGAATCTTATTTATTAAATGAAAGCTAGAAATAATAGGTATGTTTAGTAACCTTGATGGATAATCTCACTCATGTTACAGTCATCCATTTTATTTTTAAACTCCTTCTTGAAGGTAACTGTTGACTTATCTGTGTGAAACAATACGGGCGTATCATTGTATATCCAAACTGACTGTCCATTGAATGATTAACCTAAATACTCTGTTCTGTGAATGGGGATCTGTAAAAGATTTACAGCGTTTCGAGTCTTAAAATTATGGATATCTGCCATGTACTCGAATTTATTCCACAGATAACTAGGCGATCCAAACTTAAGGATTTTAAAAAGTAGCAGTGCTATTCTATAAATTCTCCTCTCCTTGATCTTCTTCAGCCATTTTACTCCTTTATAGTATGGAGTTACATGTTCCAAAACTGGAAAATTAAAGACAAACCTCATGCAAGCATTTTATGCGCATTGCCATTTATGAATTGCTTCATTAGGTATATCACAATACGCAAGTGCTCCATAATGTATAATTGGGAACAACATAGCTGCGTTGCTGGCATGCTGGCAACATCGCAGAGAGAGAAAAAGGAGAGAGAGAGAGAGATAGAGAGAGAGAGAGAGAGAGAGAGAGAGAGAGAGAGAGAGAGAGAGAGAGAGAGAGAGAGAGAGAGAGAGAGAGAGAGAGAGAGAGAGAGAGAGAGAGAGAGAGAGAGAGAGAGAGAGAGAGAGAGAGAGAGAGAGAGAGAGAGAGAGAGAGAGAGAGAGAGAGAGAGAGAGAGAGAGAGAGAGAGAGAGAGAGAGAGAGAGAGAGAGAGAGAGAGAGAGAGAGAGAGAGAGAGAGAGAGAGAGAGAGAGAGAGAGAGAGAGAGAGAGAGAGAGAGAGAGAGAGAGAGAGAGAGAGAGAGAGAGAGTAGAGAGAGAGAGAGAGAGAGAGAGAGAGAGAGAGAGAGAGAGAGAGAGAGAGAGAGAGAGAGAGAGAGAGAGAGAGAGAGAGAGAGAGAGAGAGAGAGAGAGAGAGAGAGAGAGAGAGAGAGAGAGAGAGAGAAACAAAAAACAACTTTAAACAACAATTACTAAAAATTTACAAAAAAATTACGCGAAAATTCTGGCAGCTATCGGGATTCACTATCCCACCCGAAGGGCAGCTCGGCCGAGGCATCCCGGCCGAGCCCTGACCCGATCCACCATGGCGGCCTCCCGAGGGTGCCCATCTATTTTTAAATAAGCACTCTTATACGGGTACAGGTCATCTCGTCCGAAGAAAGAGGATTATATTAAGCTGTTGTTCGGTCCCCTAATGAGCCCCCCTCGGGTGAAAGGTGTGAGGCATGTGTCAACTCTTCCGTCAAGAGGTCAGACCAGTACAGTATCAAGTCAGTGATAACTCGGCTATCGTTACGTGCTGTTCTCCCAACATTTAGGGTTGGCCTTCGACTACAAAAACAACACCGAAGTACACAAATATCGGAGAACGCTGTTCGGCCTTCCATACCTCTCCTTTTTTGAAGTGAATGAGAGTTTGGATAATGATTTCTCAATGCCCAAAAACCAAAAATTTCGGCAATTCGTCAAATACTTGAAGGCCACTTTCACTACTCCTCAATCATTGTTCCCACCAATTATGTGGGGACAGTGGAACTCCACCTCCTGTAGGACAACCAACGCCTGCGAATCCTTCCATTCTAAGTTTAATAAACAATTTAACTGCAGCAAGCACCCGAACATATTTGCATTTGTGGAAGGTCTGCCTGATATTCAGATAGACAGTACGATATCCATGAACAGTGTTAGTGAACCGGTACGCCCACGTAAAGAATAACAAAATAAATTGCATCATATCGGTTAAGATGTTGTCCCTTAATAAGCCTGTATTCTGATTGATGCTGGCGAACGTACGATGAAGAAGTGGACATCGCTTCGGATTTTATATTAAGGTTTGTCCGTGTTTTATGTTTCTATTTTCGTTATATGTTGCAGCGGGCGAGCTGACGTTACCTATCCAAAGCGTGATGTCAGCTCGTCCGGAGGGTAGTATTAACGAAACCGGACGAGCTGACAAACTCCCCATCGGACGAGTTGACACTGTAATCGGACGAGCTGACCGGATCCCCTCTTATACACGAATAATCAATCGGTCCACGGGATTTAACCAGCAGGCGAGTCCGCCCTCGGGCCGACCGAGAAACCCAGTCCGAAGCTCCACATTGAAGAACAGACAGACACGGAATCAAAATTGATCAGCACGTTCTGAAACGCAAAAAGCAAGTGGAGATTTTGATTTTGGAGGACAAACATTTTTTCGTCTTCAATCACGAACACTTTATAAGCCAACATTTATACTTTTTAGCCGAATATTGCTGAAATACAGCTTATTTACTATAATATCAAACATTAAATAGTTTATGTACAAAATTATGCTGAAAAATGTACTTAAATTTTATTAAAATGTGCTAAACAATCGATAAAAACAGCAAAACAGTTTGAAATCCGAAATTTTTTTTCGAATTGCAGAATATTATTTAGAACGAGTTTTTTGCCATAAAATTGGTAGTTAACAGTATCTTTTCCCTTAAAGTCCTTAATTTTCAAAACAATGTAACATAATATAGAACGATAATTTACAAAAATTCGCTCATGCGAGCATGCTGCATGACTGGGAAGTTTATATTTCCAATGAAAATAGAAGTACATAGCAGTTATGTGATAAAGTGACGAAATTTGATAAACACTAAGTTTGATAAAAGAGTGCGAAATTGTATAAGTAGGTAACTACGAAACGCAATAAGAAACTCCTCTGAAATTTCTGGTACGAAACATAACGCTTGAAGAGTTAGTTGTGATCCAAATTGGATTATTCAATTTTCCTGTTAAACCAGCACCAAATTTAGTCACAATAAGCGCCACCTGCAATGCATGGCTGCTGCGAACGATTCCTGTGGGTCAGTGTTGGGCATAATCTTATCGTCGAATACGAATACGATTCTAATCGCGATAATTATTCGTTGACTCTGAGTCAACTGCGATTATATCCGTATTCGCGAATCGAATTCGTCTATCGGCGATTACACAAATACAACCCATGAAAATACGTCACGGTCATCAATTTCAATAGGGCGTCCCTCCTGTAATATGCGAAGCCTTGCTAATATTACCTAGCTTCAGACGTACGTCCTTAAAGCGAATTCACCGATTGGAACCCAGCCTATTTGTATTAAATCTATTTCAATAGGACGACCCTCTGAAGTTAGGTAATATCAGCAAGACTTTGCATATTATAGGAGGGACGCCCTATTGAAATTGATTACCGTGACGCATTTTTATGGGTTGCATTCGTGTAATCGCCGACAGACGAATACCTACGATTACACGAACACGAATATAATCGCAGTTGACTCAGAATCAACGAATAATTATCGCGATTACAATCGTATTCGTATTCGACGGTAAGATTATGCCCAGCCCTGCTGTGGGTTCTAAGCAGAATGATGCCCTAAGGGCGGAGTTTTTTAAATGTTTACTGAAGCTTTCTCGTTCCCCAGCAGGTATAATCTTGCTGGTCTATTTCACAGGCCCGACTACTTCCCGTTTCACAAAACATCGCTAACCTAAACTCCTATTTTGGTCAAAACCGTCGGTTTGCGCTGTGAGAGCCTCCCAACTTCAGAGCGGCCCGTTACCCGAGCGGCCTGAGCTTTCATGAATACCAGTTATTTCAGTGTTATTTTCGTCAGTCGTTGGTCGCCGAACGAACTGTGAAATTGCCGCCGTCTATAGCAGTGGAGGGGGGGGGGGGGGGGGGTGCCGTATTGTTGGGCTTTATAGTCCGCAGTCATCCAGTGAAACGACTCTAATAATATTGAACAAAAGGAAACCTCATAGTCGAAAATATTCTAGGACTGGAGTCTATGAATGTCCATTTAAAGTAAACTGCATAATTTGCAATAACATTTAATGCCTCTAGTCTACCAAGGTCCGACATTTTTAGCCAATTTCCTAAGAAAATTAAGCTATTGCAATGAATCCAAAATTTCCTTCTTGGAAATTCGTTTTGAAATTCTTTGAGAGTTTAACGCCTTTTGATATGTGTATGTAGAGTTTGATCATAAAGTTCTTCCCGATTTGCGCGCAAACAGATGGTCGTTGAAACTTCTCGGTGGTTTAATTGTCACTTTCTGAGTCACTTGGTTATTTTATATTGCTGTAATATTCTCAGTTCTGGTGGTATTCTGATCAGTTTCGGAACCTCCGAGCCTATTTTCTTTCCTAATGAACTCACGTTGCTGGAATTTAATGGAGCTCGTTCGGGACTGCTCAAAAACAATTACGAAGTTCGTAGGATCACTGAATAGCCGAAGGAGTCTCTAAGGCTAATTTCTTTCCTTTTCAACCTGCCGTTTTACTAAGTTTTTTGATTTGTTGTTTTGACATTTTCAGGAAAATTTTCAACATTCACCTACTAAATATAAGCCGTAAAATTATGGGGTCCCTGAGCTGTGAAGGTGTGAACCCTTTTGGGAACATGTTTTCAGAACATTCTGATTATTAATTGTTCAATACACAATCATTTTTCCCCAAACATGAACACAATTTTTGATTCACTTGTCGGAACAGCCCTTATGTACGCCTCCGAAATTTAGAGTTTGAGGTACTGGGAGGAACTTGAAAATGTTCATTTGAAATTTATTAAAAGCACTTTGCAACTGTCCAGATATACACCTGGATATATGATCAGGGCCGAGACTGGACGTCCTCACCTAAGTGTGACAATTTTTGATCGGGTAATAGGATGGTTGGAGAAGGTACTTAGAATGAGCAAGGAGAGATACCCTATAATTTGCTTTAAGCAGTTGGTAAATACAATTGAACTGGGGTTGTTTTTAGAAAAGTATAACTGGGCTGCTCAGCTTAGGAGGACATTGATTAGTTTAGGTTTTGAAGAAATTTGGAAGAGACAGGATCCCGTAGAAATTAATCAGCAACGAAATTTTATGGTGCACTGCTATAAGATGAAAAAAACAATATGAAGATCGTGAGCGCATCGCGAGGTCATCCTACAGTAATATTTATCAGCAAACCCACATCACCATGGGCACAGAAAGTTATCATTAATGACTGAGGCGCCAATGATTTTCAAGCGATTGATCACCTAGTTCAGATTGTCAAACCATAGTATCCTTCAGTGTACCTACAAGAATAACTATTCACATATCGATCAAATCGAAAAATGTATTTTGTGTAATACTAACAAAAATTAAACACTGCAACATGCTATAGGAGGATGTTAGTGTATCGGCTCAAATACTTGGGAAATGTGTCCTTCTTTTCCTACGAGGTATTAAATATTGTAAAATGTCGGGGCGCAGATGAGACCGTCATGTTGGGAAATTTTTTATTGTCGTACGTGAGAATTTGTACATTCTTGGGCAATTTAACCTTCCGGCAGGCGCAATACAAATCCTAACACGATCAGGCGCAATTCATCTGACAGGTTAATAGTGTAGTTTTTGTTATATGAAAAATAACGAAAAAATTCATAAAATCCAACTTTTTACACTTGTGTGTGTTTGCGGTTTCAGATAACTCTTCCATAGTATATTATATCAATAAAAATTGTAAATTGCATCAAATTTTTCAGAAAATTCTGACAGGTTATTCGCTCGGGTATACGATCAGACGCAATTCATCTCACAGATTATGTACTGCGATAAGGGTCAATACCATTGAACTAGGGGCTGGAACTCAGGTATTTTAATATTATATGAGAGATAAAGAGAAATAGGTATTGAAAAACACGACGTATGACAGATAAAGAGAAATAGGTATCGAAAAACATTTTGATCTTATAAAATACATGATTGGGCGCAATTCATCTGAGGGATTAACGTACCCCCGTCGGAAGGTTAATTTGTGAAGCGGGGTTATAAGATTGGTAATTGTAGGTACGCTCCGTAAAGAAATAATATTAAAATAAGGAAGTAAAGAAGTGAAAATGAACGTTATAATGATCGTCAAAGAATAATGCTAATATAATAACTAGTATTCATATTAAAAATATGTATTAACTGTATATGCTTCATTATTGTTTAAGTAATGATGGAACGTCTTGACAACAAACTGAAGATTACATTTGTTTAGCTTACTTTTTTTTTCTGTCTCTTTAGAAGTAAGACTTTTCCTTCTAGATTTTTATTTCATAGACATTGCTTCATCTTGTATTATTACGTACATATTAAAGAGAACTCTTTCATCTATTGTGCAAGGAAACTTTATACAATAAAAAACTTTGAATCTTGAATCTCTTGACTACTTAGGGTTATGAGCTTTGGGTAACCACCCCATCAAACGCTTCTTTTGTTTTTCAGAACATTCTATTTAATTGTTCAATACACAATCATTTTTACCCAAACACAAACATCTCAAAATACAAATTACAGTTCATGCATATAACAATTACATTAATCTATAAACAACATTATTTTAAGGTACTGTGGAAGATCTGTCTTATTTTATTCTACTCCCGGCCTTCCATTGAACAACAATATTTGGAAAATTTACCTAATGGATGTATTTATCACTTATCACAACTACTAAAACCTTCTGGTGAAAAAACAAGTAAATCAGATAGTGGTCGTAGAGAAAAATAGCCCAGATCACTGGAAAATAATAAACCATCAATGTTCTTCAGGAGACACGAAATTCAAAAGAGTTTGTTTTCGTTCTGTAATCGAAGCTACAGATCTTTCAATATCTTTCTTCTTTGAATCTATAGTTTCTAACTTCACACTTTTAATGTTTCCATATTGTAAAATCTGAAGAAAAAGTCAGATTTGTTTTGATTTCTCGTGGACCGAGAAATGTTTTGCCGTTTCAATCGTTTACTGGAGCACTAAAGTACGGGCTTGTTTTTATTCTGTTATGAGTGAGATTTTGACATTTATTAATTTTTTCTTATATTATACACATTAAAGTGCCCCTTCTATGTATAAAATACTTACATAAAACTTTGTCTGCCAAGGACTCCAAAACAGCTAGACCGATTTTGTCCAAAATTATCCAACTTCCTAGCCAGGTCATGTGCTAAATTCAAGTTGTCTAAACCTCCCGTTACTTTCTGTGTCGGGCAAAACCGTACCGTACCTACTACTACTTCGGAGTAAGAATTCTGTAATAATTAAGGAATTCAATTTCGGTGATAAAACTCACTCCATCGAGTGTTAGCAAAGTATCGCCACGAGTCCAACAACATCAAAACGAGTTCCGCCCTTTCAACTATGCAGGTTTCATTGAGGTTAGACGGTTTGTTCTGGGATAACATAATTATAAGTAAAGTCACAAGTACAGGAGTAGGATTGCATAGGAATTGACTGTGTGAAGGATCAGAATAGTGGGTCTGTACACAGTTATCTGGATGCTTGCATGCTCACATCTCAAATATGAAAACTATATTAAATCAATCTTTTCAGTAAAATACTGATTAGTTGGACAAAATAGATGTTCTCCATGTGTCCCGTGATAACAAAATGGCGCTCTCAAATTACTCACTTTCAAAATGCTCTCTATATCGCATTCGCAACCCATAGACGCAAATTATTTACATGGTACCTGCAGGAGGTTGCAACCGTGTGCTGTCATGTGTACCTGGGGGGTGTTTATATGGTAATTCTAAAGGTATATTTTTCTGGAAGTACAGAGGAAATTAATTAAAAACATTTACTTGGGAGTCTGCGCTGCCCTTAATGTATAAAAGAGATGTTTCAACCAGCTGTACACATTACTTTCTCAAACAGCTGCCGACGTGCTCTCCCGCCAACGGGACCGGAAAGTGAAAAGTGTGGAACTAACCGACCGGGAAGGAAAATTCTCGCCGCAGGCATTTTCCGGAGAGTAATTCACGAGGATGTTTCCCCTTCGAGTTTTCTGCCCCATTAAATCAAAAAGGTCGAAGATGAAGAAGTTGCGGGTGGAGCAGGCGAAGCGAGAACTCCAGTTTCTACAGACGGCGCAGACAGACCACAAACTAAGTGCTCTTCGTCTCGCCGCCTTCTTTTTCCTTACAAGAAAACGTCACTCAGGTGTTTCCTGGTTGCTTCCGACTGTCGTTTTATTGTTTCGGTTTTTTATTTTCAATAAAACACTTTTCTCATCGACCGAGAATTTTTTTTAATACCTCCTCCTTCCTCCCCTGCCTTTCATCCATTAAAGTTCGTTGGTTTACGTTTCATAATACGTACGTAGATTCCAAAACTCGAAAATAACTTAAAAAAAACATCTGCCAAGTTGGGTGTGGCACATAGCTTCCTCGTTTACCAATCATCTTCTTTCAACTATCATCCAAATTTAAGCGATACCATAGTACGGGGTCATACCGGATATCCGGTACCACCCTCACGTTTCTCAACACAGCTGTTTTGGCATTTTATACTAAATTTAAATTTTCGAAAAATTTGGATGAAATTTTGTCTTGTCCTATATAGAACTCAATATTATAGATGTATACGAGTAAAACCCCGTCAATTTGACTCTAATTGGAGCAATAGGAGAGTCCCTGTGATTGAAATAAATTAGGTATCCGGTATTGCCCTGCCTTCCCCTACTATCCAAAAGAATTTTTGGTTCAGATCAATAAACTGGTCATGTTTCATGGTCATAAAATTCCAGCTTCATAGATTGAATATCAAAGAAATTCGCACCGAAGCTCACTCAGATGATAATAGAAAATTCGATTTTATTCATTTATGCCGCTGCAATAATATAGATTAGTTGGGCAAATAAATCAGAATGATTTGTGTCGTTTGATGGTCTGGGATGCTCGCAAGCTCGCATCTCAAAATATATATAACATAAAGTAGTCACTCCCTTAGTAAAAATTCAGATTGGTTGAAAAAATAGATCAGAATGATTTCAATAGTTTTGTGGTCAGGATTTACGCATCTCAAAAATACAAGCATAAGTAAACAATCCCTTAGCAAAATACAGAATAGTTAGACGTATAGATCAAAATCATGTTTCAAAATATGAATTTAAATATTTGAAAACAATGATGTCCGCGACAACGGGGGAGCGGTAATGAGACTCTTGCTATAAAATACGGTCCCGCCAAAATTCAAATCATGGATTATCCTAAAGAAATGAAAGATTTCGAAATTCAAATTTCGAGCCATCCTAAAGACATGAAACACGTAAAAAAAAAGTTGGATCGATTTCGACGATTAGGGCGTCTTCAGTGATAAACGATAACTGATAATAGAGAAAGGATGTGTTGGGAGGTACAACCAATTTTAAGACTTCACTAAAAAGGCCTTGGAGTTGAAATATGTATGGTTTTATAGACGGGAAACATTGTTACTACCCATGTAAATTATTCTTGCAAAAGTACTTAGTGTGTTACTAGCACCGTGTAATTCTCTACCTCAATTCTTGAAGACAGCTACTTATTTGTATGCAGTCACCGTTGCTAAGCACAGGCACTGCAAATAAACAGACATGGTGATTTATTCTGAATTTTTACATGCAGTTTGTACGCATCAAGAGAATACGTTAAAGGATGTGAACAGGAATTTCCATCCACGTTGTACAAACTCGAAGATACGTGCAGCCTTCGAAGATCGAAACACAAAGGCTTCGTGGGGGCCCTAATACCCTCCAGTGTCGGTGAAAAGTAACAAGCGTGAGACAACGAGCGTAATAATAAGGAATCACGAGGCATGTGGAGAATTCTCGGAGGCTCATTTTGGAGCCTCGAGGTTGTTGCCTCTCTTCACAACACGCAACGGCTCCGAATGCGCCTGTTCTAAACTTCGTAACGTTTGGATACGGTTTGTTTTGGGTGTGGCACATCACTTATATCGTATCTGAAATGTAAATAATATTCATGTCTGGAGTAAAGATTCGGTAAGTGGAATTATCGAAGGTGATGACACTCATAAGGTAATTTACAAATCAGCACCACTTAAAATTTGCCAGTAGAATTAATGGGGATCAGATGGAAATAATGATTTTTTTTCTTCAGCCGACATTACCCAGAGGCAACAGCAATGAAGACCTTTATTTCGTACTCATTACGTGGTCATGACACGAATTATTACAATTAAGCAGTATTGGATATTTACTTTAATGCCATTAATATACGCGCACACAGTTCTGATTGCGATTTCGTATGACATTTGGTGCTAATGTACGGGGTTCTCCATATGTTGGGCGATTGAGCCTAACATTTTACTTCTAGCTGCGGTGTAGATTGGGCAAATCATAAGTATGTGTTCCAGCGTTTCATCGTGGGAGCCACATTTAGTGCATATTGGTGATTCTCGCTATCCGATTCGATTCAAATATGATGAACACAATCCATGGTTCGAACGGAGACAATCAACCGGATCGATGTTCTATCCATTTCCATCTGATTGAACCATGGTTTTATAGAAATCTGAGGGTTTTCCATCCGATATCTTATTCCCTCTTCAGCGTTGTCGTACAGCACTTGCCACTCGTTTTTCAGTTGTCGATAGAGATGCACATACACATCAGTATAATATATGGGACCTTTAAATTTAAAGGTGAGCTATGATGACGTTGTCTTGAAACTTATTGTAAGGCAGTTTTGTGGTCTTCTTTTTGATATTTACCTTGTACCTAATTCAGTTTATTTTTCTTTTTGTTACGTACTTAATAATTGAAGACACAATTATTTTTCGTTTTATCTTTTCGTTTGTATTTTTTGAAGTGATCAATATATAAATTAAACATTTGGGGTTTCAAAATAACATCTGGGAAATTGGTATAAACTTGTATAACGAAATAACATAATTTAACGTCCAAAACTGAAATTAATAGAAATCAAAATCAATAAATAAATGATATAAATAAATTCGCGTTCGCGACAGACGTCCCAGGTTCTACAGGGTGTTCACACATAAGATTGTTAACCTCCTAGGGATCAATTCTACAACTAATTTCTAACAAAAAGTTCCTCCTTGCAATTACTTTGAAACCCTCAATGTTTGGAATTTTTTCACATTTAAGTTTTTTCGTATTTTTGACCTTACATCACTAAAATAGCCATATCTCTCCTAACTTACAATGTAATCCTAAAAATAGATATATCGTTGGAAAGAGCGTTGAATTTTCCTTCTCCCTAAGGTATTTAGATTCTTTTTACAGTAGGTCACGTAGGCGAAAAAATGGACGAAACACGAGAATTCCTCACTTTTTGAAAATTACAGATTATTCAAGGTGCGTTAAGTAGTAAAACACAATTGTAAAAAACCGTACGCATTGCAGAGAAAACGCCCTAAATCTCAACTTTCCGACGGTTTAATTAATTTTTATTCTACTTTGTCAATTGGGGAGAAAAGTATCTTTGTATGTTGAAAAACATGATTGTTTTCTACGAAATCGAGGGTTTTAGTGAAAAACGACCGTCTATGAAAATAAAAGTTCGGAGTCGGTTTCTAAGTACTTTTTCACGCTGAATCGAATGGTAAAACTCGCCGATCTTTGCAACTCTGTTACAACCGAGTTTTAAACTTTAACTAACTTGTTTTTAGTGTATCTGTCATACACAATTTTTTGAGTTTTTAAGGGTAAAACTTGTTAAAGTGCAAAATTTGGTTATAACGGAGTTGGAGAGATTTGCGAGTGTTACCATTCGATTCAGAGAAAAAAATACTTGGGAACCGTTTCTTTCGATAGTTGTAAACAGGTGTGAAAATCAACATCATCGAGTTAAAATAATTGGAATAATCCGTACGTGGACGAACCGTATTTTAAGGTCTTCGTTCGTATTCCAGAAATTGAACAATTTCCACTCCCTTTTATATCGGAATTAATCAAGTTAACATCGTTGTACATTATAACTTTATATTATCATAATACAAAACATTATCCACAAGATAAATTGCTAACTGAGGGAGATAAGTCTCAAGTAAGGATACCAAGCAGATAGCTGTATCTTCCAGGTAAATGTGAGTTGATAAACAGCCAACGAGAAGTTGTCCGAGGCCTCCAGTTACCTGGAGTTTGCCTGGGATTTATCTGTGATTAATAAACGGCCCCTTTATCAAGGATTTAGGTACCCTCCAGAGCTGCAATGGAGCCCTAAATCCTCGGAAGAGAGAGAGGAGAGTGACAGTATCCCGTCAGAGAGATACCACTCCTACTAATAGCATTAATGTGCTATGTTCGGAGTAGATTGGTTTTCCAGTTCTTGGATCACCCATCCAACGCCAAACGCAGCCTTTCAAGAACACGAGAACAGGCGTGCGACGCCTGTTGGGAAACAACAGAGCGACGGCAGCGCTTTCTCTGGGATTCTGACGGGAGCTCTGTCACACTCCCCCCCCCCCCCCCCCCTTAAAGACATACTTGAAAGAAAAGCAAGTATGTAAACCAGGTGGAATAGTTTACTGGCTGAGAACTGATGCTTGGTCAATTTAGATTGGTGATTTTGTTGTTGTTTTTAAAGTTCCATTATCGTACTCAATAAACCAGAAATTAATAAAAGACCTTTGAGGAGAGACATAAGCACCTGTATTAGTGATTCCCCGTTCACCTTCTTCAGACTAACACATGTGTTGCCGCTATACTACCCATTTGCCCATTTGGTACAACCACCTATGCCCATATGCCCTAGATACGTTCAAAAAGTGATGCAATCTAGATGTAAATTCACAGCTTCTTGAAGAGGAAGTTCATTTCACATTTCAAAGCGAACTTGAAAGTATGAAAGACCTTCTGAAGAGCCTTGTGCCTAGCGGGGATCCCCAATCAGTCCCCTGTCAGCTCGTCAGACTACTTAAAATTACAGGCTCCGCGTCACGGTGCGAAATTACTCCCATTTCCTCCGTCTTTTTATTTTTCTCTCTTCCCAACTTCGATAGTAATTCCATGTAATTCCCTCAATCGCTCGATGGTTACCAAGTGTGTTTTGATTCGGTTCTTTGAGTTTGATACCTATTATTTGTCAACGTCATTACAGCCTGCTCGGGGATCGTGACTGACAGCTTGGAACGCGATTGAAAAAAATTAATCCGTTTTATAGCTCCGAGCAGTTTTTTTTTAAATTTTGTTCAACACGCGTAACGTTTATTTTAAGATTAAGTTAATAAATTATGACCGGCAGGTAGAGAAGCAACTTCATTACTGTAAAATTGCCCATTGGTAAAGATTAAATGAATATGAAACACTTTTTAGGACGACCCTCTGAAGCTAGATTATATAGACCAGGCTTCGTATTAAACAGGGACGACCTATTAGGATTGGTCCAATGGTTGGGGTACAACCCAAGTATAAGAAATAAAAGTGAATAAAAATCCGTTTTATCATATCGATTTCCAAATTCCATATCAATTTCAACATGACTGCATCGTAGGTCGATCCAGGGCATGCGCAAATGTGAAATTCTTGTAGGAAGCTTAATGTAAACAGTTAGAAACTTTTCGTAGAAATGAAGCTAATGCAAAACTCCAAAAATTTCACAATCAGAATTTCCGAAAATTTTTTCCATTGAAATCTATTTTAAGGCATTCCAAAACGAATCCTAGATTTTAACGCTTTTGGTTTATTATTTTCAACAATAAACCTTTGTAATTGACCAAGAAAAAAATTCTTTCAACACCCCCTGAAAATTATTTGTGTACCTTTCAAAATGCGTAGAATCCAAAAATCGAAAAAATAAAAAATCCGTCCTTCCGCCGTCCGCGGCTTTTTTCCGAAAATACTAGACAAAACTAAGTGAAACTTATGTGGGTCCAGATGGTCCTAGAAGCTCGGCATCAATTTTCATCAACCCTAAAGGGTAGTATTAAAGGGCTAAACATTTTAAAAAATCGAGATCTCAAAAACTTTCCAAGTAAAAGTTATAATTTATTGCTTGTCAATGGTAAATTTAATCCCAAAGAATCGATTGAAACCATCTGCAACGCTGTACGTTGAATAGCTCGCTTTCCCTAAGGGCTTGAACATCGAGGAAAAAAAACCTTTGAATTTCTAAGCGCGAGAAGAAAGAGAAATCACTCGCTGCTAGGGGATCTATTGAATAGACGATCAAGCTCGAAAATCCCATCAAAAATCGCTAGATGGTGATACTGGAATACATAAAAATTGCCTAGTAAATATCAGCTGATATAATGCCAATTATTGGAATGCCAAAAATATTGGAATTATCAAGTTAGTGATACAGTTCCAATGGAATTTGACATTTTATGTCTTTACTTTGGCACATAAACGAAAAAAGCGATAAAAAAAGCGTTAAGGTTGGTTTTCTGATGATTTCCGCTTACAACCGAGTCGTTGCTAGGGAAATGGTACTTCGTCGTTTTTCATCCCACAAAATTTGTTGACCATTCGTTCGAAAGCTCTCGATTTATCGAACCATATTATGTTAACTACTGCGTGGCCAACAAGCTGAGTTATGAGTATGGTTAAATGAATAATTGTTTACACACAGGTGATCATTCTCAATAATTGATATTGTGAACATGATTGCAACCGCTTCTTAATATATGATGATTTCATTGAGCTGGTGTTTCGATGATTTCATTCAAAGCAGGTGATCCGAATATTGCGAGAACGGTTTGATTTGTGAAGCGGTAGTTAATTCATTTTAATAGGTAAATTCTATACTTTACCCTCTAGGAAGCTGTAATTTCGTATGTAGCCTCTTTAGGACATTTACTTGACGATGCCGAGGGTCCGGATCAGCTGAGTGGCTCTTAGAGCTTGCATACGAGTCTGCCACTAAAGGCGTAAAATGTCCCAATGTGTTGCAGACCCGTAAGCAAGCGGTTCTGATGATTATCGAATAAAATCTTATCGTTTGGTTTCTATGGAGTAGGTTTAATTTCATTAGTTTTCGAATTCATTAGATAAAAATTTCTTTACACTCAACGCAGTCAATTTAAAAAACGGAAGTTAGTGAAAAACGTTGTCTATTTCCACGAAAAATAAAGAGTTACAATGTTAAATCGATTTCGACGGTTAGGCCATCATCAGTAACAAACAATAACAATAGACAACGTTTTTCACTAACTTCGGTTTTGAAATGGGTTTCCACAACTTCGTCGCGAGTGATTTTTTTTTCTGTCAATTTGATACAATCACATACATAATTAACGGTACTGATGTGGATCAAGTACGAAATCCGGGCATTGTCTCTACATTGAAGGGACTGGCGTCATTTTCTGAAAAAGACTTAAATGCTTTGTCATATGCCAGAATCTCTTATCCAAATTCCAACTCATACGCCCCCGACTCGGCTTACACATCAGGAGGAATGTTTAATGTATGTGTACCGTTGCGTTTATTATAACGTTGCGAAATCATGTTTATAACTATTGTCCGAGCGATGTACTTACTAGTGAAGTATTGGTATCTTGCATTGTTCCCAAGTCTACGTATATAGGTAGCGGAAGCATTGTTTTCACTTTCGATAGATTGAGGAAGTTTGTAGTCTCCACTAGAATCAAACGGTTGTTGTTTTTTTTACAGTGGTAAAATAATCACTCGCATTTTACGTTGTAGACTATTCTGAACAATTTTCGGTCCGTGTCTTTCTCAATCTCTGTGTGTGTATACTCGTACATCTGTGCGTTTATATCCGCAAATCCTTGTAACGAGCTTGATTTCCACAATATTCAACCGGTTCTTATGCAATTTTCATGGTATGTGCGGGTTAGGGTGAAGATGGTCCCCTATGAGTTTCGTTGTTCCCAAATCAATACTTCACTCGGCGCATGCGCAAACGTAAATTCCATCAAACATTATTTTCTCACGACCCCGTTGTCCGATCTCGTTGAAATTGAGTATAGGTGGAAGAGGTTAATTTGAGCATTCCCTAGCAATTTCAACATAATCCTATCATTAGTAGCTATTGCGCATGCACGTTCATATGTATTCCTTTTTAAACGAGCCTAATGTTAACAGTTTTCATCTGATTTTTATGAAATTTCCAGGGAATGTGCGGGTTAGGCTGTAAATGGTCCACTGTTAATTCCATACTACTCAAATCATTGATCATCATTGATTGTATCATTAATAGCTACTGCGTATGCGCCAATGTGAAATACTTGTAATGACCTTAACTTCCACAGTTTCCATCCGATTTTGATGAAATTGTCAGCGATTGCGCGGTTTAGGTCGTAGATGGTCCCGTACTAATTTCATCCTTTACAATTCATCAGTTCATTCTGCGCTTGCACTTACGTAAATTACATTGAGTATCATTTTTTCGTTCCTTAATTGGCCAATTATGACTTTCACACTACTTCTTGATTTACTCTTTTCCGCTATGGCATTTTTCAAGATCATTTAAAACTTTTCACTATGATCTATACTTTCATGATAGGTAAACGAGGAAGCTATGTGCTACACCCAACTTGTCAGACTTTTTTTTTCTTATTTTGATTATCACCAAAATTATATACAAACCATTCATAGGGACATCTCTGTCGTGCATCCATTACTAACAAATATGTTTTAACTGAAAATGAAATAAACAATTTTGAGAGTTTTAGTGACACAAGGCGAGTTTTATTAGGCCCGTGTCCAAACTACGCAGGCCGTCACGGTGACAGAGCGGAATGGGCGCGTCTCTCGTCTCAGCTGACTTCCCTTTAGTATCTCACTCACTGCCTATGAACGATATTATAATAGACCATCACGAAAAAACGCTCATGAGAGTTTAGGACGGGGATTTTTTTTCTCTTTTCCAAGTTTCCTTTTGACAAGATGTCCGTTGAAAAGATGAAAGCGAGACTTTGGAAAACTTTCCCAATCGTATTTGCTAGGCAACAAGCATGCAAAGCTAGATCTAATGCAACATAGAATTCCAGTAATACTAAGGCCCCTATACTTATACGGTTGATCAATGTGCAAAAACTCTTTGTTTGTGCAAATATTTACATACATGCAACTTGCATTCCTTCACACAAACATTTTCTGACTTTATAATCGTCAATTTTCACCTTCCACAGTTAAGATAAACCACGCTGAATTTCAATGTATTTCCTCCAGAATTTCCGCTGTCTAAATGTCAACTTCGCTGTGCAGAACGCTTGCACTATTTCCCAGGGCACTCCCTGCATTAAGTGGTCACTCTACCCTCCCTAGATGAGACATACCAGGCTCCAAACACAAACTCGCCCAAGGTGGGATAGCATAGATAGATACCCTTTGGTTCCGTAGAGATACACAGACACACACACACACATCACACACACACACACACACACACACACACACACACACACACACACACACACACACACAACACACACACACACACACACACACACACACACACACACACACACACACATATATATATATATATATATATATATTTAATAGGCGGTAGGGGAAAGCACTAAGCGATTTGCTGATTAGTAAATCAGGTGTGTATTTACATTTTTTGAATTGAATCAATGATTACAACTGAGAAATAATAATAAGAAAAAATACAATTATTAAAACTTGTATCTCTACACGACTAGTGTTGGATGTGGAACAAAACCACACAAAAAAAGGGAGGGGTAGTTTTGCGGTTGGTGGGGAAGTGGTTTATAGCCGATTATTCAATTTGGCCCATGCTTGTACCACACCAAATATTCTATGTAAAGATTCGCAGCAAGGCAACAGGAACCTTTTTGCGTTGTATCTTTTAAATTGTATCCTTCATTGTAGCCTTTAAACTATTTTCCATTTGTTTCAAACTACTGAATGTTCTCCATTGAACTGTTGGGTGGATTCGGATGAGAGTGAAGATGTTCTTAGATGAGTAGGCAGACAAGCACACTTTTATATCTTAATCCGCTTTTCAATGATAGCATAATTGGGAAATACCAAGGAAATTAGGGAAAATTTGAACGTTAAATGCCATTATCAGAATTTGATTAGGAGAAGACTCACAAATGGGTCTCTTCAAATTAGTAAGGAATTTTATTGCCATCTCTCAAATTTTAAAACTGAGGGAGGATCCCCCCCCCCCAATCGACCATATAGCGATGCCCCTGCGTCCAGGATTACGGCAGACCATGTCAGCAACGATATCCGCCAACATGCACCCCCCTCCAACCCACACACACACATACAAGCAAGCACACACACTAACAAATGCAGGCCAATGTAGAGTCACTACATCCGTCAATTATTTAAGTGTTAGTTAAGGATTAGTTTAGCTGGTTCCTACAATCATTTTAACGTAATATGACTTCGTTAAAACATCTCTATCATGGTACAGATGATATCTAATCGAATCCTACTTTTCATTAGTTGTTACTGGTTCGCCTGGATCACACTATTTTTGACTAACCACTATACGATATGTAGCTTTTGATTTCAAAATGTTCTTTTCAGGAATTTTTCTTAGGAGTAAGTATCTATCTTTTAAGAGAATTTAATTTTCTCCTTCTACGGTTTCTTACTTTTGGAAGCCAGAAAGCGGAACATGAATATTATCACTCACTCGTTTGACTAAATCATGTTGAGTGGAGGCCAGGAGTGAATAGACCGTCGTTAGCGCCCGTGATCTCATTTTACGATCGAAGATCACTGGGGTTGGACGGAAGTCGAGTCCTATGATTCACCTTTCCCACCCCGCTGAAGTGCGGAGCCCCATCTTGGGCGTTTTCGAGGTCCCATTCGGGATTTTATGGCATCACGCTCATCGCCCGTCCCAGCCTTGTAATTTGCATTCTGCACGCCGTTTTGCGGCTTTGAAAGTCACTTGAGAGGCTTAGTGGGCTCCGCCAGTCCCTACCAGCCGCAATATGACAACGTCATAAAGAATTCAGTCATTTTTATTTGTTTAAGCCTTTTAATCCTCCTTATTATTAAATTATGTTTTCCTAATATTAAAATGCTACGTGTAATGGTTACTAGTGGGTAAATTTAGTACCTTTATCCGGGATACAACGAATTCTGATGTTTAAAAATTGAGTTCTCACTGCTACCATTGTAATGGTAAACAGTACCTATATAGAAACGATATGGTCAACATCGGTATATAGAAACGAATCCTATTAAATCGCTAATACCAAATCTAAACGTATCGATTTAGGCTGTGCAAGAAACCAGCGTAAATAAAAATACGTATACTCGACTCCTCTGTCGGCTGATCAATGTGACCAAACTCTGATCCTATGATTTCATAATATTCTTGATTCCTTTGATATTTCTTAAAACTACAAGTTGCTTCTTCTGACTCCCTTTAGTATCCAATGGTTGTTTCAGTCTGGGATCATGGACTCTCTTTAACTCTCCTGACAATAATAGATACATTTTCTTGATAATAAAATATAAAAAATTAAAGAATGTTTATTTTCTGTTTTGCCTTGTTGCTAAACACCAAATTTCATCCTCTAGGTTTATTAGGAGGGAAATCAGTTCTTGAGCTCACTCAGCTTATCTGAGTTGTTCCTCACTTTGTCAATCGTATACAGCATGCCTATAAAGACTCCCATGCTAAATTTTAGCCCCTAGGTCTACTAGTAGAGAAATGAGCTACCGATCACACTCAGCTGATCTGGGTGGTTCCTCGGTTTGTCACTCGTACACAGCAGTTGATAACAAACATTATGTATTAATTATGGATTTCTTTAGTAAATACCCAGAATGTTTTCAACTCGCTGATTTAAGCAGCAAGCTTAATAAACCTGTGGAACTGCTGAGTGATAATGGACCACGATATTCTTCAGAAGAGTTTGATGCATTTTCTCAACGTTACGGATTCATCCACAAGACCTCTTCGCCGAAATATCCAAAAAGCAACGGATTTGCAGAAAGAACTATTCAAACCTTGAAAAAACTAATGAAAAAATCAATTCTAGACAACAAAGATGTTCAGCTTGCTCTTCTCGAACTCAGAAATACTCCACTGAATAATAAATTGCCATCCCCGTCTGAGCTTTTGTTCGGCAAAACTATTCTCAGAATCATTCCTGGGATGAGGACTTATAATAGCACAAATCAAACTGAATCTACATTTCACGCTCTTGAAGAACGGCAAAGGAAACAAAAAGAAAATTATGACAAAGGAAGCAGAGCAATACAACTCTTTAGCCACGGTATTGTGTAAAGCTGACCGCTCCAGATCATACAAGCTATCGACAAAGAACAATACCATCATAGAACGAAATCGCAGAGACTTGCATCCAAGACCATCGGCGATAGAAGTTGTACCAGCTTTGTCATCATCTCAACACCTTTCTAGAAGACAATCAAGTGAGACCAACATTCTTGGACGGCTATGTTGAGGGACATTTTTCTCAGAAAGGAGGATGTCGTAGAAGTTGTATTATCCTCTACTGTATTATTGATCACCAAGTTTACAATAGTCTTGACGACAACCAATTACGAAGCAGAAGATTGGATAGATCAACAAGCCAGTTGTAACTGGACAGTTAACTCTTTTGACATGGATATGTCTTTGCTCTGGGGGGTCAACCAAAAATTTCCGTGACGCAAAATTTGTGTCACAATTTCAGTGTTTTTCACGTACAACCCATCCGTTGCTAGGGGAATGGAACTTGCGCAGTTTTCATCGCACAAAAATCGTTCGCCACTCGTTGGAAAGCGCTTGATTTATGTGATAAATGTTCACATCTCAAGCTACCAATTTCCCCCTCCTTACGTACCTGGTCTACATTCCAAAACTAATTTGATTGGACTATAAACAATTTTAATAAGCCGGTTACAATATTCTTAACGTAAAGCAATAGCATCATTTACTCCACTCCATAGGAAACATTTTCATCCTCTTGACAACAGTCGAGGACAACTCGAGTACAACCGTTATGAAATCCCCAATCAAAGACATATCCATGTAACATGGTATCTGCTTGTAAAGCGGATAGTGGAACTCGTTTACGAGTTTCCCGAGCGATTTTTTAAAATTATTATTATCTTTTTTTTAGTTAAGAGTTTTGTGAATACAATTGAAATTATTCAATAACTTACTTGATTATTATTTACCCTACGTTCGCTCTTCACTACATATTATGGCTCCATACTAAATTTTATCCCCAAGGTCTAATAGTAGAGAAATGAGCTACCGAGCACACTCAGCCGATTTGGGTGGTTCGTCGGTTCGTCACTCGTACACAGCAGCCCTATAGAGGCTCCATACCAAATTAAGGGCACTCAGGACCCAAAAAAAAATTATTTTTTAACAAATTTTGCTTTTTGGTATAAAAAAACTGCAGATTCTCCTGAACAAAATTTTATATTATTTCAATTATTTGCTTAAACATAAAGTATTAGAATTTGGCTCAGAAGCCACCCGGATGGTAGTCCGGTTCGCTGGTTGCATCGTACTCATCCTCCAACTTTCTCTTTGCCAAGCTTCTTTTCTTCCGTGCTTGTTCCAAAACTCTTCAAAATTCACAATATTGTTCACACCCAGTTCCCCAATTTTTTCCCTTGACGAAGAATTTGATGGAATACCAAAAGCTACATTCGAGGAACTGCATTCGTCACCAACTGGGGTAAATGGTACAGGTGCCGTAGATTGTTCAGGTTCTCCACTGGTTGATGGTTCACTAGGTGAAGTCACACTGCTACACATTTCAACTTTTTACGGAGGTTGGCAATACGATTGCCTTTCTTGAAAACACTTTTTGGTCTAGTCATAATGATCAAGAAAGAAGAAAACCGAATCGGTACTCAAAATCAACTTCCAAAACTCAGAAATACCCAAACAGCTGTTTCTGCGATAAGAATAAGCTTATTGTTGGTATTCATCTTCTTCCAGTTTATCATGGAGTTAGCTTACCATGGTTAGTATTAGTTGTAGGGCGTTCAGAGCATCAAATAATCACTATCAGCGCTAGTATTCAGTACCTATTTTTCTTTTTGCTCTCCTGAAAAGTAGCGTTTTTGCAAATATTTGACCCGTTTTCTCAGTGACGCATGATCTGATTTGAATTTTTTTTTTTGTTTTGTAGGGTTTTTATGAACCTCTTCTAAATTTGTTTTGGACAGTTTTTCGTTGAACTCATTATTAGGCACTCTACTACGAAATGAATTCTGAAATCGATCTTTTTACAATTTCTTAATGGCCGCCCATACATTTTTAGATCTCCTCAAGCTCTACAAGTTTAAAAAAAAATCATCAAGATCTGACCAGCCAAAGTTGAGAAAAGCAGGTCAGAAACACTAAATTCGTTGAAAAGCTGATTTTTCGGATCCTGAGTCTCTTAGGTCAGAAAGAGGAAAAATTATGTCCGAACTCACTCAGCTGATCCGGGTAGTCCCTCAATTCGTCACTCGTACTCAATAGGCATATAGAGGCTCCATACCAAATTTCAGCCTCCTATTACAACTTAAAAACTGCTGCTTTTGGACTGTGAGTCATCAAGTTCAATGCACAGCAGGGTCTAATGCCACGAGTGGATGTACCTGGTGTGATGTAGAAAGGTACAAGGAGGTTCTGTTTACTGTCAATGGTGGTTCCAATTGCAAAAATATCTTCAACACCATCATATGCTGTAGAAATACGCTTCACAGTCACTTCTTCTTTATTATACTTCAATGGCCTATAGGCTCAGTTTTAAACACCTTTAAGACTTTAGGTTTTAGCTTAGTAGGACGAATAGCATTGAAATTAGGAACCACAACAGATTAGGCTAGTTCCGCACAACGAAATTCTATCCTACCTGACAAATAGAGACTCTGTTTCAAATTTCAGCTTCATTGCTTAAACGGCATAGAAATTAGCTAACAAGCTCAATCAGCAGGTTATTGTGGTTCCGCACTATTAGATTCTGTTCTACCTGTCTCATACAGGTCCTGATAAAAATATCATAAGAATCTGCTTAAGAGCCAATCTGTTGGTCAGAGGTCTATGTACCTATCGTCTAGTGCCTACTGCTTACAAGTACCTACTATTCAATAGTAACTGCCTACCATGTAGTGCCTTCTTTTTGTACTATTATTTCATTTAGGGTACTTAGCAATATTAGTTCATAAAGTAGCGTAATAAATCAGCTTTCCTTCACACTACTGCGGCTTAGGGTTCATGAGGTGTGGTGATAAAATGAGAGCATTTCAAAAAGTGGCGAACGATTTTCCAGCTTTGGAAACTACGAAAGTTACACTTCCCTAGCAACACATTGGTTGTACGTGAAAATCAATAGAAAACATGTCGGCTCGCTGGATTTTTAGCTTTAAAATTAAGCGGTAAAACATGATACATGTTGATATTATTTTACGTCATGGAGTTTTCATTCAAGTATAATCATGCACATTTCATTGAAGTATATATGGCACGTAAGTAGCAATTCGCAAATGAATTGCTTGAATGGATTTGAGATGGCGTGCTGTTATGGCGTTTCCATTTTAGACAGCAATTAGCGTGACTTGGCGATGGTTATGGAGAAATCCGGATGAGATCAGGTTTGTTTGAATTAAAATGAATTGAAAAGGTAAAAGAATTTGTTATAATAATGATCATTATACATAATCTGGTTTAAAAAAAATAATAAAAAATAAAAATTATACTAGGGTTTATTTTATTTTTTTGGTCAACATAACTACCAAATGTGTTTTATGAGATTCGCCAGACGCTGCGTCACGTAGCGATGGCCCCAATAATATAAAAGGCCGCAATAAACTACGACACAGAAGTACTAATCTTAAAGATGAATTGCTTCTGTTATCTACCACATCATTCTTGAATAGATCATGGTTTATGGCAGTCACACTAGTGAAATTTCCTTGTTCCGGATTTCAAGTGAATTGCGTTTATACAGCATACAATTTAATGATTACCATTTTCATCAATTCCAATTTAGAGCTATTTTTGTACTGGATTCTCGAAAATTTTAATAGTGGCATTTGGTGCAGCTGGAGATAACGGGTACACAGTTTCAGCTGGATTCCTCGGAGTATTGAGATGATAAATTTAGCTTGGAGCCGTAGGGTTCGAGTAAGTCGTACAAGTACATCGAAAGCTGTTGTTTGGCTGGAGGATTTCGAAATGCTTTTCTGGCATCCTGGGTTTCGATGAGGATTTTGAGAGTAATACGGAATCCCAATACCTGACGTGAACAGGAGAATTTAGCCTAAAAGATCGGATTGCAGTTTTTTGAAGATCAATGTTCAAAAGGATAATTGAAGGGCACACCTTGATTTTTGTACTACCATAAACGTGTTTTATGAATTACCCCAGACCCAGACGCGTGACGGCCCCAATTATACGCAAGTCTGACAATAAACTACGGAACAGAGAAATTCTCGGAGTTGAATTAGTTTTAATTCACCAAATTGATGTTACACTAATCAATGTTATGGTTGTCGAATGAAGTAAAATTCCTTGTTCAGGATTTTATGTGAATCGCGTTTATCTACAGCAGAAAATCATGAGGTTTTCATCAATTCAAATTTAGTGTTATTTTCGGACTGGATTCTCGAATTTTTTAATAGTGGCATATGGTGCAGTTGGATTTACAGGTTCACAGTAGCAGCTGGATTCTTCGGAGTAATGAGATGGAAAATTGCGATTGGAGCCGTAGGGCAGTGGAGAGTCGTACATTGGGAACTGTTCACTTTGGCAGGTTGGTGTTGGTGTCTTTCGGCGAGGGCGAGGACTGGGTTTAGGAGATTGACAAGCGAGTACGGTCAGGAAGAGTAATTGGAAGATTGCTAAGCAGATAAGAACAATTACTGATAAAAGAATCCATGGGATGAGAGTCAGGTACTCGTGATGTGATGGGGCAAATCCTTCCCGCGAATAAGTTCCTCGTGGCATCCTTGGTATGGATGAAAGTCCAGACAGTGGTACGGAATCTCAAACCCTGATGTCAGTAGAAGAATGTCACCTAATAGGGTTTGGATCGCTATTTATCGAAGATGAATGGTCGACAGGACAACTGAACCACACAGATCAGTTCACGGGTACAAAACTGCGATACAGACTGATGAAACCTGGGTGGTGTGGTGATTAAATCAACAACCCCACACGATCCCAACAAACTCAAGCTAGCACTCACAAAGAACTGAATGTACACAAATGATTTGCGGGTTGAATTTATCGTTCTCATCATTACTCATTTTCATAAGTTTATCTGCAGTTATGAAAAGCAACAAAATACAGATAAGTTCTGGGAGGAAGTTGCAGAGCGACAATAGCAGGAAAACAACATCTCGAGTCCATACAATGCAATTTTCTACGATTTTTGGGAAATCATAATATTTATTATACTGAAGTGAAAACACTTCTTGTGATCAGAAATGTATTAACACTTACAGCACCTAATTAATTATTGCAAATTATCTTATTATAAGATGTTACATTGGTTTTATATTTGTGCATTTTCAGTGCAATGGAATCGTTAACTACCTACCAATTTTCATATAGGAAAAAAAACTCGTTCTAAATAATATCCAACAATTCAAGGAAGATTTAGGAATTTATCTGGATATCTTCAGTTTTTATTTATTTTTGGCAAATATTACTGAAATTTAAGTGAATTTTCCAAACCTATGTTGTGTATACATTTTGTAATATTCTAGTTTATCGATGACCAATTAGTTCTAAGTAAAATCCTGCTTAAAACATAAATTTAACTAATTCCAGCGGGTTTTAGCTATTTTAATGATTTTAAAGCACATTGTTCCTTTCTTCGGACAGTTTAAACTATTTCAAAACTTTACAATTACGTTCCTGTAATGGGGATGGTGGTAATTCCATTCCCATTTCCCATTACCTTTTCTGTAATGAGTAATTCGAGAGACCCATTACTTTCCCAATCACAAGTAATGGTAATTGAAAAACCACTACCGTTACATGTCATTGGAATAAGTAATTGCTACAAACCATTCCCATTACATGGATGGTAATGGTAATTGCAATTACTTTGGAGGTAATTGCCAGCTTAAAACCCCTGTCTTTGCCTGAAGGCATACCTAATCATACTCACTGAACTAATTTTATTGCATTTAAGAGAAGTAATTGAAAAATCAATTATTACTCAAAATCTCAAAATAATCGTTACCTTACAACACACTCCCTCTCCCTCTCTCTCTCTATCTCTCTCTCTCTCTCTCTCTCTCTCTCTCTCTCTCTCTCTCTCTCTATATATATATATATATATATATATATATATATATATATATATATATATATATATATATATATATATATATATATATATACAGGGTGATTCCCTCGCAGATGCAAAAAAAATTTGGGTAAAACTACATCAAAAATGGAGTAAAATGCCGCCAACCGCATATTTTTATCTCAATCCGTACTCGAGATATGATTTTTTAAAGGTTTTTTCAGGAATACCGTGTTTTTTCATTTTAAACTCGGATTTCTCCACTTTGCCTCATTTAATTTTAACTTTCAACCTCATTTTCGGTATCAGCATTAAACTTCCTATAAGAACAGTGTACTTGGGTTCTTAAAAAGTACCATCCGAAGACCCTCACATCAGCTCAAACATTGACGATTTTGAAAAAATAATCTTTCTGAAAATCTTTAAAACTTTACTACACTTTCAAAAAGAATCCTGGAAACTGGCAAATCTCATGAAAACTGCTTCATCTAATATGCTTTCCAACGGTATTATCAATTTTACTTTTATTTTGTTATTTAGGGGAGAAAATAATGTTTTAATGTTAAAAAATGTGGGTTTTTCAATGAAATTGTTGGTTTTCTCGAAAGGTGACCCTCCATGAACCAACGAGTATGGGGTCGGTTTCTATGTATTTTTTCTCGCTGGATCAAATGGAAACTCTTGCAGATCTCTCAACTACGTTATAATCTAGTTTTACACTTTAATTAACTAGTTTTACCTCATAACACACATACATTAATTTAATCGTAACAAACAAACTAAACATTTGCGATTTTAAGTGTAAAACTCGGTTATAACGGAGTTGGAGAGATCTACAAATATTACCATTCGATACAGCGTGCAAAAATACATAGAAACTGACCCCATATTCGTAGGTTCATGGAGGGTCATCTTTCGAGAAAACCAACAATTTCATTGAAAAACCCACATTTTTCAAGATTAAAACATAATTTTCTCCACTAAGTAACAAAATAAAAGTAAACTTGATTATACCGTTGGAAATAGTATCAGACGAAGCAGTTTTCATGAGATTTGCCAGTTTGCAGGATTCGTTTTGGAAGAGTAGTAAAGTTTTAAAGATTTTCAGAAATATTATTTTTTCAAAATCGTCAATGTTTGAGCTGATGTGAGGGCCTTTGGATGGTACTTTTTAAGAACCCAAGTACACTATTCTTATAGTAAATTTAATGTTGATTCCGAAAATGTGGTCAAAAGTTAAAATTAAATTAAGTAAAGTGGAGAAATTTGAGTTTAAAAGGAAAAACACACGGTTTTCCTGATAAACCTTTAAAAAATCATATCTCGAGAACGAATTGAGATAAAAATATGCAGTTGGCGGCATTTTACTCCATTTTTGATGTAGTTTTACCCAAATTTTTTTTGCATCTGCGAGGGAATCACCCTGTATATATATATATATCCGAAAATGTTAAAAACCCAGATGTTAATTTTCGCTTGCCTTCATATAGAACTACAGCCTTTCATGGCTCATTTTCGTGTAAATGTATTGTAATGGATTACCTATCACTAGAATTAAAATAAATAAAAAATTATAGTACTTCCAAGGGTAATTAAAATAACTAATAATTTGAGTTAGGCATAATTGTTACGTATTTCCTTATTTAGTAAACAATTTTTTGGCAACACTTCACCGATGTGTTTAAATCTTTACCTACGTTTACAGAAAACGTTTTATGGAAAAAAAGGACGCTTATCCGCCACCTCACATGCGCTCATTCCAGGCTAACTTGCACGGTACGACACTTTATTCTACTATAGATTTGAAATCAGCGTATTATCACATCCCGATGCACCCAGACGATGCACACAAAACGGCCATAATCACACCTTTCGGACTATACGAATTTAAAAAGATGAGCATGGGGCTAGCAGGGGCAGCCCAGACTTGGCAAAGATACATGGACAAAATCATCAGAAACTACAACGATTTCATAATTTCTCCCTTGAGAGGGAAAAACATTAAATCATGTTTAATGTTTTTCCCTCGCAAGGGAGAAATTAGATATAGTTTTTTAAGGTCAAGAAAAAAGAAAAGATTCTAATTAATTAACCAAAACAATTGATTATATTTATATACATTTATATTTTACCATTAGATATTTCCGATGGGACTCATACCAAAGTACGCTTGCATACGAGTCTGCAACACATTGGGACATTTTATGTCTTTAGTTGCAGACTCGTATGCAAGGTCTAAGAGCCACTTAGCTGATCCGAACCCTGGGCATCGTCAAGTAAATGTCCTAAAGAGGCTACATACGAAATTACATCTTCCTAGAGTGTAAAGCATAGAAATTAGCTTTAAGAGCCACTCATCGGATCCGGACCCTGGGCATCGTCAATTAAATGTCCTAAAGAGGCTACATACGAAATTACAGCTTCCTAGAGCGTAAAGCATAGAAATTAGCTCTAAGAGCCAATCATCTGATCCGGACCCTGGGCATCGTCAAGTAAATGTCCTAAAGAGGCTACAAGCGAAATTACAGCTTGCTAGAGTGTAAAGCATAAAAAATAGCTTTAAGAGCCACTCATCTGATCCGGACCCTGGGCATCGTCAAGTAAATGTCCTAAAGAGGCTACATACGAAATTACAGCTTCCTAGAGTGTAAAGCATAGAAATTAGCTCTAAGAGCCACTCATCTGATCCGGACCCTGGGCATCGTCAAGTAAATGTCCTAAAGAGGCTACATACGAAATTACAGCTTCCTAGAGTGTAAAGCATAAAAAATAGCTTTAAGAGCCACTCATCTGATCCGGACCCTGGGCATCGTCAAGTAAATGTCCTAAAGAGGCAACATGCGAAATTACAGCTTGCTAGTGTAAAGCATAAAAAATAGCTTTAAGAGCCACTCATCTGATCCGGACCCTGGGCATCGTCAAGTAAATGTCCTAAAGAGGCTACAAGCGAAATTACAGCTTGCTAGAGTGTAAAGCATAAAAAATAGCTTTAAGAGCCACTCATCTGATCCGGACCCTGGGCATCGTCAAGTAAATGTCCCAAAGAGGTTACACACGAAATTACAGCTTCCTAGAGCGTAATGCATAGAAATTAGCTTTAAGAGCCACTCATCTGATCCGGACCCTGGGCATCGTCTAGTAAATGTCCTAAAGAGGCTACATACGAAATTACAGCTTCCCAGAGTGTAAAGCATAAAAAATAGCTTTAAGAGCCACTCATCTGATCCGGACCCTGGGCATCGTCAAGTAAATGTCCTGAAGAGGCTACATACAAAATTACAGCTTCCTAGAGTGTAAAGTATAGAAATTACCTATTAAAATGATTTAACCACCGCTTCACAAATCAAACCGTTCTCGCAATATTCGGATCACCTGCTATGAATCAAATCATCGAAACACCAACTCAATGAAATCATCAGAAATTAACAAGCGGTGGCAATCATGTTCACAATATCAATTATTGAGAATGATCACCTGAGTGTACACAATTATTCAAATAACCATGCTCATAACTCAGCTTGTTGGCTACGCACTTCGCAGTAGTTAACATAATATGGTTGGATAAATCGAGAGCTTTCGAACGAATGGTCAACGAATTTTGTGGGATGAAAAACGACGAAGTACCATTTCCCTAGCAACGACTCGGTTGTAAGCGGAAATCATCAGAAAAAAAACGTTGCAGATTTGCGTGTCGTGTCGGAATTCACAGAACGACCCCCAGCCCTAAAACATTAAACATGTTAAAAAAAATTAATTTCGAAATATTAGCGCAATCCTGTATAAGATTCACCAGTTCATCCTGTTTATTTTTATTTTTCTACATTATAAATCTGCCTTCTCAAAGACAAGCCCAAATTGTTTTTTTTTTTTTTTTTTTTTTTAAGGTTTAAGTCACACCTCAACCTCATAATTGATATCTTCGCTATTCTAATACGCAGACGTCTATGTTATTTTTATTAATGAAGTAATTCTGGTTAGATGTAAGAGTGGTCGTGTGCTACCCAAATCTTGCCAGATTTTATAAATAAAGCGATTATCTATCAATCTCTCTCGCCTGCAGCATAGCTGTAAGTTTTTGTTGAATAACTACTACTAGTTACGTGGCAATCAGTTAATATTCATCCACCATTCGTGCATGATGTTCCAATTAATCAAGGCGGCCCCGCGCCTCATCAGTCATCCCAGATTGTCAGGATCTTCCATCCGCACGATCCTGTTTCTCGAGAAATCTAATTGAATCGCGCTTTTTGAATAGAGTCATCTCCCTGAGCCTTCCGCGGGATGAAAAGCGGGAACTGACGCGGCTCTCAAAGGTTTCAGCGCTGCGGCACGACATGGAGGCTCACATTGTGCGGCACGATGCCGCACATCCCACGAAGGTAATTACCCTTTTCCTCGAGTCGGAACGGATCCGGCGCGGAGACGAATGGGAATCGTGGGCGCCTCGGGGCACGTTCGCCCGTCCGGTCCAGTTCGGTTTTCTCTCGACTATCACCAGACAAAAGACACGAATTTTTCGTCTCCGATTTCTATAAAAGGCGACACAATCATTCTATTTATAGGTATCCACCGATGGAAGGTAACGATTCGAGTCAAAAGCAAGCTTTTAGCGAATTTTCATAGAAAATGAAGCTATTGCAATGGCTCCAAAAATTTTAAAATGAAAATTTTAATAATTGAAATCTGTATTGAGTCATTTTGAAACGAATCCTAGAGTATAACGCTTTTTCATATATACATATACAGGGTGGAATCGGATAAGTGACGAAAATTTTTTTTAAATGTCGTCAAATGCCGCCACCCACATATTTTTATTTCAATCCGTACTAGAGATATGATTTGTTAAAGGGTTTTTCAGGCAAACCGTGTTTTTTTCTTTTAAACTCAAATTTATCCACTTTGCCTCATTTAATTTCAATTTGACCTCATTTTCGGAATCAGCGTTGAATTTCCTATAAGGATAGTGTACTTGGGTTCTTAAAAAGTGCCATTCGAAGACCTTCAAATGAGCTCAAACATAGACAATTTTGAAAAAATAAAATTTTTGAAAATCTTTAAAACTTTACTACTTTTTCAAAAATCCTGGAAACAGGCAAATCCCATGAAAACTGTTTCATCGAGTACTCTTCCCAACGGTATAGTCAATTTAACTTTTACTTTGTTATTTAGGGGAGAAAATTATTTTTTAATGTTGAAGAATGTGGTTTTTTCATCAAATCGATGGTTTTCTTGAAAAATAACCTTCCATGATCCTTCGAGTATGAGGTCGGTTTCTACGTATTTTTCCACGCTGGATCAAATGGTAACACGATGGTGGAAAACACGATTTGCAGATCTCTCCAGCTACGTTATAATCGAGTTTTAAACTTAAAATAACTAGTTTTACCCTATAACACACATACATTTAAGCGTAACAAACAAACTAAAAATTTGTAAGTTTAAGAGTAAATTTTTTTTTTTAGTTTGTTTGTTACGCTTAAATGTATGTGTGTTATAGGGTAAAACTAGTTATTTTAAGTTTAAAACTCGATTATAACGTAGCTGGAGAGATCCGCAAGCGTTACCATTTAATCCAGCGTGAAAAAATGCTTAGCAACCGACCCCATACTGGTTCATAGAGGGTCATTTTTCGAGAAAACCAACGATTCCATTGAAAACCCCACATTTTTAAACATTAAAACATGATTTTCTCCCCACAAACAAAGTAAAAGTAAAATTGACTATACCGTTGGAAAGAGTATTAGATGAAGTAGTTTTCATGGGATTTGCCTGTTTCCAGGATTTTTGAAAAAGTAGTAAAGTTTTAAAGATTTTCAAAAATTTTATTTTTTCAAAATTGTCTATGTTTGAGCTCATTTGAAGGTCTTCGAATGGCACTTTTTAAGAACCCAAGTTCACTATTCTTATAGCAAATTCAACGCCGATTCCAAAAATGAGATCAAATTGAAATTAAATGAGACAAAGTGGAGAAATTTGAGTTTAAAAGAAAAAAACACGGTTTTACTGAAAAAACCTTTAAAAATCATGTCTCCAGTACGGATTGAGATAAAAATATGCGGGTGGCGGCATTTGACGACATTTCAAAAATGTCACGAAAATTCGCTAAAAACTTGCATTTGACTCGAATCGTCCCCTTCCCTCGGTGGATACCTAAAAATAGATTGTGTCGCCTTTTATAGAAATCGGAGACGAAAAATTCGTGTCTTTTGTCTAGAGATAGTGGAGAGTTCTTAAAGGAAATTCAACGCTGATTTCGAAAATGAGGTCAAAAGTTGAAATTAAATGAGGCAAAGTGGAGAAATTTGAGTTTAAAAGAAAAAAAAAACACGGTTTTACAGAAAAAAAACCTTCTAAAAATCATATCTCCAGTACGGATTGAGATAAAAATATGCGGTCAAGTATGACTACATTTCTGATGCAGACTAAGGCAAAAACAATTTCGTCACTTATCCGCTTCCACCCTGTATATTTAACCCTTATTTAAAACTGCGTTAAGTGGGCACTTGCGCATTGGCTATTCTATTAATCGCATTGTCTCTGATGTTCCGAATAAGTGCTGTTCCATGAGGTCTGTCTCCAACTATTGTGCGAAATGGATTTGACTAGAGGGCAATCGATTCTTTCGGAACCGAATTCGGACGGAATCGTGTAGAAATTCTCTAATGGACCGAGTGAAATCAAAAATTTCCCTGCTTTATTGATGAATTTCCTTTGATATTTGCGTTGGTGGGAAAGTAAAACCCGCGTCCGAGGCTTGTGGGGGCGGTTGTAAAATCCTCCATTCACCTCGGTCGGAAGAGGTTCAACTATCAGATACGTGTGTCTCCCCACATAAATTTCACATTTCCCTCGATTTTAACATATTTGACTCTAGTAGCATCACCAAATAGAACTATTAAGAATACCACATTCAATAACCAAACACTACTAATACTCAACAGGTCATGACTGGGGTGTTCAAAGAGGAACCCAAAAATTTATACTTTAAATATAATACATTTCATCAATCAAATAATAAGTTAAATATGTACAATAAAACCCAAATGATTAATAAGTAGCCATGACAAGATAATTATAATACAAGATAATTGCTCAAATGTGAGAGGTTGTAAGGTTGACTTGAAGCCATCATGAATTAGATTAGCCATGACTAAATGTGTAAAAATAATTGCAGCTCTGAAGAGACCAAAATATATCGGCAAAAGCGCTCAGCATATGCATTAAACCACATTATCAGAGAAGCCTGTAAAATTTCTCTACCCTCAACAAACCCAACCTACTAAGGACAAGGCAACAATCCATAACCAATGCGAAATGGATTGGAATAGAAGAAAATCGATTCTTTCGGAACCGAATTTGGACGGAATCTTGTAGAATTTTTTCGGTGGACCGAGTGAAATCAAAAACGCTGCAAATTATTTCACAAAGGTTTATTATTTTTTCAATTGAGTATGATCGTAGTTTTAGTTGGCTTGCGTAGGTACGTCATAAGGCCCGTCCAGACTCCTCGGCGTGTCCTATTCCGAGTTGCCACAACCTATAATTCTATAATTATATACGCATGTTTATATTTCTCGATTTGAGCTCCTATCTATTCAAATAATCATTGCGTTAATAATATCATTTTCTAAGTACGTACGACAAGTCGAGAGGATTTGTTATTAAATATGCGTAGGCAAAGCATTGGTATTAACACAAAAATATGACCTAGAAAAAAACGTATATTCATGCCTCGAAGGAACATGAAATTCGAAAGCAATACAAGTGTAGGAAGTTTTCCACGCCACCCGGGAGGTACTCCCTAGGTCTCGTTACCTCACAACCGGAGGTTCACCGCCCTATTACGCTTACACTATTATATCACTCATATTTTTCCATCAACATTCATTTTTGAAAGTTGTGCATTTTGAGATGAGTGAAGTTTGCCCTAACATGAGAATAATAATTATTAGGTCGTGCAGTTGTGGTCGTGCATCATCTGGTCCTAAAGTGTTCTGTTGCGAAGTCCTACTGCCCATTGTTATCCTAACCGTGGAATATTAGCTTGCGCAGTTGTGGTTGAGCAGGTTGGAGTTTTAACACGTCAGTCTAACACTCAAACCCTCGAAAAATACACTCTTTCGCCCGTTTTTGGCCCATAGCATCTATGCGAGTAAAGCCATCGGGATGGTTAAACGTTAGGACCAACTAAACCCCAATCTCTATGTGCGAAAGAACGGGTTTTTTAAGTCAATTCTTAGGCCTTTTATGGCCCGAACGGGGAACAGCGGACGGCGGACGGACATTTCAAATTTGGATTCTACGCACCTTGAAATGTAAAGTGACAAAGTTTGAGGGGGGGTTATTAAAATTTTTTGCTATACGATCACATAGGCTTATTATTGGAAATGATAAACCAATAGTTTGTTAATGCGGGGACATAACAGAAAAGACCCGGGCTTTCTTGATGAATTTCTTTTGATCTTTGCGTTGGTAGAAAAGTAAAAACTCGCGTCCGAGGATTGCGGGGGCTGTTGTAACCTCCTCCATTCACCTACGTCGGAAGAATGACGTGACGGGGGGCGTCTGCCCCCCATCTGCCCCTTTCAGTGACGTCAGCGCCCCTGGCGGCCGCCCTTCCAAACACCCCAGTGCCCCTCAAAGCCCTTCAGTCACCTTTTGGTTACCGATCTCGCGATTTCACTCCCACCGTCGCGTTTCCTCCAGCCAACTTTACCTTCATCACGTGTCCGCATCTGCCCCGCTACCTGCCCCAGTGACTCTCAGGATCATGCTGGATTAGTTATTTCGAATTGATGTTGCTGGTAAGTCAACCTTACAACCTCTCACATTTGAGCAATTATCTTGTATTATAATACAAAAATATTGTATACAATCTGATAGTCATATCAGATAAATTCAAATTATATTTTTTTGTAGAATACAACTTTTTGAATTGAATTGTTATTAATAATTAATGCTTATAAATCATATTGACCTACATAGGAATAGGTAAACAAATAATATATGTAAATATGTTAACAAATATCACCAGTATAGTGAATCAAGTGAAATAGTAACTCGTGTCATCTTCCTTTCTTCACCGAACCAAATCATTAATTGAGTCGATTCGGTTGACTCGTGCTTCTAGTGGAACGCCTCGGTGTTGGCAAGCTGTTTGTAGGATCGGTTGTCGGCTGCTGTATGAGTATTTGAGGATTCGTATGAGTGTTCCTCGTTTTTCTTAAAAACAAAAATTAATTGGCCTAATTTAACGAATGAAATCATCGAGTTCGTAAATAATTGCAATATATGTAACAAATTTGTGAAAGATAACCAGTCAGAAAATAACGTGACACGAGTTACTGATAAATCGTAACTCGTGTCACAACCTCATTATCATTTTAAAATGTCCACATTTTTGAAATTTCAAACTTATGATTTGACGTAAGATACCTCATCCTTATCGTATCAGTGTAAACTATTCGCCTACCATCATTTATTTAGTTTTCTGCGGCCTTCATCTTTCACCTACTATCCTCAATGGACTGCAAGAGTCAAGAGAAACGTATTGCAATTTGTTCTAAAAACATTTTTGGAACTCTGCCAAGACTCGTCTGTCCTGTCATCATCAAAACACATGCCTCTACATTTTATGCGTATTCTGATCGATGTTTGTGTTTATGGATGAATGGATGTATGTTATTTTCATTTGTGAGCTTGTATATTTACATTGTACATTTTATTTAACTCGTGTAGAAGATTGCGACCTTTTGATACGACACAAACATACTCGTAATTCGGTGATGGGGATCTATACCCTGTAAAAATCAGCTTTTGAACACATATTAATTAAGTTAGTGAGAAAATAACAAAAAGGTGTACAGCCAAGTTTTTTCGTTTTGTTCAAATTAACAAGTTTGAACAAATGAAGGCATTGAAGGTTCACTTTTTCCATTAGCGCATTTTTGTAAAAAATGAAGCTATAGCAATGGCTCCAAAAATTTTAAAACGAAAATTTCCTAAAATTTTTTTCATTGAAATCCGTTTTGAGACATTCTAAGACGAATCCTAGAGTTCAACAATTTTCCATATACATATATATATTTATTTATTTATTTATATATACATATGTGTGTCATTACAGACGATAACTCTCCTCAGGATTGAGATTTTCATTCCGTTCTTGTGCCAAAAAATCAAGCTTTCCCAACGAAAGGATGAGTTCGCTGGCCAATATTTTTTTTAGCACATTAAATTGGTCAAATTTCAAAAAATGTACTAAAAAAGTCCAGTCATGCAGCATGACCCCATGAGCGAATTTTTGAAGAAATTTTCGACATTTCAGTCATTATTGATCGTGTAGAGAAATTTTAGTTTATGATTTTGATAGACAAACATGGAATCAAATTAAGCTTAACGTTACTGGCGGCCGAGTGGAGGGAGGCCTTGAGACTAACGTTACTGGCGGCCGAGCGGAGCGAGGCCTTTTGTCTGCGTGCTAGTACGTACATAAATAGAACTTCTTCATAATTTCATGGCTGATATTTTCTAAGCCACAGTCAGTATTAAAGCTACATCAAGTCCTAAAACAGTTGAGCGTAAAATATTAAAGAGAGCGACCAAGAGAATCGGAGGACAGAATATTTCACAGAGTAAACTCATCAGTTGTGATTACATTTTTTTTTTTTTTTTTTTAACAAGCACCTGCAACCTACGTTTTAAACAGCATGGTTCTAGGATTGGTTATACAGGGATACTTCCATAAGAGTAGTTCAATCTGAATTTGGACCATGTTTCATGCAAATATTACCGATTTTGGTTTATTATTTCCAATAATAAGCCTATGTGATCGTGTAGCAAAAAATTTTTATAACCCCCCCTCAAACTTTGTCACTTTACGTTTCAAGGTGCGTAGAATCCAAATTTGAAATGTCCGTTCGCCGTCCGCCGTCCGGTGTCCGCCGTCCGCCGTCCGGGCCATAAAAGGCCTAAGAATTGACTTAAAAAACCTGTTCTTTCGCACATATACTCCATTTGGGGTCTAGTTGGTCCTAACGTTTAACCATCCCGATCGCTTTACTCGCATAGATGCTATGGGCCAAAAACGAACGAAAAAGTGTCTTTTAGGACGTGTTAGACGCACGCCTGGCACGCTTGGCAGGGGGTCACGGGTGGTGAGGGGGGTGAGCGGAGGGTGGAGTGAGAGGAGGCGCCGCGGCACCATGAGGTGGGTACAGCGTTCCTTCGAGGCATGAATATATGTTTTTTCCTAGGTCATATTTGTGGGTTAATACCAATGCTTTTCCTACGCATATTTAATAACATATCCTCTCGACTTTTCGTACGTACTTAGAGGCAATAATTATTTGAATAAATAGGAGCTCAAATCGAGAAATATAGTCATGCGTATATAATTATAGAAGTATAGGTTGTGGCAACTCGAAATAGGACACGCCGAGGAGCCTGGACGGGCCTTATGACGTACGCAAGCCAACTAAAACTACGATTTTTTTTTCTAATATGGAATCGAGAATAGTTCTACAAAAGTTTGATAAATCAAAAGATTGATTTACTTGATTTTGTCATTCCACTACATTTCCAATGAGAAACGCCCCAAAAAGAGAAATTTAGTAGGTACCTAATTGCAAACGACGAAATTGTGGTAAGAATATTAAATTTTACCTACATCCTTTATTAACAATTTCCCAAAAATGCAGAATTCAAAGATATTATTACCAATATAAATCCATTGTGACCGTATAGCAAAACAAATTTTATAACCCCCCCTCAAACCTTGACATTTTACGTTTCAAGGTGCATAGAATCCAAAATCTGCCAAGTCCGTCCGCCTTTCGCTGTCCAGACCATAAAAGGCATTTGAATTTACTTTAAAACCCATTCTTTCGCACATAGACGTCATTTGGGGTATAGTTGGTCCAAACTTGTCGCCAGCCCGGTCGCCCTACACTCACGGGTGCTACTGGTCAAAAAAAGTGTTTTTCGATCTTTTAGCGAATTTTTGAAGAAAATTAAGCTATTGCTCTCGCCTCAAAACTTTGTAGAATGTGAATTTTTGAAAAAAAACTTTGATTCATGCAGAAATCCGTTTCAGGCTATTCTGAATCATATTCTGAAGTTTCAATTCGCATTTCTTTTAACGCATATGTATGTATATATATGTATATATGTATGTATGTATGTATGTATGTATGTGTCATTCCAGACGATAACTGTCCGTAGAATTGTGCTAGAAACTTCAAACAAATTTTAAAATGTTAAGGACACAAAACGAAAGTTCAAGTTCGTTGGCCAGCATAATCGGATTACATCTTCGGGTTGAAATTTTCAAAAATGTAGTCAACAATTTCAAAATAGCCTGTTTTTTGCGATTTGTTGTGCGAAATTATTTTTTCAGCATACTAACATGTGGTATATTCGGAATCAGCGTAAAATTTTCTATAAGAATATGTATCAAGTTTTCAAAAATTTCAAAGTTGAAAAATCAGTTAAAAATCGAAATATTGCCGTTCGCTAGTTGTAAAAATCGGTAATATTTGCATGAAACATTGTCCAAATTCAAATTGAACTACTCTTATTGAAGTATCCCTGTATAATCAATTTTAGAACCATGCTGTTTAAAACGTAAGTAGTAGGTGCTTAAAAAAAAAGAAGAAAAAAAGTAAGTAATCACAACTGATGAGTTTACTCTGTGCATGTGTTAATATTTTCTTACATAGGCAAGTGGGGTGTATTTTTCCAAGTAATTTTGGACGCAGAATCGACTGGGATAGGTATTTTTCATTTGTGGGCTTTAAGCGGGAGGAGTGTCGTTGAACACGTGTTTTTTGGGGGTGCTGAAGTGGATGTACCAAAATCAACAAATTGTGATTCCAAATCCGAAAAATTTTCTTTTTGAATTAAGCAAGTGCGGTATCAATCTATGTATATTGTACAAGGACACGATATGTAAAATTATTCTAATTTGCAAATAAATAAATTTTTAAAAAGTTGATAAATAACTATTCCCTTCTTACCTTCTTTCGAAAATTATGATGGACTAATCAAAGTCCCTCAATAGACACATTACCAAATCATATCTATTTTGCTTCCAAATTTCTTGAAAAGCTGAGTGAGAAAAGGGTAGGTAGATAATTATGGCCCCTAGCACCAGGCCATAGACTAAAAATACCTGATCCTTGTTAAACTTACAATATGCCCTTCCTAATATGTTCCTTGGATCATTTGGTTCTATGGAATAAAACTGACCGAAAATATAGGTACCTACTGAGGAAAGGGAACACAATTTCGTTTATGCTGCTAACTAACTCTATTTGAAGTTGTGAAAAAACTGAAACTGATCCTTCATGAGTTCTTAGTTCCTAATACTGTTTTCTGAGTGTTAGCTATATAGGTACCAACCAGGTGGTATAGGTACCAACGCTATAAATTGTCCATTCAACTTTGCTAAAAAAAAAAAAAAAAAAAAAAAAAAAAAAATTATTGAGTTTTCTAAAAAAAATCTAGTCTTTGATTTTTTAGAAAAAAGTTGATTTAATCGAATCTTACATCGATTTGTATTCATCACTATTACAATGCGACCACCCTCTACACGATCGGTCCCACAAAGTAAGCGAATTCTAATAGGATGGAATTCCGTAAGTTAGGTTGTTAGAACGAGTGAACTTGAAACGGCTGCGTCCTAGAAACGAGATACTTCCGTTTATTTCTTCCCGGAGGCGATATGATAGGTAGGTACCTATACCTTCCTTGTGGATCCGCCGCCGCCCCTCGCTACGACCACCCTACGCGATCCGCGAATATTACTTTTTGGCTTAGGAAAGCCTAGTGACGATGTTCATTACGATCGATCAAAGAATGTGAAAAATAAAAATTAGGTAGGTAGGTCATTTCATAGTTGCTGGGAATTTTCGGGAACAGTAGGTAGCGTCCTAGAAACGGGATACGATTTATTCCCATTTTGATTCCAAGATTGAGCTAATACCTTCCGTGTGGATCTGCCCGTGTGCTCGCGTCCCGACCTCCCTCCCTCCCCCCCTCCCCCCCCTCCGCCACTACACGATCCGCGAACCTTCCTCCGCCATTCCTTGGAAAGATCTCAAACCGCACCAAACGCTTCCAGTTAAATAGCAAGTTTTCCTGATTCCAATCAAATTTGGCTGTTGGCTGCTTTCTACGACCCAGTTGAACGCGTCTATTCGATTTCTTTCCGCCTACTTCAGTTATCTGGAATTCCCCGAGTCTTCTTCAGGTAAGCCACTCCAAGTACCTTAGGATAGAAACGAAGCACTTTGGTTTGAAGGGATATTCCTCGTACCTATCTGTTTTTGGATAATTATTATTCTCATGTTAGGACAAAATTCACTCATCTCAAAATGCACAACTTTCAAATGAATGTTGATGGAAAAATGTGGTTGGTATGATTAGTGTAAGCGTAATAGGGTGGTGAACCTCCGGTTGTGAGGTAACGAGACCTAGGGAGTACCTCCAGGGTGGCGTGGAAAACTTCCTACACTTGTATTGCTTTCGAATTTCATGTTCCTTCGAGGCATGAATATGTTTTTTTCTAGGTCATATTTTTGTGTTAATACCAATGCTTTGCCTACGCATATTTAATAACATATCCTCTCGACTTTTCGTACGTACTTAGATAATGATATTATTAAGGCAATAATTATTTGAATAGATAGGAGCTCAAATCGAGAAATATAAACATGCATGCGTATATAATTATAGAAGTATAGGTTGTGGCAACTCGAAACTCGAAATAGGACACGCCGAGGAGTCTGGACGGCGTGGGCATAAGGCCCTTATGACGTACGCAAGCCAACTAAAACTACGATCACACTCAATTGAAAAAATAATAAACCTTTGTGAAATAATTTGCAGCGTTTTACAGCTAGCGAACGGCATTATTTCGATTTTTGACTGATTTTTCAACTTTGAAATTTTTGAAAACTTGATACATACCTATTCTTATAGGAAATTTTCCGCTGATTCCGAATATACCACATGTTAGCATGCTGAAAAAATTATTTCGCACAACAAATCGCAAAAAACAGGCTATTTTGAAAATTTTGACTTCATTTTTGAACATTTCAAACCGAAGATGTAATCCGATCATGCTGGCCAACGAACTTGAACATTAGTTTTGTGTCCTTAACATTTTAAAATTTGTTTGAAGTTTCTAGCACAATTCTACGGATTGTTATCGTCTGGAATGACAGATACATACATACATATATACATACATACATACATACATACATAAAAAAAATGCATTAAACTTCGGAATATGATTCAGAATAGCCTAAAACGGATTTCTGCATAAAATTTTTTCAAAAATTCACATTCAACAAATTTTGAGGCGAGAGCAATAGCTTAATTTTCTTCAAAAATTCGCTAAAATCACTAAAAACTGCTGAAAATCGTTAAATTTATGTTTATAAGCAGAGTTTTAGCCAAAAGAAGTTATTTAATGAGGAACTAGAACATTAATAAGTTTATGCAGAAATTTATGCTAAAAAATGTACTGAAATTTCAGCAATGTTTGCCCAAAAATCTCTAAAAACAGCAAAGAAAAGCTAAAAATCCAAAAAAAATTTTCTTAATTGCAGAATGTTATTTAGAAGACGTGTTTTTTGCCATAATTTCGCCGAACTAACTGGGTCTGTCCACGCTAAACATCCTTTACTTGCGGGTAAAGAGAAATGTTCACATTCGTCTTTTGATACCCGATCATCCAAAATAGCTGGCATAAAACTTGTTCTTATTGAATCCCACCGGCTATGGTAGGTATACATCTCTTCTTCGCCGTCAGTAACTCTCTGTGAAAATTGCCATTGAAACTTCAATGACTTGGTGAACGCAGCGTGTGCATTCTGAGAGACTGTTGCTGACCAGCCGTAGAAAGCTTCTACAGTCAGTATCCAGCTATTGACGTTTCCTCTCAGACAGTTCTTCAGTCTTTCTCTGTCTCCGATATATCCCCCTAAGAAACGCTGTCCTTTTACCACCTTAATTCTGGTGCCAACGAAAACTTGTCTGGCTTCTTCCTGATCCACAGGATTAACAACCAAGTACGATTTATTGCCTTCGGGATTGTATCCGTATTTTGGGCCATTTCTCAACTAAGTAGGTGTTCCACCACTTTTAAAAATGTTTAATTCAGGGCGATCTAAACTGGCTTCTGAATCTCCCATAGTTAGGATTGTTAGCACCAAACGGTAATCATCCATTCTAAAATGAAACAAGTTCAAAAATATGTTTAATTTGCGGAGATTAATCACCAGCCGCAGAGACCCTGATTCTTAAGGCATTACAAAGACAGGCGATACGAACCCCATAGGTAGCACCATGAAGACGTGAATCGTACTGCCTAGTTAAAAGCTAGATAGTTCCTATGCTCTGGCGCAACTCAGACCATAAAGTAAGCATTTTTGAGATCTTCTATTCTGGCCCCTAAATCTCCCCTAGTTTGGATTGATAGCACCAAACGGTAATCATCCATTCTAAAATGACACAATTCCGGAAATTTGTTTATTTTGCGGAGATTAGTCTCCAGGCGCAAAGACCCTAAAGCCATTTGGTGCTTGTAGGTAGAATGTGTTGGCTATGTGTGTACCTACACCACCCTCCCACCTGAGTGACCTGTAACTGGTGACTTTCCTGGTATGAGAACAGAAAAGACACCTCTTCAACTCCCACCCATTCTAGTGGCCGGTTGACCACTATTCGATCCCTCCTGGGAAGTAGGATTTCGAAAGGGCCCACCCGGTTCTAGAGGCTTATCCGCCTATATCTGAACTACTCGTGAATAGTGAATATTTCAGGAAGCAAGTCAGTGTTTGTAGGTAGAATGTGTTGGCTATGTGTGTCAACAAATTAGGGCGTACCGATGAATCGTCAGCGTACCAACACTGTATTACAGCATTCCTTTGAAGACTTTCAATCAATGGAAGGGTAGAAATTACGTAGAGGAGCATGGCCAAAGGATTACCCTGAGTGACCCCTGTACAGCTCCTGATCAGTCAACAAATCTTGCACAACTTGGCTAGGACAATCGAGTTTGTCGCTTATTCATTTTTTGGATTCCAATATCTTGAAACGCAAACTAACAAATTTTGAGGGTTAGCATTTTTTTTCCATGGTGGATTACACAGGTTCATTATTAAAGATAACAAACCAAAAGTGGATTACTGATAGTTTCAAAAATACCGTTCAATCACGGTCAAGGTTAAAACCCGTAACATAGAAAAAACTTCTTTCTAGAAGGTTTCATGAAAACTTCCTATAGGTATCCGTATCAAATGTTACTACTGAGTGAAAATTAAGTAGAAGTAAATTATTTTTCAGAACAGCAACATTGTGACAAAAATCACCAATACAATATTGGATATTCGTGAAAGAAGTGGTACGAAGCCCGCACCTCGTCTGTTATCTTCCAAATTAATCTTGGGTTCAAAAAGCATGGTACAAAATACCTCAGTTGTCATAGCCCTCTTCTGTCAACCTGTCAATTTGCTTTTGAAAGCAATGTACACACCGTTTCCACAAGTGATTACGTACATTTCACCTTTAGTGCTTCTTGTTTGATTGATCTGTCAGAAGTGTCACGAGCTTTTGGCTTTTCCTAGTTGTTCAATGACATCCAATTAGAGCGAATGTACAGCCGAATATACAAGTGAATATTAGTCCTAAATGAATGAAAAAGGCAACAATGTACACATAATAATTTACTCGTGTAATACCCAAAAAACTTGATAACTTCCAAATAAACACCGATATCGTGGGAATGGTTACAACAGAATCGTACAGAGAACAACCCTTACAACCTGAGGAAGAAATCGATAGGGCCACGAACAGCTGAGCATTAAATATTCTAGGATTTATTCATAGGTTTCCACCTGAGTTGCAATCCTTAGGACCTACCGATATTAGCTTAATTCATCTGAGCCAATTCGATGATGAGTGAAAGAGTTTTTATCAAAATAATGTAGTGAATATTTAGTATCTCATATAAAAACTAAAAGGTTATTATTATAATTAGATGTATGACTTCGATAGGATTTTTCAATACATAGCAAAAAAATATTCTAAAATTTCGTCTTGCTTCTTGCGATTTAGACCTGGAACAGTTTTCGTTTCACGTCACTCGCTCTATTTGTGTGTCTGCTAATCTTTGTAACCACAAAACTATGCTAGGTTAGGTCGGGTCCTATTTCGATTAAATTTCCATAGAATGCGGACTTCCGGTCCTGAATGATCTATGTGACCAGTGTTGGGCATAATCTCATCGTAGAATACGAATACGATTGTAATCGCGATAATTATTCGTTGATTCTGAGTGAACTGCGATTATATTCGTATCCATGTTATCGTATTTGTCTGACGGCGATTACACAAATAAAACCCATGAAAATACGTCACGGTCATCAATTTCAATAGGGCGTCCCTCCTATAATATGCAAAGCCTTGCTAATATTACCTAGCTTCAGAGGGACGTCCTATTGAAATAGATTTGAGACAAATAGGTTGGACTCCAATCGTTGAATTCGCTTTAAGGACGTCCCTCTAAAACTAGGTAATATTACCAAGGCTTCGCATATTATAGGAGGGACGCCCTATTGAAATTGATTACTGTGACGCATTTTTATGGGTTGTAGGTATTCGTGTAATCGCCGACAGACGAATACAATTACACGAATACGAATATAATTGCAGTTGACTCAGAATCTACAAATAATTATCGCGATTACAACAACGGTGACTGCCCGATGAAAGGGGACCACGAGCTCAAATTTGATGTAATGCTATGATATAATATAATGATGTATTGTAACACAAAAGTATGAACGCAAATAATTCACCCCGTTAATAATGTTTGCAAACACGGCACAAGATTCAAAACAACAACAGACTAATAACCGCAGGTAAGGACTGCAGGGCGACTGACTGACTGGCCCGCTGTGTGGACATTCGAGCACGATAACGTGCGCGCGCAGATCGTGGCCTCGTATGGTCCCCTTCGATCTATCGAGAAAAATCGCGACGGAGGCGATTGCCCGCACGGCTCTGCACGTACCAGACATCGTCCTTTTTTTTTTAAGATCATTTCGCGTCCACACAATCGGCTGTGAGCAATGTGGTCTAGGTTTGCGTAGTATCGGCCATTTCGCGTCCACACAATCGGCTGTGGGCAATGTGGTCTAGGTTTGCGTAGTATCGGCCATGGTTTAGAGGGGCCTTTAAAGCTACTCATTGCCTCGCTGCCTTGAGTGGAGGTGGGTTCGCCGTACAGAAGCGTGAAAATTACTTGGACGGGACATCGTCATCTGGGCGGTCACCCATCCAAGAACTCACCACGCTCGACGTTGCTTTACTTCGCTAATCGCATGAGAAACGGTTCATTGCAACGCCTAACCCGTACGGCGGCTTCAGGAGTACTTCGATTTCTCGTTCCAGAGCGCCATCATGTAGGCTACTTCACCAGTGCATGAATGGATCATTATTAGCTTCACCCACGTATTCATTTTATATTTTAAAATGAAAATAGATTCCATCCTAAGAAATTTGATGCAACCCGCCCACTCATACGATGATTACTTTTCTTTCTATGATTTTTTAAAGTTTACACTGGTGACGTCAACCTTGCCGGCCGGGGGGCGGGGGGGGGGGGGGGGGGGGGGGTTCACGCTCAGGCGGGAGGGGTGCTTCGACGTCACCAGAGTAGCAAACTTTGAAAAACGCCTGCCAAGTCGGGTGGGCAGTATATCATCTTCACAATTCCTGTCAACAAATTTTAGTGTAGGTACTTAGCGCATGCGCGGTTGATATTACTCAACCAATCGCGATACAATTCATAGAGCATCTTTCGGGAACATATATACCCCACTAACCCACGAGTTTGAACCAAATCGAACCAATAGAAGATGAGTGATTGGCGTTATAACAAATTCACATTTGCGCACGCGTACAGGTCACTATTTATCTGGCGGAAATTAAATGTCTAGGGGACCATCCAGAAGTTAACCCGCACAATCCCTGAAAATTTTCAGGGATAAAGATGTGTCACGGTCATCAATTTCAATAGGGCGTCCCTCCTATAATATGCAAAGTCTTGCTGATATTACCTAGCTTCAGAGGGACGTCCTTAAAGCGAATTCAACGATTGCAGTCCAGCCTATTTGTCTCAAATCTATTTTAATAGGACGTCCCTCTGAAGCTAGTTAATATTAGCAATGCTTCGCCTATTATAGGAGGGACGCCCTATTGAAATTGATGACCGTGACGCATTTTTATGGGTTGTATTTTTGTAATCACCGACAGACGAATACAACTACACGAGTTGACTCAAGAATCAACGAGTAATTATTGCGATTACATCAATATTCGGCGATAAGATCAAACCCAACACTGCTCTGGAATTAAAAGTATTGGGAATCATTGATTAGCGTCACTGTTCGCTGATAAGGAGAGAAGTTTAGTGATGATTGTCCCACTTTTTTTCATTTTCTTTGTGACGTGAATAAACCGGTATCTCCAATAATTAGCACTTTTCGGTGAAGCTGTCAATTGCTAGATCCCTTTAAAACTCTTACCCCTCCACCCTTCCCTTCATTACGTCAAACTCACTAGAACTGCATATAGCAGTTCAGCAGCAGCAGCATCTAGCAACCGGTTGGGAACGAAGGACCGGATGAATACCATAGCCAACGTTTAAAATAACCAGAGGTTAACGAACTTATTTGCCTGTTTATTAAATAACAGTAAATTGAAAAAGGAAGGGGGAAAAAAAAGAGGGACGATTTGGGGAGATCAAAGCTCAGGATATTCCAATCAAAGGAAATTCGTCCTGCTGGCACAAACAGTATCCACTCCCTTGATAAGGGCGTTTCAATTAAATACCGAAACTCTTTTGGGTCGCTTACGTAGCTATCTTATCTTTACTTATCCACCCTGAGCCTTTCGGGTTCAATTTGCGGAAGAGGAGAAAAGTGAAAGATATTGCGACCTCGTTTTGTTCTGAATTTATTTCCAGCTTTTAGCGAATTTTCGTAGAAAATAAAGCTATTGCAATGGCTCGGAAATTTTTAAAATCGAAATTTTTGGAAAATTTCTTCATTGGAATTCGTTTTGGGGCATTCTGAAACGGTTCCTGAAGTTTACGTTTTTTCATATATGTATATATATATATATATATATATATATATATATATATATATATATATATATATATACCCCGCCTCGGCCCTTCGCCATCCTGGACCCCCCTAATCTATACTCGGCGCTTCGCGCCTCGCCGGATCTTTTCTCTTTTCTACTGCGTAGAAAACGAGTATAATTTGCTATGGAATTCGTCTCACGAGAAAAAAAAAAAAAAAAAAAAAAATGTTCAAGCCTGGCTGGATTCGAACCCACAACCTTCGTCTCACGAGAAAAAAAAAAAATTTTTTTTTCAGGCCTGGCCGGGATTCGAACCCACGACCTCTCGCTTCCCATCTCGGGACAAAAAACGTTACACAAAAAAAGTGGACATTTAAAAAAAATTATTGGGGGTCAGCCTAAGAATTGCATAGCAATTAATATATTATATATTAATTGCTATGCAATTCTTAGGCCGACCCCCAATAATTTTTTTTAAATGTCCACTTTTTTTGTGTAACGTTTTTTGTCCCGAGATGGGAAGCGAGAGGTCGTGGGTTCGAATCCCGGCCAGGCCTGAAATTTTTTTTTTTTTCTCGTGCGACGAAGGTTGTGGGTTCGATTCCCGGCCAGGCCTGAAATTTTTTTTTTTTTTTTCTCGTGAGACGAAGGTTGTGGGTTCGAATCCCGGCCAGGCCTGAAAATTTTTTTTTTTTTTTTCTCGTGAGACGAATTGCATAGCAAATTATCCTCGTTTTCTACACAGTAGAAAAGAGAAAAGATCCGGCGAGGCGCGAAGCGCCGAGTATATATATATATATATATATATATATATATATATATATATATATATATATATATATATATATATATCTACACGTGTGACGTGTGTGTGTCATTCCAGATGATAACTCTCCTTAGGATTGATATAAAATCCCATTCTTGCGCCAAAAAATCAAGTATTCCAAATGAAAAGATGAGTTCGTTGGCCATTAAGTTGGTCAAATTCCAAAAAATGTGCTAAAAAATCATTAAAAATTGCTAACAACGGCCAAAAATCGTTAAATTTATCATTTTTAGCAGAGTTTCTGCCAAAACACCATAATTAACGATTAACTAGGACATTAAAAAAAAGTGCACAAAATTATGCTGAACACCGTATATAATTACATTAATATTTGCTTAAAAATCTATAAAAACTTTAAAAAAAAAAAAATCAAATAATCCAAACTCTTTTTTGAATCGCCGAATTATATTTCTTATGAGTTGTTTGCCATAAAATGGGTTTTAACAATTTCTTTGTTAAATTATTAATTAACATTGTTAACAATTTAAAAAATTCAAAACTTCAAAATTGTAAACAATTTTTCTGTTAATTGGTAATCACTGTACCCCTCATCTTTTCCCCCTCCGAGTTGCCAGTGGAGTCCATGATGGCGCTCCTTTTTAGTCAAGGATGGCAACATGGCTCCCCTTAGAATCGTGCCACTTCCAGTGTTCCTTTGGACACCTTGTTCAATGCCGCTAATGACCCTTCTGGTTGAGATGCGGCTTAAACCTTAATTTAAAAAAAACTAAAATTCTTTGTAATCAAATTCCTCCAATTTCTATACAATTTAATATATTATGATAGGTAATTTAAGGAAATTCACTCATATGATCATGCTGCATGACTGGAATTATTTTTTCCTGCAATGGGATGATAAGAGGAAGAGATTGGGGTTGACGAAGGGTGAGAAAAAAGTGGAAAAAGAGAAAACACATACCAGGATTCGCACACAGACACACTCCACGTCTTCCCACACACCCACACTTACGTACACTCGACAAACGTGTACCGGAAAAGGAACGAAAATAAATGGCTGGGGTCCGTTTCAAAGGAGCTTTTTTCACGGGAAGGCTCCAAAGCGGTTTTCGGGTCAATACAAGATGAATGGGAAAAGGTGATGGAGGGGTTGGTTGGTTGGAGGGTGTCTTTAGTTGGATCGGGGTTATTGGACGAGGGGGTTGGAAGACTTGGCTTCCCATTTATTAGGCCTGCAGGAGCTGGACGACTGGATAGAGAAAAGACCAGAGCGCGCGAAAGTGTGGTAGGAAAGGGGGTGAGGTGGTGATTAATGTAATAAATGATTCCAGCTCTTAATTAGCTAATGTTTCCTAAGTTCCATTGGCTTATATATGTCCAGTTGTATCGTAACAAACCTCTATTGGTTGCCTACACCAATGGTAGTAGTCGGGGCATTTTTTGTGTGCTCAGTATCTACTTTTTCAGCGCCGGATAATGCTCATCCATTTAAAGAATGTCAAAATTTTTGGGTAGAGGTGGGTATTGTGGTTTCGGGGTACTTCATTCCAAAGTCATCGGATTTTTACCATATCTACTTCATAAACTACGAAGAGGTCACTGATACATGGAATCGAGAGCTTCGTCTATATGAAACGGACCCAAAAAGGCCCTAATAATCCCCTTGCAATGAATTGGGATGCCACCAACAGAAAGTGTGGGGTTCTCGTACATACATATCATGTGGGTGGACGGTCACAACCCTGGTGTGCGGAACAATCTTCTGGTGCTGACCAGTAGGAACTAAATATTCGTTCACCACATTTTGGAACTACGTGTCATGAAACCTGATGGGCCTGAATGATAAATTCAGAAGCGTTACGAATCTTGTACTTTCTTGTTATCACAATGGCGTTCCATTTTCAGAGAGTTATCATGGCGTAACATTTTCCATACTCAGGTTGATGGTTGGAGGTTAGTTGGATCGGTGGTTTTTAACGAGCGGGTTGGAAAACTTGGCTTCCCCGGCCAAGCCGCCTTATTGGCGGATTAATAAGGTTCTAATCTGTCGCGGCATTATCAGGAATGAGGCCAAACAAATGAATCCTCCTCTTTCGCCAAGCTTTCGATAAATTTATTATCTTCTTCAGGGTCTATAATGTACAATACAACAGCTCAACCCTTAGAAAAACGGCGTACCCATAAAAGGTGATAAATGAAGGTATAAACGCAAAAATACCCCAGCAAGAAACAAGTTTACTATAGGTAAAATAAGCTAACATACTCAGAACAGCGTGAATATCACACTACTTAGCGACCAACTGATCAGTAAATTCATCACGGGTTGCAAACTGGTACAAAAATAGAACAGGTACACAAATCAACAACTTCATACCAAGGGATGCTAATACCAATAACGGAACAAACATAACAATAACCAACCAACTCACCAACTCAATGAAGTAACTAAAACCAGTATATTGAAGATTTAAAAAGAAGAAAAAGGGGAAAATAACATCGGGCAGTCACAAAATTATACTAATAATTTGATTTCTTGCACTGCATCAAAATTCAAATGGTTCTAATGATTTACAACCGGCATTATTTTGATTCTTTCTTACAGTTTTTTAAATATAATTTATAGCTACAACTTTACATGGAATGACAGTTGAATTTATGTTTCCTCGGATTGTTACACAATTGTCCTACATCTTGGTATTTAGACAAATATAGGTACTTGATTTGATTTGATTAAAACTGAAATACTAAATTAAAAGTGGGGAGGATACCCAGGTTTATCCTACCCCGATCCTGGGGATGATGATTGAAAGTGGAGGAGGGGGAGAAAGATGAGAGGAAGTGCACATCTCTATCTCTACGCCGTTTTTTGGCCGAGCGCTCAATCAAATCTAAGTGGATAGATTTGATCGAGAGCACTTCGTTTGTCAGCGACAAAGTTACGTTCCGCAGAACACGATGGTGCCGTCGAAACTGCTGAAAGATGCTGTCTTCCCGGAGAAATCAGCGAGAATGTGCGGGAAAGGTCGAAAAATGCGTTCCCCGCTATGGTTTTTTCCGCCTTATAAACCAGTAAATTTTGACGGTTTTTGCTCGAATTGGTCTTAAAATGTTCGATGAAGTTCCGATTTGATCCCATGCGAGATTCGAGTCATGAAATTCTTTTTTTCCGATTGTAGTGAACGAAAAGTTAGACGAAAACGTTGGTTCCCGAGCTACTGCTCTTCCTTATTCCGTCGAAATAGAACAAGGAACTTAGGTGCTCTGCGTACTCTACTTACTCTGAACTTTGTATTAGAACCTCCTGATGGAAGGTCTCCCGTTTGAAAGATAAAAGCCCTTTCCGCGCAGATAAAATAATGGCCTACCTTTAGAAAAACAGACGGGGAAGACAAATAGGTACGAAAAAACATATAACATCCGACAGTTTTGTTTGTACTGAAATGTTCTTAAAACAAAACTATTCGTGGTTCCACATGCCCCCGTACGGAAGAATGTCCTAAGTTCATTTTTGCAATTTCGAAAAAACGAGGTTTAGTGAGATTTTTTCTGTCTTCCACCCAGTTCAATTAATTCAAGCCCAACTTTTTCGATCGTGTCTCATATTTAGTCCCCCAACTCATCCACATACTGTTCAAGCATGCTATTAGGTGTGTTCCAAGCACCCGTCCGAGTTCATTAACTCAGATGGGTTCCACGAGTTTACGAAACTTTTAGGTTCAAGAACCCGTCGGTGGAAACACTATAGTTCACCTGACACTTAATGCACCAACCAGCGCTAGCGTCGTCTTTAGTAATGTGAAAACCTCGTCATCGAAACCCATTGAGCGTTTTGAAGAAAAGGCCATAAAGGTGCAAAAAACTACATTTTCAACTATTTTTGAAGGTTATTTGCGAATTGCCATCCTCAGAGTATTTTCCCAGAAATGAAGAGTATGGTATATCATTCCTACCCAGAAGGAGAGTAACTGTTGACAATTTCATCAAAATCCCTAGAGCCATTATTGGGAAAAGGCAACAAATAAAAGAGAAAAAAGAGCTAAACACGACGTTTTTTCAAGTAAGGTAGGGTGAGCCAAGTGCTTACGAGAAAAACATTAGTTTGACTTTGCCTTCAAACCTACTTACCAGCTCGTGCCTGGATACCTTGGTAATGCATAAACATAATAATTACTCATGGATGGATGGAGGTGGACTCGGAAAAAATCACCTTGTGCCATGAGGTCACCGGTGGACTCAGGAAAAATCACCTTTTGTGTCATGAGGTCACCGTTGGACTTACTCATCGTCGCATAGGTACTACATCGTATAAGAAAGCTGAGGCCGCTGGTGACCTCATGGCACAGCAGGGAGCTCATTCATCACATTAGAGACAATAAAATCGCTTCAGATGTTGAAACCTAGCGACCAGCTCGTGCCTGGATACCTTGGTAATGCATAAACATAATAATAACTCATGGATGATTCGAAAGTTAATTTTCATGCAGTGATTGCCTGAAAACATATGAGGTCACCGGTGGCCTAATGGCAGTGAGAAGGTTAACAAATACATCTTTGGAGAGGTTTTATTCTACAATAGTTTCATTTTGAAAATTCGCTGATGTATTTATTTGTTAGATACGTTTGATAAATGTGTATTTGTTAGATTTGTTTGTTGTGTGGCATATTCAACTTGTACTGTACATGACCACCCTGCTCAGGCGATGTCAATTTTCCACGAAGTTAAACAAACACGATGCGGAACCGCAAAAGCTGTCCCAGCCTGTGAAGTACAGTTGAAAACAGTCAATAGAAACAACTGCTCAACAATCGTGAGGGAAGAGATGCGGAAAATGAGTTAGTTCACCAGTTTAAATGGAACGCTCGTCACACAGCATCCTCCACCGGCATACACGGGATCTGATATGCGCCATCAGCCGGAGGTCAAAACTTTTCCAATTTCATTGCTTCAACACTTGAATATCCTCGAGTTCATATTGCACCTTCAGTCGCACGTCACTCCAAGTTACCGAACTAAGTTAATTATTACTTATTGTTATTATACTGAGACAAAGTAGTTAAAAGTTGGATAGTATTTCGGTATGGTCGATGACGTGTTATTAGTCAATAGCAAGGGAAAATGTACATACATCCTCCGGAATTGGCTATAGATCAAACTAAAATTCAGTGAGAAATCTACATTTTCTTCTGTAAGTATTCAGCTGATAGTATACTGCAGTCTGAGAGGCTCGAAAGTAGGTATGTGTGCGATCAAATAAAATCAAATCTTTATTGGCCCAAAAAGCACATAAATTATAAATAATGGTATACATACATAGAACCATATCATATTTCATACAAGCAAAAACAGTACCTACTTCAATTACATTAAGTACACTATATAGATCTTAATTTAGTCCCTAATATTAATGGACTGTGTGGAAAGCACACGGAGGGAGCACAAGGGAGCTGAGCTCCCTCACAGAATTGGTTGTTTTTACAAATTTATTTATTTTTTATACATCTTTATGATTTTAACCTATTGTAATGTCATCTTGAAATCTTCAAGAAAAGCACTGCATACCAGTCAATTACATTGTACAATCATTGGATGCTATATCCCTCCAAAATCGGATTGGCACCCCATCAATGGCCGCATCAATCTTCAAGAATAAATTAAATTAATTTAGTTCGCAAAAACGTTCTTTTACTTTGTACTTCAATGAGAAACGGTCTGAGCAAAATCTTGCTCGATACGAACTTTGGAAATTATTCAACCCTGAATCGAATAAGGTTTAGCAGACCTAAATCACTCCAATATTGAGGTCGGTAGGGGTTTTTGAAGGGCAAAAGTTCAGATGGAGGGGGTGGGGGGGGGGGGGGCTCGCCCAAAATTAGCCTGATTTTCAATTGTTTGTAACTCGACTATTATGAGAGATAGTTCAGAGTTTTGGGATCGAATCGTTTTGTTTATTATGCTCTACAACTTTGCTAAGTATACGAATTTCTGTAGGATGTACGGTTTAAGAATTATTAGAGAAAACTTTAAAATGGGCAAAATAAGCCATTTTTGTAAGGCCCCCATTTTGTATTCGACCAATTTTGAGATGGCCTTGAAACCTTCCCCTCAAATTACTACCTATTTTAGGACCTGGCCCCGGGAATATATACATTTCCCCTTCATCGAAGTCTGATGGTGAACACTCTTTTGTTCGATCCCCAAGCTCATCGCCTCTCCGCGTTCTTTGAAGGCGACTGTACCAATCAACGCCTCCAACAAAAGCCCTTATATTACGTCGGAGAGAATAAGCAGAAAATTGTTTCCCTTTTCATTCCCGAAAAAACTCCCGTCGACGCAATCGAAATATGAATTCAGGAAGAGAATCGAGTCTATTCACGAAAGGGATGGAAGAGCCCGGAAACTGTTAGGGCTTGAAATCCAATCTCAAACAACAGGTGGCAATATTTCCGACGCTTCGCACTAAAATGGAGCAGTGGAAAATATTTCTGCGCACTTGAGTGCATTGTCACTGTCTCTCGCGAACGACAGCTCGCCTATTGTGCCCCGCTCTTGATAGCTCGCTTTTAGTTTGTTCATCGGGGCTGATAATAGAAGGAGAAGCGGAACTCATGATTCACAACTATTGTTACGATTCACAACGTTGAAAATTTATGGGAAAAACATCTGGTGGGAAGCGTCCGCGTTTTGTTTACTTTTTATATTCCTTATAATTATTCGTTCATTTATTCATTTATTTATTTGCACTATACATTGTAGGACTAGTGTCCCTTTTTTATAATGTGTATAGTAAATGTAATTACAAAAGATTCTTGTGCGGTGGCTGTAAAAAACGTAAGGGAAAATATAATAAAAAGAGGTACAAATTAAACTTAAATGGAGTAGAAATATGAAAAGGGAAATGGAGAAAGGAAAGAATGGAAAAGATTAAGATAGAACAAGAGATAAGATAGAGCTAGTTCCTCTTGTCAACTCAAGCTTAAGCTTCGTTCTCAGTGTGCGTTTTGCCAGTTCGGAACGGTTCTGGGCAAGCGCAGTCGAGTTTTGTCGTTCGCAGTGTTTTGCGAACCCAGTTCCGAACGGTTCTAGCAGTCCCCAATTTATTTAGGAATTGTCAGAACTCGAACGCAAGGACGTAGTTAACGCATGCGCATTTCACAATGTTTTGGAGATCGTGGAGTAAACAATACACTTTCTTCGGCTTTATTTGCCGCGTGTTCCATGTAATTTTCCCTGTAAAATTTCGCTTTGTATCATTAATAGCTACTGCGCATTAGCCAATGTGAAATCCTTGTAAAGACCTTAATTTCCACTGTTTTCATCCGATTTCGATGAAATTGTCAGAGAAGGCGCGAGTTAGGTTGTAGATGGTCCCCTATTAGTTTCATTGTTGACAAATCAATACTTCATTCTACGCATGCGCAAACGTTAATTCCAATATGCTCTATTTTTTCACACTCTAGTCGTTCGATTTCGCTTGAATTTGGATGATATTTTGAAGAATATGACTTAATTACCTCATATCAATTTCAACACGATTGTATCATTAATAGATATTGCGAATACGACAATGTGAAATACTTGCAATGACCTCAATTTCCACAGTTTTTATCCGGTTTTGATGAAATTGACAGCAAATGCGCGGGTTAGGTTGTAGATGGTCCCGTACCTATTTCATTGTTTTCAACTCATCATTCATTCTGCGCTTGCACAAACGTAAATAACATTGAGTATCATTTTTTCGTTTCTTAATTGACCAATTATGACATTTCACGCCACTTCTTGATTTACTCTTTTCCGCTATAGAATTTTTCAAGATCATTTAAAACTTTGCAGTTCATTCATGATAGGTAAACGAGGAAGCTATGTGCCACACCCAACTTGGCAGACGTTTTATTCGTCGACAACTACCTGTATTATTGTATTATCTTTGTGATTGGGCTTTGCCCATTTTGTAAATAAATGAATATATATGAGGACACGTCGAACTCGAGCCAGGTTCGAAGGATTTTCATCGAGGTTTCTGACGCCAGACAGCGGTGACGGAAGTTTCGATGAGTTTCAAGTCAAAGGGAGTTCGGACAAGTGGGATGATGACGACGAGGAGCTGGGAGGGCCTATTAGCGGGGTTGACCTTAATCATCTGCTGACAAGTTAATAGGAAGGAAATTGAAGACTTTGAGATGAAGGGGAACAAGTTGGAGCATTTAACCATACATCGGGGAGCGCCTCGGGGTCAGCGCGGGATCAAAGTTCATCCACAAGTCAGCAGCGAAATGAATAGCAGCTTCTACACAACCACGTCTATAATACCGTAGTCCTACGGCGGCCAATCACGAGAGTATATAGTAAACTTTTTTTTTTAATTCAAATTTTATTGTTTATAACAATTAAACATTACAATTGTGAAAAAAAATTAAATATAGTAGGGACAGAACCCTAATTAACTTGACACATGACTGCAGGAACAGCTCAAAAGCTGACCTGACTATATGTCACATAACAAACAACATGAACTGTGATGGTTATATTATGACTATTATATATAAAACACATGTGATATGTACAAGTTGCGTAAGAAAAAAAATATATATAGACAACATAACGTAATTGTAAGGACTGTAGGTGCGATAAGTATATAAATAAATAGACCTAAGACTTAATCATCTTGGAGATCATGTGGACGATTCCGTTTAAGTCGACGCTCATTACGTGGAGGGGGCAAACGGTCTATCATGTTTGCCATGAGTCTATTGGGATGATTTCCCATCGACAGGTGGGGGCGGACAGAGCTCAAACATAGAACCTCTATCACAAACGGAATGTCGAGATCATTATGCAGAGTTGTGTTTCTCACATACCATGGAGAGCCTGTAATGAGGCGGAGAACACGATTCTGTATGGTTTGCTGCTAATCCCCATAATCCAGACGAATAATACCAAATCGGTCTAATTAATGTCAGGTACAACATACGTTAGGTGGTCAAGGCCAATGGTGAACGTTCGTGGTCCAGGAGGAAATGCAGCTTCTTTATCCGTTGACGCATCTTCGTGACCGGGTGATCAATATGACACTTCCTAGTCAGCTTCTTGTCAAGCTCCAATCCAAAACGGAAGTTAGTGAAAAGCGTTGTCTATTTCCACGAAAAATAAAGAGTTACAATGTTAAATCGATTTCGACGGATAGGCCATCATCAGTAACAAACAATAACTGAAGACACATTAGAAAGGACACAGCTTATATAGTGACAGGTAAAGGGAGATTGAATCCCATTGGTCAAGAGAAAGGAAAGGGGCTGGAGGTACAACCAATCAAGTGCATGCAAAGTGAAAGGGGGAAATAACTAAATATGGTTTCAACAGTGTGAAGGGATAATTCCAAGCTTTACAGAAATGGACCTATCAGTGGTGAAATATATTGAGGTATATCCTCATTTAAACATTTACCAGACCTGTCACTTTTGAAGATTTCTAAGCGAATCCGAACAGACCAAATTTAAGGTTAATATAAATTTTGTGTTGAAATATTGATAAATGAATGAGTTATAACGAAATTCTCATTACTTTTGGGTCAAGTAATAATTCAGCCTTCATTCTCTATGATCCAGCTTCCGTGAGTTTATTATATTAAATTAAACTTGCCGGCGGCCAAACTATTTAGAGAGATTGGTCTAAGCGGATTCTTTTTAATGTTGCAAAACTCACTGACGGGAAAACTTCCCCGTGAAGATTTTCCACGGCGAAGGTTTATAAACGGCCGTTTTCCAGGAGGCTCACGGGGAAGGTACGGAGGGAAGGATCGTAATCGGCAGTAATAAGGCGGAACCTTCCTCCCTTCAGCACATAAACCAGAGGAAAATTAACTGTCGGGCGCCGCTCTCGGCCAGCATTTTACTCCGTGAGAGCGTTTCCCGGAGTAGACGAAAGTGCGGGGAGGTTTCTCTGAGGTTTTCCCGCGACGTCCTGTCCATCCCAACAGCATTCGGCGAAGGTTTCCCTCCTCTAAACTTTGGGGCGTTTCAATTTAAAACTTTTCCCTTCCACGGAGAAAATCCCCGTTACCCTTTTAATAAATAACGAAGTAATTTTCATTGTCCGCCGCAAAGTTCTTATAATACTCCGTGTTCTCATTATAAAACGCGTGCTTGGAACTAAATTTTCATTCCCGTTCAAAGCCATAAATTCAATGGCGGTGCACCTGTAGAAATTGCTCGAACAATTAATTACTTGAAAATGAGGTCAGTTGGTCTGAGCCTTGTGACCTTAACTTCTATCTAATTAATGCAGATAATGTTCTCTCGAAAAATTGAAAATGCCTGCATTTCAAAATAATGGTGGAGCAGTGAAATATAGAGTCCATACATTTCTCGTTGACCACCGCTCTCCTCCAAGACACTCTACTGAGACAATCCCAGCTCAAATAATGTCCTTGTAAGCTTAGTACTTTCTCACAAGTCGGCCTACTAGGGCCTGAAGCGGAAGAAAGAATGAGGAAGGAATTAGTGCGACAGCGAGTCATCAAAATTTGTCAATAGAGAGAAACAGCCAACTTTGCTGAGTGAACTCTTCACATTTCTCTACTATAATATCCAAGCAATGTCTGTACATGGACGTTACCTTCGAAGGCAGCAGGCAAAATACCAGGGAAATGGAACAGCAGTGAATAGAAAACATTTGAACAAAAAGAATTGAGCAGTAGTCGAAAGCGCCGTCCATGTAAAATTATTCACAAGTTAGTAGAGCACGCAGATTGGATTCAAAATTTAAAATTACATTAAACTTTGGTTGTGCTGTCCAGTAATTCTATAGGTTTGAGGGGAGGATGATTCAATACGGCTAGTCCTCTTGTTTATACATATATTCTCCGAGCGCTTTGGCCCTATACAGGCCTCTTCAGGCTACTACTATAAATTAAAGTCAAATGGAATAAAATACAGCAAAGGTATATTACTTTATGATAAAGAAGTAGTATATCTACGTAAGGACATATAGGCACTTATATAGCAAAGTTGAGTAGCAGTTATATGGGTCAGTAGTGACTTACTTATGGTTAACATATACTGTGGCTAATATTCATAGATTGTGATATATTTCAGGTAGAGCAACCTGCATTAGAAGGCTAGGTATAGATATCTATTAGTGGAGGCTACATATGGTGCAGCTACTACAGCTGCAACTCAAACATTTCCACCTCTAATATTGCAGGTTTCTCTACCTGAAATGTAACACAATAGATGAATATTAGCCATAATATATCTTAACCATAAGTAAGTCACTACTGACCCATATAACTGCTGCTCAACTTAGCTATATGAGTGCCTATATGTCCTTACGTAGATAAATACTACTTCTCAACAGTTACATGCAGCAACATGATCGAAGCTTCTCGGCTTTCAGTTGCAGCCAATTTATTAGCTTCGTCTATTGACTGGTCAGTCGATAAATTCCTCATTTTTACTTCCACAACTAACTTGGACAGGTAGGATTTCATTTTATTTCCCGGTTTTACACCTCTGCTTTGTAAAACAAAACAAAACATTCGACGCTCTTGTCATCAGACAGATCAAATGGCATCTATGCGCAATATAATATATTAAATTGGATTGAAATTTGAGCGATTTCAGTTGAATGAAATTGTTAAAAACCAATTCTATGACAAAAAAACTCGTAGCACTAAATGAAATTCGGTGATTCAAACAAGATTATGGAATCAGGTTTTTTTTAAGGTTTAATAGATTTTTTACCAAATATTAATGAAATTTAATTAAGTTTTTCAGCATAATTTTGTGAAAATGTCTTTAAATGTTCTAGTTATTCATTGATAATTTTGTTTTGACTGAAAATTGACTAAAATTGGTGGCGTTTTCTTATCATCTATTGGTCCGATTTCGTTCAAACTCGGGAAGTAAATAGTATGTTTCAGGAAAATTCCCTGTGAATTCTATCGCGTTTCGTGGAATAATTATAGCGCAGCGCAAAACTAAAATTGATCGACATCGACAAAATTTTTTATCAAAATCGGAAAAGTGGCTGTGAACTGCCAATTTCATTTTTCTCAAATCATTACTCCTTTCTGGGTATGCGCTAACGTAAATTACTTCAAGCATCATTTTCCCCGTTTCTAAAAATGGCTATGGAGTTATCGTTATTATTGAAACCATTTCAATGATCTATACATTTATGTTATTTTCAGTTGGTAGGTACTTCCTCGAATGTTATCACTAGACAAAATTTAGTACTGGCAAACTTTCGTACTGCCCTTATAATAATTTCGGTTTTGATCTTTTTAGATAGTAAGAAAGTCTTTACTGGAAATGCCTTATTCTACCCCAACGGCCAGAGCAGTCAGCAATTTGCAACGTATGGCGTGCATGAAGGGGAAGGAAAAAGAGAGGTGTCCTGCCGAAATGTCGCGTCGAGATATTTTCAAGTTTGCGTGATTCGCTCGATACCAATACTGTGCGAGGTGAAGAATTTTCACTTCACCAGGATTTACAGCGGGGATTATAATTTTAATTTTGGTATATGGGTTTGAGGGGAGGATGATCCAATACGGCTGGTCCTCTTGTTTATACATATATTCTCCGAGCGCTTTGGCCCTACACAAGCCTCTTCAGGGTACTACAATAAATTAAAGTGAAATAGTTGAGTTGAGTAGCAGTTTTATGGGTCAGTAGTGACCTACTTATGGATAAGATATATTGTGGCTAATATTCATAGATTGTGATATATTTCAGGTAGAGCAACCTGCAATATTAGAAGGCTAGGTATAAATATCTATTCGTGGAGGTTGCACGTACACGGTGCAGCTACTACAGCAGCAACTCAAACATTTCCACCTCTAATATACGTATACGCAGAAAGGAGTAGTGATTTGAGAAAAATGAAATTGGTAGGTAGTCCACAGCCATTTTTCCGATTTTGATGAAATTTTTTGTCGCTGTCGATCAATTTTAGTTTTGCGCTGCGACATAATTACTCCACCAAACGCGATAGAATTCACAGGGAGTTTTTCTGGAACAAATACTATTTACTTCCCAAGTTTGAGTGAAATCGGACCAATAGACGATTAGAAAACGCTTTTCAGTCAAAATAAAATAATCAATAAATTACTTGGACATTAAAAAATTTTTGCACAAAATTATGCAGAAAAATTTACTTAAATTTCATTAGTATTTGATGAAAAATCTACAGCAACTTAAAAAAAAACCTGATTCCATAACCTTGTTTGAATCACCGAATTTCATTTAGTAAGTACGAGTTTTTTTTTTTTTTTGCCATAAGATTGGTTTTTAACAATTTCATTCTACTAAAATTGCTCAAATTTCAATCCAATTCGATAAATTATTATACGATCATGCTGCATGACTGGAACGTTTAATTAGCAATGACAACCAATCTGCTGTTCAAATTAATCGGTCTCGGAAGAAGATGCAGGTACCGGGCACAGTGATACCATTTGAGCTGTCATATGACAACAGCGTCAAAGCTTTGTTTTGTTTTGCAAAGCAGAGGTGTAAAACCGGAAAATAAAATGAAATCCTACCTGTCCAAGTTAGTTGAGGAAGTGAAAATGAGGAATTTATCGACTGACCGGTCAATTGACGAAGGTAATAATTGGCTGCAACTGAAAGCCGAGAAGCTTCGATCATGTTGCTGCAGTTTCTTCACCCACTTCGGATTTCAATTTGACTCGGGTCAGCGGATGGAAGAAATTCCCGAGTGTTCCTAGAAGACATTGTACAATTGCACATTGCAAAGAGTGCGGTGATGGTCTTGGAAAGAGTCAACTATACATCCTCAGGTAAGGTTCAATAGTTGTACCTAATCATGGTCTGAACTTAAGTGGCCTACCATCCGGCTGAACTATTTATATTTTGGTGAATTTGGGAAGAAACATGCAGGGACTGCTTAGGATGCGCGATGTGTTCTCATATACGAAGAAACATGATATGAACTCCCCTACGTTAAATGCGGTAGGGAACACAATTTTCTCACTTAAAATTATGACGGACGAAGATCTTGACAAAATATTACAATCTATGAAGGGGTTCTCGTCACCAGGTATAGACGGCATCCAATTACAACTTATAACAAATAATATTATGAGCCTCAAAAAACGTCTTCTTCACATTTACAATCTTAGTCTCTCTACAGCAACATTCCCAAAAGCATTCAAAGCTGCAAAGGTCATCCCGATTTTTAAAAGTGGGGAGGTAGGTGAGCTCGGAAAATATAGGCAAATCTCAATGTTAAGTACTCTGTCCAAATTACTAGAAAAATTCGTAAAAATTGTGTTATATTCATACCTTGAAAGAAACAATTTGATAAACCTTAATCAACATGGTTTCCGCAAAATAAGGGGGTAAATGATGCGGTATTTACTTTAACAACGGACCTTTATTATATTAGAGATAAGAACAAGAAAGGTGCTCTCATACTACTCGATGTTACAAAAGCATTCGATGCGATTAACCGAGAACAATTGATGTACAAGTTAGTGAAACTGGGATTCATGGGCCCCAGCTTAGAATGTTTGAAGAGCTACTTAACAAACCGAAGGCAGAGAGTGTCAATAGGCGAGTGCTCTAGTGAAGATAGTTACAATGACTTCGGTGTAGTCCAAGGAAGTACATCAAAAACTATTGTTTTTGATGTATATAAACGAAGTGGCCCTTCTAAAATTACAAAACACTAAGATATATATATATTTGCGGATGACACTGCCGTGTTAGTTGAAGGTGACACATGGTAAAATGTAGTTGCTAATGCAAACCTAGTAATCAACGTGGTAGGAGAATGGTTCAATGAAAACTATCTAGCTTTGAACACAGATCAGTCAAGATTGATTATTCATGGAGGACACAAAACATATGTTGATGAGAAACATTTATGCATCACATTACATACATGCAAACCAAATATCATCTGTTCATGTAGCGCAATAGAGCGCGTTGCCGTGCATAAGTATCTTGGTATAGTCTTGGACGAAGAGCTAAACTGGAAACCCCATATTGACTATACTCACGATAAGATTAAAAAATCGATGTACATTTTTGGTTTATTATATTCAATAATAAGCCTATGTGATCGTGTAGCAAAAAATTTTTATAACCCCCCCTCAAACTTTGTCACTTTACGTTTCAAGGTGCGTAGAATCCAAATTTGAAATGTCCGTCCGCCATTCGCCGTTCGCCGTCCGCCGTCCGGGCCATAAAAGGCCTAAGAATTGATTTAAAAACCCCGTTCTTTCGCACATAGACTCCATTTGGGGTCTAGTTGGTCCTAACGTTTAACCATCTCGATCGCTTTACTCGCATAGATGATATGGGCCAAAAACGGGCGAAAAAGTGTCTTTTTCGTGGCTTTGAGTGGTAAGACTGACGAAAGCGCGCACGCCTTGTGGGTGGGAGAGGGTTGGCGGGAGAGAGAGTGAGAGGGAGGGCGAGGCGGAGTGAGTGAGAGGGAAGGGAGGGCGAGGGAGTGTGGGGGAGGCGGAGGGAGTGAGAGGGAAGGGAGGGGAGGGAAGGCGAGAGAGAGAGTGTGATGAAATTATTCCAATTAGAAGAGATTGTTTATGAGTATGAAAATACTCATAATTCTATTCTATGCTTTATGATATAAAGCTTCGCTTCCTTCGGGCGTCCCTAGACGGCCCCATTTATTATTATTTTTTTCCTCAACTTAACTATAAAGCGTAAAATTATGGGGTCCTGGAGCTGTAATGCAGTGAACGAGAGAACCAAATATTGGAAGCACGAAGCCCCGAGTTTCGATACCTAGTAAATATACTATAAGTGAGGCTAAATAATTACGGTCAGTTTTCTACATAGAAGGTCTGTATGATACAGAAATAATAAACCTTTGTTTAATAATTTGCAGCGTTTTTACAACATTAGACACTCACTTCCGAGAAATGCGATAAAACTTATTTATTACAGTATGCTACAGTCTATGCTTCAATGTGGAATAATAGCATGGGGGGGGGGGGGGACATACTCCACACATATAAATAAATTACACGTACGCCACAAAATCATTATGAAAATAATGTTTTCATTACCGCCTAGGGCGCCATCTATAATTGTATATAATACAGCAAAGCTGTTTACCATGAGGCAACTATATGTTGAAAATTTACTTTTGCTATTCAATAAGTACCCACAAATAATGAATTCACAGCGTAATCCAGCATATACCACAAGATATGCAGTCGCAAGGAATGTGATTGCATCAAGACCAAGATTAACGCTATCAACACACAATCCAAAATTTATTATGTACATCAATCACAGAGCGCTTGATAGTCATATGAAAAGAGCTCAAAATTATACGAGACCAAACTACAAAAAGCAAATATTAACGTGGCTTGTGAAAAATGGGGCAGTGGATTGCGAAACTATGGTAAACAGCATTAATGTATACTATTATAAAACAATAATTTTACTATAGAATGTTTTTCTACTTACAGAAGATAGGGACATCAAATACCACTGTAGTTATAATATTTAAGCTATGTGTAGATTATGTAGACGCATATGTGACGTTATGTCAACGTGCTACGTTTGAAATGATGGGCGAATCGCCTAGACCTTAACCAACAGCACGGGCCAAGCCTATCGTTGGAAAACTAAGCCTTGTTCTACTTTTGTACTATTATCTCTATTGAAATAAATTAAATCTATCTATATATCTGAAAATGTCAAATGTATTGTGGTCAATATCTTACACGTGCACTTATCAGTCTTCTCAGTATTTTGGAACAATAATAGAATCAGCTTATGACAAGCAATGTTTCTATTTAGTTTGAAACATATTGCTTCACAAAATATTACAACAGAAATAGGGTGTTAGAAAATTCTGTTTCTGCATTAATTCAACGATTCTTACAATACAGGAGAAGGTAGGTATCATCAGTAGATAAATATATAGATAAATAGTTAATTTTGTAAAAAAAAAAAAATAAATAAATAAATAAATACATTAAACAATACAATCAATAAATTTACATATTAACTGTAGGAACGGCATGGTTAAATAACCGTCTGCCAGAGATTTGGGTTTTGCTCTCTTTAAGTGACAAAGGGTAGAAGTAAGAAAAAAAGTATATCTAGACTCAACTACCAATGGAAAAAGTGAAGAATTAAATAAACAACTAAATAAACTGTATGTCTGGATGAAAGGACTAAGCAGAATCACTGGTCACCAGTTGAACTGGCTTACCAGAAATTTGCGATAACGCCATGCCAACCTTCAGAGTAATCTACCAGCATGGACCAATCAGATTCATTCAAAATGTGGAGTGCTTCATCTCTCGACACTAATCTACGGTTGAACGCCATCACACGGAATCCTGACAGGATCGGGCAGCTATACAGGGAATTAAAAGTATCCTCTTTCTCGTGGAGGTTGCACAAGGAGCATTCTTCCTGTAGGTCAGAGCTATAAGGCATAGCATTTAGTGGTAGGAGTTCAGTGCGCACCTTAAATAACCACCTCAAGGCACTCAGGGGAATCTGTGAAGATTGCCGGATCTCGCACACTTAATATCTGGATGAAGTTCACGATAGTGAGGAGCATTGGGCTCCTGGTTCCTCTGCTTGAGCAGGGATCTTCTTTGAAGTTTGAATCCATGCAGCATGAGGATCACTCATCAAAGCTACAGCGTCCAGCAAGGGTAGGTTATAGTACAGCTCCCACAGTGCTCAAGCGCCAAGATTCTCCAACTCACAGCCCAGTACATCCCAACATCGATTATCTCTCTCGCGAGAATCTTTGGCAACCGACTCTCAGACATCTTGGCCACCTTCATTATATATTGGAGATGCAAGTCAAGGGTGTATGCAGATATCGTGTCGAGTTCGGTTTCCAAGAGCAACAGTACTTAGTTTTCTAGTACCCACTTGATTCCCTTTTCTGAGTGCAGGCTTATTAGTGCTAAGTTGTGGTGATAGTTTTTAGTTGCACTATTGAAAATCATCACTTGGAAGTTTTACGTATCTTACCTGAAAGATTCGATATCAGAAAATCTTTGCCTTATTTGTTTTACTTTGTTCTTAGTTGCATAATGAAATATGGCGGAAGTTGGGTAGATTATGGATGATAAAAACAGCTGAAGTGTTTCATGAAATCTCCCCCTACTGAAGATATGGAAGGTACTACTTACTGGTGCTACGATCGTTATGTCTTCCCCACGTGCCGCCCGTTTCCCACGAGCTTGGGAAACTGCGGTTTATAAACCTTCACGGTGGAAAATTTTCACGGGGAAGTTTCACCCGTCTGTCGGTAAGTTTTGATGTAGGCGGGTATAAAACAATATTCTCTCAGGTTTATCTCTCTATTTACTTTGGGTTTGGCACTGCGCTTGATAGCGTTATGGAATATCACAGCAAAAACTGGTTATTTGGGATATTTGGATGATGCGCAGTTATGTGCATCTAAATAATAGTTTTCGAATGCTCCTCTTTCCCTTTTTTCTGGGATAGTCCATTGTTGGCAATTATCATAAGAATCAAATAGTAACAACGAAACATTGACACAGATCATTGCATAAAGATGAATTCAAATAACTCTATGAGTAAAAATCTGTATATATTTTCCTACAGTATGTGCGACAGTATTGATTCCAAATACTAATAAATAATGGTACCTCAGTCCGCAGAAGACACCTCACACTATGTAACTGGATTCGATCACTGAACTACACTCTCCAATCTGTTTAGTCAGCTGTCAGCCCACTTCATTCCATTGATCTCAAGTTTAATTCATCATCAATCCAACCGCACATCAGCTGCTAAATTTAATTTACAATCATCATTAATGATTATGTGAAAATGAACTTATAAAATTCAACATAAGCTTAACTTTCTATAGCATCCAAATCTAACAAATTACTTAATTAGTCACAACTACATCCCATTATTACAGCGAATATTATTACTGCAAATATGCCACATAATTCATCACTAAGGTATCTACTAATTTTTTAACATAAACCAGTCCAGTCGCTTCTTTTGACGTCATTTTTGTTTGCAGTTGGACAAACAGCAGTGCCTATTACTGGTTATGAAATTCGACATTCAATTCTTCTTCTAATTTTTCATCTCCAATTTTCCTAAGGGCTCAGTATCTTCACTACGGGCAAACAAAAAACATTAAGAACGTATTTTCTTCACTTTACATAAACCTAAGTACGCAGATATGAAGAAATAATATTCTTAAAAAAAACTGGTGGTGTAATCTGCGGATTATTCCCTGCAGGGGGTGTGGGAAGTGAAGAAAAGTCGTCCTTTAATTCCTTACTTCCCCTGTAAGGGAGCGTCAATTTATTTGATACCGGTTTCGGTCTTAACACAGACGATCCTCAGTAAAAAAAATGAAAAACTCCGAGCATCCTAGGAGCAAACAAAACAGGCATAAACGTCAACAATAACATGAGAGAGAAAACTTAACATTACAACTAGCAACTAATAGGCAAAAGGAACAAACACACCTTCAAGAACATCAATGTTTGTGTAACCATCCAACATAAAAGAAAAGTTAAACTTATGAGGGAGTGGCAAAAGCGTTCAGCAAGCCTCACAGCGCCTGAAAATATAGTATGCATATGAAATAGTATCATTGGGTGCACAACAACTAACCGATATGAAAAGGGGAATTGTCTTTTGGTGGGTTGATATTTTTGTATGCGTTTTTTTTTTTTAAATAATTGGTACAGTTTGATTCTTTGGTTGTTGTTTGTTGAGCGCTCACAGCGTCAGTTTATTGTTAGATTAGCTCCCTCCCCTTATTATAAGATGGAAGTGTAATATTCTTGCATTCCTTCAACTTTCTCTAGCGTTATGGAGTGGTTTAGATGGATTGAAAGTGTATCCATGGCACAACTTGTTCTTCTTTTGGTTAACGAAATCAGGTTGCAACCACATACTAAAAAAAACGAGAGTCCCATACACCATGGGAAGGGAAGAAGAACAAGTTGTGCCATGGATACACTTTCAATCCATCTAAACCACTCCATAACGCTAGAGAAAGTTGAAGGAATGCAAGAATATTACACTTCCATCTTATAATAAGGGGAGGGAGCTAATCTAACAATAAACTGACGCTGTGAGCGCTCAACAAACAACAACCAAAGAATCAAACTGTACCAATTATTAAAAAAAAAACGCATACAAAAATATCAACCCACCAAAAGACAATTCCCCTTTTCATATCTGTTAGTTGTTGTGCACCCAATGATACTATTTCATATGCATACTATATTTTCAGGCGCTGTGAGGCTTGCTGAACGCTTTTGCCACTCCCTCATAAGTTTAACTTTTCTTTTATGTTGGATGGTTACACAAACATTGATGTTCTTGAAGGTGTGTTTGTTCCTTTTGCCTATTAGTTGCTAGTTGTAATGTTAAGTTTTCTCTCTCATGTTATTGTTGACGTTTATGCCTGTTTTGTTTGCTCCTAGGATGCTCGGAGTTTTTCATTTTTTTTTACTGAGGATCGTCTGTGTTAAGACCGAAACCGGTATCAAATAAATTGACGCTCCCTTACAGGGGAAGTAAGGAATTAAAGGACGACTTTTCTTCACTTCCCACACCCCCTGCAGGGAATAATCCGCAGATTACACCACCAGTTTTTTTTTTTTTTAGAATAGTATTTTCTTCACATCAAACAAAGCTTGGTCCCAATCCACCTATACTACTCGTTTGGGACTTATCAACATGACATGGGCACTTGGAAATTTCGGCTCAAACAAGGTCGATGTAGACTTCAGTAGCAGTTTATGGTTCTGGTGGTTACATCACGAATTGGCTATCAAATAGTAACAGAAGGAGTAAATATGTTCGTACACAATAAGGAAGAAGAAATGTCCTTTTTTTTTTTTTTTTTAAAGATTATACCCGGTTTATGTGCATACTTTATGCTCTGAATCCTATTAGCCGATCTCTGATAGTGTATAGAAAACGACAACACACTTCATGCCACGAGAAATTTCCGATTTCTCACTGCTTTGATTTTTGCTGCAATATGAGCTGACTTTGGTCGACCCTTCCGAGAAATGCCTTCGTTTACTCGTAACCATGGCAACAAGGTGAAATAACTTCGAAAATTAGGTTTTTAGCCTTGCATCGATGTAAGGGTGCGCTAGTGTCACTGTCACGAGAATATCACCTATATCTTCCTAGATTCGATATTTTCAATATACTCCGAGCTGATTTACTTTTCTTGAAAAGATTGTGATTTTTTAATTGATCTTTCATGTAGTATAGTAAACAACCATTGCAGGTTGGGGCTTTTCGTCCGACTGCCTCGGGCGTCGCGGATGTCATTTGTTCTACTGATTTCGCTCAAAGCTACTCATTGCCTCGCCCCCTTGAATGGAGAGGGGTTCGCCGTACAGAAGCGTGAAAATTACTTGGACGTGAGATCTTTACCTGGGCGGTCACCCATCCAAGTAGTTACGACGCTCGACGTTGCTTAACTTCGCTAATCGCATGAGAAACGGTTCATTGCAACGCTTAACCCGTACGGCGATTGATCTTTCTATTCGTGAACAAAATATAAACTAACTAGCCGCGATGGGCGGGAAAATAATAGGTGTATCAACGCGTGATGCTAATCGAGAGAAGTAATAGCCATATCGGTTGTAGAAGATATTTTATTAATTTCGTAAAATAAACTGGCGGGCTAGGAAAATGAAAAAGGGTTTAAGATGCGGGGTCTGAAGAATGACAATAATTATCATCCTTTGTTTAGGTACCCCTATTATGATTACTATAACAGGGGTAAACCAACAGTGGATTATAATTTTGATTCATAATGCAATTCATGCATTCAATTAAAAAATTAGGCGATTCTTCTTAATTTTTATCTGTTCCTATTCCTTATTAGTGGGTTTCAATCCTATTCTGACGGACGCTATGATGTCGTTGTGCATCATCTGTCTCAGTAGATGATGTAGTAAGTACAGGCAGCTTAACTCTTCGTTTTTCGTGCAGACAGTTGCTAAAACATTGCGTCTTTTTCTTCTGCCAATATCAGTTTTTTAAGCTTAAAGCATATTGTACTTTTGCACAAAACCCCGTTCAAATTCAACAGCAACTAATTATAGGTTGAGCTGCACCTGGTTACCAATAATCAACAAAACAATCGGTGTCATATTGAACAGTCGCGATCATGTTGCTCTGCAATCCCTGGAAACCATAAAATCGGGTTTCGATGCCGGTTACCCGAACGCTGCACTGACCCACACGTACATGTAGGAAAGTGCTCATAATTTTATACGTTTCACGATGTCCCAGAGAAGCTTCCCATTAAATTTCAGATTTTTAGGGTGATTAGGTGAGAATTTAGCTATGTCAGCTGATCTGGTTGGAACCCGTCATTGCATTCGTTTCTCGATATCGAATTTCAAAATCCTAGGGTGAATAGGTGAGCATTTAGATAAATCAGCTGACCTGGTTGGACGTTTTTTAAACATTTTCTTTTGCACAAACCTTCCCCGTGCCATCCCGATCATTTTACAAAAAAAAAAAAACCGTTCAAATCCGTCTATGAGTTATAGCGTGAAGGTGCTGATATTACGCATTTATAGAATAGATGGGACTCAAATTATAAATTAAAAGGTGAAGGTTGGTAAAAAAAAAAAAAAAAAAAAAAAAAAAAAAAAAAGGTTCAAAATGACCGAGTATTATACATTTTGCAAGCATGCAGGCAAGGTGTGTGCCATTCAGACTTGAGCCCGGTGGCCCCTTCCGTAACCCAAATCCTAAGGAGGGATCGAATTGTGGTCAACCGGGTTGCCGCTGGCCTTACCCGTCTTACTCACAGACACCTGCTTAGTGCAGATGTGTTGTGTGTGGGAGGTGTGAGGGTGATATGTCCATCCGTCACTTACTGGAGGACTGCCCAGCCCTTGTGGACTTCCGAGTCCAGCATCGGCACCCTCAGTGATTTGATGGACCATCCGGACCTGACAAGGTACGATCCCTGTTGTTGTACCTAAGAGCCGCTGAGCTCTACTATGAACTGTGATTTCTGATCTGTGCTATATTTATATACATATAGTCGTAGTTTTATTTCACTTCGCTGATTGTATATAATAGCATGTTTGTAGTTATTTCCCTATTTTACATCTTGACTTTGGCGGCTTAAGCCTTATATACATGTATATAAATTTAAAAAAATGAATAAAAAAATGAAAAGATAGATGGAACTCAAATTAAAAATTAAAAGGTGAAGGTTGGTAAAAAAAGAGGTAAGAACAGATTGTAATACATTTTGCAAGCCTGAAGGCAAAAGGTATGCCTCAACCAAATAGTCAACTAGCTGCGAGAGTGAACCATTCCAATCCAATTCAGGTCAAATGGCTGTCACTATTTAAATCGCCCTTAAAAACTAATTTTCGTCCCCGCTTATTTTAAAACAATAGTGAACTTATCATCGGGGATTGGATGGAATTGATTGAGGCTGCCCGGGCTCTGGTTTGGACAGGCTGCTAAATCCCCGAAATCGGGCTAAGCTCTCCTGACTAGAGGGCCGTCAAGACCGCAAACTGCAGTGTGGATATCAGGCTACAGCCCTGCAGGAGATTCGATTTAATTGGAAGGCCGAGGTGGAAGACGAGGTAGATGGTGTGAGGGGGGGATACAGCAGACAGGAGTGTAATCCGATCGATTGACTGATTGCATAACACGGCTTATTAACGGATGTCCCCTTCCCGGCATCTGATTGGCCGGGAGAGCTCCGTCTCAGAGGCGGAAGTTAATCCGGGGTCTCGGGTTAACTTGGCGGTTTAGCAAACTTACTTGCGCTTGTGTTATGTACACATTCGTGGTACGGAGCGATAGGGAATATATATTACGCTGTAAGCATCCTGATGAGTAGGTACTATATAGCTCGATATTCGGGGTAGGTATGAATCATAATACTGGATGATTCCAAATTTTGTTTTAATTCTCAATAAAAGAGAGTTTTGGTACTTGTCGTATTCCTATTTCTCGTAAACACGAAAACAATCTGTTAGAGCGAGCACGATAAATGCTAACCATTTTGAATGATTTCTCGTAGCGTTTTCGTAAGCCCGAGAGGAAGAAGATCTCGTAGAGACGTTAGCGAGACTCACAGTAGGCAATTCTCGAAATTTAACGTGAAGTAATAAAGAACGATCAAGACCTGTAAGATTCAGCCGTGAAGAACACAAATCTCTAAAACACGTAAAATAAACCATGAAAGCACATACCCACCTTGAAACCGAACTTTGAGAATGAAAGAGGTGAAATTGTCGGGTAAAACGTCGCGAAATCAAGGAGGAAATGCCGCTAATGACCATTCTGGTTAAGGTGCGGGGGGAAAAACACGAATAAAAGACAGATACGGAGGTTGAACCAACTCCAAAAGACAGCAAGACAGGCAATTTAGTCGGGTGTGCGTGTGTGTCCATGCAAGTTGGGGTTATCCAGGAGAAAGGTCTCGTTGTCGTTTCGTAATTACGTTTCTGAAAAAGCTGAGCACGAGTGAATCAGACTCGTCCCGTTCCGAAATGCGTATCCACGTAAAGAAAATTTTTTCTCGATTCGGAATGGCTATTTTCATATACGAGAAAATGAATCCGAGGAGTACAAAAACTCTCTTTAAAGAAAGTTTATTTAGTTTGCTTAAGTAACCGATTGATAAAAGGGTTAGAAGTTCATGAATTCAGTCCCACGGTCACGTGCCAGTCAGTTCTATGGATGAATCATTAATGCATGGGATGGAGCGTTTCTCAAAACTGCACCTTATGATCTATCTTTTCATTTTCCATACCATATTTGATAAATCGTCGCAAACACTTCTTTGGATTGTTTGATTGAAAAAGAGATATCTACCTTGGGCATATTTTTGGACGTGTTGGCTGGGAATTTTGATAGCAGTTACCTGTTTCTATATAATAACGGCCTTGTCAAATGTGATCATGGAAAGAAGAAAGCGAGGGAAGGATGACTAGTACAATCTAGTTGGATTTTCTTTTGGCCACAGTCTATAACGAATCCTAAAATCACTTACAAAAACTGTAATGAGTACTTTCAAGTTAGGCACCTACCTGAGAAACCATCTTCAAGAAAATGAAATGTCATTCCTTTATTTCAATCGTAAATCAATCGTGTTTTCCAGGAACAAAAAATGGCGCTAGAAACGAAGTTTATGGCTGCAGAGCTGAAATAGTGGAAACGTTTAGCAGCACCTTATCTGATATGCACCGACTCTCTAAGCACGTTGCAAATCATCAAAACCGGCGGCGTTCGTAGAGCAAAAAACAACTTGATTGTTCGCTTACTCAAACTATTACTATCTTGTAGCGAGAACAATAAAGAAGTAGAATTCATCTCGGTGAAAGCTCATGCAGGACTAACCATGAATGAACTAGCTGATCAGTTGGCGAAGGAAAGATGTTTAGCGGGGACGGTATTGGACATTCCTGTAATGGTCGAAGTGTTGATTCCCATTCTAAAGAAAAATTAATGATAAATGGAAGCAAGAATTCGAACAATCACCAAATGGACAAAGCTACAAGAGAATTCAACCGCGACCCCCACCCCCCGTGTACCTTGGTTCACGAATAAATATATCGGAAAGTCCATGGTACGTACGATATCTCGAATGAGAACAAATCACGGTTTATGTGATGCATACCTACACCGCATGAACGTACATGAAGACCCGCAATGGCTAAAATGTGGACATCCAAATGGAATCCTCAAACACGCAATCATGGAATGCACAGAATTTGAAAACCAAAGAGGTATCATCTTTAGTGAATTGGAATGAAAAACAAACATTATTTAAGAATATGAAGTGATATTATCATCTACAAACTTTTTGATTTATAGTGAACTATATTAGTTTATATCAACATGTAACATAACAACATAAAGGAAAATTCATTAAATAATGTTTCATATCATAACTACTGTATGGCTGTATACAATATGTTGTAATGTCAAATAAATGAATAATAATAATAGAAAAACTCGGCGCTCCGCGCCTCGCCAGGGGGCAAGCCCCCTGGACCCCCGGTTACCTCTATTTACATACTTCGGACGAAATTATTGAAACACAGAATGTGTTTGCGTTGTCGCGCAACCAAGTGACAACCAAACAAGCGTCATTGTTTACTATTCATTTATAACATCAATTTATATAGTTATAGTATGAAACTACGAAAAAAAATACGAAATAAATTCGTGATAAATCAAGAGCGATTTATCAAGTAAATGTCCTAAAGAGGCTACATACGAAATTACAGCTTCCTAGAGTGTAAAGTATAGAAATTAGCTTTAAAAGCCACTCATCTGATCCGGACCCTGGACATCGTCAAGTAAATGTCCTAAAGAGGCTACATACGAAATTACAGCTTCCTAGAGTGTAAAGCATAGAAATTAGCTTTAAGAGCCACACATCTGATCCGGACCCTGAGCATCGTCAAGTAAATGTCCTAAAGAGGCTACAAACGAAATTACAGCTTCCTAGAGTGTAAAGTATAGAAATTACCTATTCAAATTATTTAACCTCCGCTTCACAAATCAAACCGTTTTCGTAATACTCAGATCACCTGCTATGAATCAAATCATCGAAACACAAGCTCAATGAAATCATCAGAAATTAACAAGCGGTTGCAATCATGTTCACAATATCAATTATTGAGAATGATCACCTGTGTGTAAACAATTATTTATATAACCATGCTCATAACTCAGTTTGTTGGACACGCACTTCGCAGTAGTAAACATAATATTGTTGGATAAATCGAGAGCTTTCGAACGAATGGTCAACGAATTTTGTGGGATGAAAAACGACGAAGTACCATTTCCCTAGCAACGACTAGGTTGTACGTGAAAATCATCCGTCACACATTTCGTTACCATCCCGCGTTCCATTTTCGGCTAGTTAGTCCATGGCTAAAACACATTCTGTGTTAAAACGTTTAGCAGAATACAGGAGGAGAGAATGAAGACAGAATGATCCTCATGAAGAAATAATAATACCTGCTAAATGCGACGTATGAGAATGATGAACACAATAATGATTGACTGATGAATTCCTTCGTACAAAGCTTTTGAATAAAATTTACTTTCTAATAGATTTTTGTAGATTTGAACCTTATTGAGTCTGTCCCATGGCAGCATTCAATTTTCGCAATTCGTAATTTCGTTTGTATATAGAAAAGAACGCCGGCGCGGAATGCTAAAGAAAAATCTCTCCCTCTATGAATAGCAATAAGGAATGGAAGTGTCCAGGATTCGTCTTTCACAACCAAGGTGATGACTGGGGTGTGGAAAGGATTGATGGATAGAAAACGTAACGTCACAGAAGGACCAGGCGGCCCGAAGTAGAAGACGAATAAAGAAGAAGGAGAGAGATTTATGATGGCGGCCTCCGGACGAATCAACATGAAGGGCACCCCAGAGAAATAAATCAGGTTAATCTTGTGGGAAATGTCATTTTCTTTCTGAAAAAAAAAAGGGTGAGGGAGTGGGGATGAAGGGGGTGGTGTGGGCTCTCGCCTAATGTATTCTGTTTGGGGGCATCAATACATCAAAATATGTCTCGGAAGATGAATAATGACGTCGCTTGGTGATCACGATGCTGTGTAATAAAACAGTTTTGGAGTGATGCGATGCAGAGTAGTGTGAAGGGACCACCAAAGTGGTGAGCGACGTGTGATGATTGCTTTCAGAAAAGGTGATGAAGATACGTCTGCTAAATCGGGTGTGGGACTTCCTTAACCCGTAACGCGACACCACCTTTCCTACATATCTGGGCGACACCATTGTGTACGACAGACTCACACATTCTATTTCTAAAAACGCTGCAAATTATTACATAATGGTTTATCATTTCTGTGTTAGACAGCCCTTCAACGCAAATCATTGGTCTGTAATTATTAGACCCCATTTGTAAATGATTAGAACAAATCGGATCATGCCTCCGAGAAGGGCTCACACTTTTTAAGTTCCAGGACCTCGCAATTTTACGCTAAGATATTAAAAAAAATCATCCCATGTTGATTTTTTTCTCTGTTAAAGTTCCATCCCTTATGGAGTGGAGGAGAGCAAACCTATAAAGTTACCGTATGGTGGTTTCTTTCGACTCTTTGGTATGATGTCTATGAATTACCATTAAGCCCCGTATATAGTAAATGTACAAGTTAGCCCTTCACCGCAGAACACTGGTCCAAAACAAATTACCTACCATACAGTGTCTAAGGTGCATAATCGAAAAATAACTGGACGATGTCACCTACCAAAAGAAAAATCTACACTACATGCAGATACATCGGTACATGGATATGCACATATGCCCGATGTTTTTTTCCCCCTGTGAAAAAAACATTTTGTGTCTCAAGTTAAAAATGTCTCGACTAAATTAGCTAAATCAGCTGATCATAAAAGACCCAATCAATTCAATTGTCTCTTGATGTCCCAGGGAGTCTCCACATCTAATTTCAACTTCCTAGGATGTACAGGAGAGAATTTAGCTTACTCAGCTGATCAGGAATGAACCAGTAATTTCAATCGCTTCCTAATGTGTCAGGGAGTCTACCTGTCAAATGTTAACTTCCTAGGCTGAACTTCCTAGGATGATTAAAACTCACCCAGCTGATTAGGAAAGAGTCAATAACTACAATCGTCTCTTAGTGTCCTAGAGAGTGTCATTATCAAATTTCAACTTCCTAGGGGTAACAGAAGAGAATTTAGCTCACTCAGCTGATATGGAAAGAGCTAATAATCGCAATCGTCTCTTGGTGTCCCAGAAAATCTCCCTATCAAATCTCAACTTAACGGATAAACGGGAGTTAAGCTCACTCAGTTTTTTTTTTTTTTTTTTTTTTTTGCACTATTTGGGGGAAACTTCCCCAAACTGTCGACTTTTGAACGATACAGTCTATTTTTATTTTACTTTGACAATCGGGGGATAAAGTACCGTCTATGTTTTTATGTTGAAAAACGTGTTTTTTTTCCTATGCGCGGGTTTCCGTGAAAAATGACCTCTCAAGAACAATTGGGTTTGGGGCCGGTTTCTACGTATTTTTTCATTCTGAATCGAATGGTAACACTCGCAGATCTCCCTAACTCCATTATCCGAATTTCAAACTTCAACTGACGCGCTTTACCCTTAAAAACACATGAAATTGAGCATAACATATAAACTAAAAATTCGTGAATTAGGTAAATAAAATTTGGGGAGATCTATCAGTGTTACCATTAGAATTCGGTGGTTTTGTTCAAAAGCTACCTATCAGTTTAAGAAAGCCGTCCGCCGTCCGCCGTCCGGGCCATAGAAGGCCTTAGAATTGACTTAAAAAATCCGTTCTTTCGCACATAGACTCGCCTTGGGGTCTAGTTGGTCCTAACTTCTCGCCAGCTCGATCGCTCCACACCCATGGGTGCTATGAGCTAAAAATAGGTGAAAAAGTGTCTGAAAATAGGTACTATTTTTTAGTTGTAAAATATTCCCCATAACTCTTCTGTTCTGTTTATTCCCCACCATTTTGGCTAGTTTCGCAACCATTTTCGTACTTTCCCATGACTCGTTACCGTATATCTGGTGTTTAGTGAAAATTAGTAGGTATTACAGAAATTCGCCGATCAATTTCTGTTGCGTAAATCGTTACTTTCGGTACTAAAGAACGTTCACGTGTTCATTTTATCATGCTCTCACCCTCCTCAGGCAATCGTACTCCCTCCCCCCTGTTACCACCGTATTTTGGAACTATTGTTCACTGTTAATTGTTTAAGCACCACTTAAGCCGTTAACTAATTAGGTTTCCATGACTTTTATTTATGTTACAATAGGATTTAAGCCATGTTTCCAGTTTTTTCCGTTTTAGCTCGTTTGTTTTGAGTGTTTAGGATATGGGTACTGTTCAGTTATTCCGTGTGCAAAACTTACAAACCTGTAGCGAAAAAAAAAAAAGGCAAGTTATTGCTGTCAACGTGTAATGCGATCTTTTCCTAGTTGGTTTTGCACCGTCGATTGCACCTGATCCCAAATCTTCAGATTGTAGAATTATTTTTCGTTTAATGCTTCGTTTATTTCAATTGAGATGTTTGAAATTCTATCCTTTCCTTGATTTTAAGCTAAATTAGTTGTAGATTTTCTGTCGAAAAATCAAGCTTCCTTCTCATATTTAAACCAAATAGGACTATCTTATTCGCTTTCACAATCCTACCACCCTGCATGATTTTCATCACCATTTCATTTTTTAGTTTCTATCTATTCTCCCACTTCTATGCACAGTATAATTCATGCAGTTAAAACTCCAACCTGCTCAACCACAACTGCGCAAGCTAATATTCCACGGTAAGGATATCAATTGGCAGTAGGATTTCGCAACAGAACACTTTAGGACCAGATCATGCACGACCGCAACGGCACGACCTAATAATTATTATTCTCATGTCAGGACAAAATTCACTCATCTCAAAATGCACAACTTTCAAATGAATGTTGATGGAAAAATATGAGTGATATGATTGTGTAAGCGTAATAGGGTGGTGAAACTCCGGTTTTGAGGTAACGAGACCTAGGGAGTACCTCCAGGGTGGCGTGGAAAGCTTCCTACACTTGTATTGCTTTCGAATTTCATGTTCCTTCGAGGCATGAATTTATGTTTTTTTCTAGCTCATATTTGTGTGTTAATACCAATGCTTTGCCTACGCATATTTAATAACATATCGTCTCGACTTTTCGTACGTACTTAGATAATGCAATTATTAAGGCAATAATTATTTGAATAGATAGGAGCTCAAATCGAGAAATATAAACATGCGTATATATAATTATAGAAGTATAGGTTGTGGCAACTCGAAATAGGACACGCCGAGGAGTCTGGACGGGCCTTATGACGTACCTACGCAAGCCAACTAAAACTACGATCATACTCAATTGAAAAAATAAATAACCTTTGTGAAATAATTTGCAGCGTTTTTAGTCTATGAGCCAGATTCTGTCATTAATTACATTAAAATACTTCGGCTGTGACACCCTGCCTGCTCTATTGTAAAAAAGAATCAATTTCGTTAGCATTTTTTGGGACACTAAATTGTAAATTTGATCCTGAAATTCTGGATCGATCGGGCTGGCGAACGAACTGACTTGACTTTTGTCATAACGGATTTTTCTGCATTGGAACACATTTTTTCACGCCGTATTTTATGAAAGTTATCGTCTGGAAATACACCCTATAAATATATACTCGTACATACGACGTTAAAATCTAGGATTGTGTTCATTGATGTATGAAACGAATTCGTTGGAGGTCCCCCTTTTAAATTTTGGAGCCATCTAAATAGCTTTATTTTAATTCGCTAAAAAATGGGTTATAGAATGTCCCTTCTATCAGCTGAAATACTCCATCAGTGCTATTAAGCTAACGATGGTCGTATAAATAAGTCGTAATAGACAAAAGAGTGATTCGTAGGTTTGCAATTAAAACTTTGATGTTTGTGTCTAATGACTGATGGGTTTTACAGCTTCGCTAAACAACTATAAACATTACCGATAAGGGTTACTTTTAGTGCTAAAACTTTTTGACATTTTCATGTCAGCTCTGGCACGTGAATTGCTCAAGAAAAATATTAGTTACGTTGCAAAGAATCGTCCACAGATACTTTTTCTGACGATTTTCGCTCAACCAAATCGCTGCTACGGAACTGTGCTTTTGCCATTTTTCATCGATCAAAAATCGTTCGCCAGTCGTTGAAAACTTGAGCTAAAATCTTTAACGGTCTAAACCGCTCCGAAGATAAAGGCAGCTGAGTTGCACGTAAAGATATTTTTTCGTAGAAAATGAGGCATTGCAATGGCTCCAAAAAATGTAAAAATTGCGGAGATTGCGACAGTATCTTTCATATGCTGTCAGGTTGTCGTATATTTCAACCGATTGAAATAGGTTTCTAGTTGTGGGCTCGTTGCAAGATCTTATGAAGTTAAATAATGTTCAAATTAGTCGTATCTAGAGTATTTTCTTTTTACTAACAACCAACCATCCGCTAACGCTCCTGTACCTTGACCAAAGTTCGGTACTTTTCATTGTAGCTATTTGTATCCAAAGAACTACCCATTAATATAAATAATTTGTCTGTATGTAAATATTGATTACTCTAGCTGTCAAAATATGCACGTGATCAGTGTAAGTTCAGTGCAAAGTTTTAATTATGCATTCCAGTACTGTATTTTGGTTTATTATTTTCAATAATGAACCATTTTAATCGACCAAGAAAAAAAATTTACTTAACACCCCCTGAAAATTGTTTGGTTTACGTTTCAAGATGTGTAGAATCCAAAAATCGAATAAAAAAATCATCCGTCCGCCGTCCGCGGCTTTTCTTCGAAAGTATATGAAATTTGTGTTAAAAATCACATTTGGGCTCTAGATGGTCCTAGAAGTTCGGCATCAATTTTTATCAAACCTTAAGAGTTGTACCTATTAAAGGCCTAATCATTTAGAAAATCAAGATCTCGAAAACTTTCTAGGTAACAGTAATAATTTTTTGTTTTTCAATGATAAATTTAATCACAAAGAACCGATTAAAACCACCCACGACGCTGTACGTTGAACAGTTCGCTTTCCCTAGGGTTTGAACATCGAAAAGATCGGGATAAAAAGAAATTGCCTTATAAATATCAGCTGATATAATGCCAATGATGGAAATATCAGATGATATAATTCCAATGGATTTATTCTAACCTTGCGAAATCGAGTTTAATAACTATTGTTCGTGTGGAAATAGGTACCTATTAATGAATCACTGGTACCTAGATGCTTGATTTCATCTCCTAAATTGCCCCCAAGTCTACCTATAGGTAGCGGAAATATTGTTTTCGATTTTGAGAGATGTAAAAGTTTTAGTCTCCAAAAAATCAAACGATTGTTGTTTTTTACAGTGGTATCATTCTCTAGCATTTTACGTTTTAGGTCATTCTGAAAATGTAAATTTTTACCGCTAACACGGAAAAATCAAATTATCCAAACAACTTATTTCTGTTCTAGAACCAAAAATTTCAACCATGTATCATGTTTTCTCCTCGATATTGATTCGAAATTCTATGAAAACATCAGAAATTAACAAGCGGTTGCAATCATGTTCACAATATCAATTATTGAGAATGATCACCTGTGTGTAAACAATTATTTATATAACCATGCTCATAACTCAGTTTGTTGGACACGCACTTCGCCGTAGTTAACATAATATTGTTGGATAAATCGAGAGCTTTCGAACGAATGGTCAACGAATTTTGTGGGATGAAAAACGACGAAGTACCATTTCCCTAGCAACGACTCGGTTGTAGGCGGAAATCACTGTAACACTATATGTTTCGTGCGCGGAAAAAAATTGACTCGCAAAAATTGCTAGGACCCCAGGGCTAAAACATGATACATGTTAAAACTTTCGTTCGGTGTCTTTCGGTATGTGGGTGTGTGTGTATGTATTTGTCTGTCATGTATCCTCAAATCCTAGTAACTAGCTTAATTTCCACAATATTTAACCAATGTTTATGAAATGTTCGTGGAATGTGTGGGTTATGATTCAGATGAACCTCTATCAGTTTTGTTGATCCCAAATCAATACTTGACTCAGCGTATGCGCAAACGTAAATTCCATCAAGCATCATTTTCTTACACCCCCGTCGTCCGATCTCGCTCAAATTCGGAGGATCGGTGGAAGAGATTAAGTTGAGCATCCTATAGCAACTTCAACATGAACCAATCATTAGTAGCTCTGCGCATGCGCGAATGTGTATTGTTTTTAACAAGCCTGATTTCAACAGTTTCCATCCGATTTTGACGAAATTTTCAGGCAATGTGCGAGTTGAGCTGTAAATGGTCCTGTTTTCATACTTTTCAATTCAAATTGCTACTTCATTCTCCGCATGCGAAAACGTAAATCACATCAACCATAATTTTTTCACGTCCTAGTCCAATCTCGATCGAGTTTGGTACATCGAATATAGGGAACAATGGTTTGATTATTCCATATTAATTTCAACATTACTGCATCAATAGTAGATCCTGCGCATGCGCAAAAGTGAAATCCCTGAAAGAAGAATATTTTCTTGTTTTTATCAGATTTATATTACATTTTCTGGAAACGTGCGGGTTAGGCTGTAGATTGTCCACTACCAATTTCATTTTTCTCAAATCGTTACTCCATTCTGCGTATGCGCTAACGTAAATTACTTCAAGCATCATTTTCCCCGTTTCCTAAATGACAGATTTCGAAGCTTTACGTTATCTACATCTTGATAGACGGAGTATATTCCGCTATGGAGTTTTTGTGTTATTAAAACCATTTCAATGATCTATACATTTATGTTATTTTCAGTTGGTAGGTATCTACTTTTATCAATATCATTGTATTGAGAACAGGGGCGCTAGCAAAATGTAGGTTTTTTAATCAATTACATTAATTTTCCCTCTGCAGGTTCATATCCACGCAGGAATATTGATGTCAACGTACGGATCTGCAATTTGAAATGGACCTCCTTTGTAATATCAAGAATGTAATATCAGAGCACATTGATGAGCCTCTGAGCCTAAATTGTTTTTATCGGCTTATGATACTGAAACCTGAAATGCAGCTCCTTTTTGAAGATCTGGAATACAATTACAGAGTAAGGAGGGACTCACATCAGCTTCGGAACCTCTGAGGCTAATTTCTTTCCTAATCGACTCTTGGTGCTGTTATCTAGATTGAGCTCCTTTGGGACTCATCGGAAACAATTACGAGGTACGGAGGCGCACTGATCAGTAAAGCGGCCTCGAAACCTATACTCTTTCCTTACCTATGGACCTTTTTTTTTGAACACTTACTGTGTAGCGTAAAAGTTCGGGGTCTTGGAACTGTATATGTGTTAACCCTTATGGGAGGTACGATGCGCCATATTCTGATCATATATATTACATTCGGGGTTTAATGAATTATTGACCAATGATCTGCGTAGAAGGGCTATCTAACACAGAAATAATAAACCACTGTGTTAAAATACCTATCTTAATTGTTTGGCAGTATTGAATGTTATTCCTCTTCTTCTAAATCTTCTAAAAACCTACAATAAAACCTATTTATTCATTCATTCGAAACTGTAGTTTACATAAGCAAGCTAATTATAACAAATTAGCTAGGAGATCTATAAACCAAAACTAACTATAAAATTGTTAACGGTTCATTGTGTTGTTACATTATGGAGCGAACAATTTCTGATGACATTTCTTTTGTTCCAGGTGAGTTACTTATCAATCTACAGTTTATGGAAAAGAACCAGACGTTTATAAAGTAAGAAATTAATAGTCCCTGTCGTGCACCAACAATCTTATAAGCTTATATTCGCATTTTGGTACATTATACCTAATCAAATTATTATAATATACTATTTTGATTTAATTATTTTAAATATTGTAATTGTACTTATATAATAAATATTATATTAAATATTATTTTGATATGTTGTATTACCATGTCGGTAGTTGTGCCTCGCTGTCTTTGGTGAGGATTCATTGACAACGAGCCGTTATATCAATCATAATTATAGGTAGCAAAATTGCGCTCAAAACTCTCACATTCACCGTAGGACGTCGGCGTTTGACAGGGTGCTTCTGATCAGCTTAAAGTGCTTAAAGTCCGTCTGTCTGATTACAACGAAATTTGATAGGGAGCTTTTCTAAAAGACCAAAGTACGAATGAAAGTACGGGCTCCACCCTGAGCTCAAGCAGACTAATTTAATATTAAGAATCCCAATTTTAATAATTCTTTTTTCATCATGTAGGTGTTTCCTGTCTTCGGATTCATAAAAAATAGTGTTCTAAATACCTAAGTAGTGTAAAGATAAGGGTTTTGCCCATCATCAGCTGACTGATAAGAGGTCGGCCGACTTGGATGTGACGTAAGTATGACGTCAAATGTGACGTCACATCCACAGCATTCTAAATCAGTGTTGCCAGTATAATAGAAGTGGTGGGGGGAAGGTTTCCCGCTCAAATTCAAAATTCAGTTCCCGCCTTAACCCCTCCTCCTTCCCCTACAGACCTAAAAGTAACAGTCAATCAGCTTATTGCCACCTCTCCCCTCTGACGTCACATCCACAGCCTTCAAAATCAGTGTTGTCAATATAGTGGAAGTGGTGGGGGGTAAGGTAACCCGCTCAAATTCAAAATTAAGTTCCCCGCCTAACCCCGCCCCCTTTCCCAACCTATTAGTACTGGTCAATCAGCCGATTGACATCCACTCCCCTCAGCCGTCCTATTCTGCAGTGGGAGAGAAATTTTCCCACCCAAATTCAAAATTGAGTTCCCGCGTTTAAAAAGACCTGGGTCAACAATTAGGCGATTCGTTCAACCTAGGACCCCACCACAGCCATACTCTGACATCACATCCCGCAGCCCTCTTAATCATCGTTGTCAACATATAGGAGGTAGTGGGGGAGACGTTTTCCCGCTCAAGATTTTCAGCTACTTATATTTTACTTATCTATTCAAAAAGTTGGTTCTGCTTAAGCAAACTGCGGGTTTTCCTTTTTTTTTTCGCCGTTACAGGTGAATTATGAACATTTTTAGTGATGGGTTGCATCTTAGTATGCAGATCCTACTTTACCATCTATCAAGGAACTATCGGTATAGATATATATACATCGGTATATATACCATAGGTAAAGATGTGGGCTATTTGTTATTGATTTGGGTCTTTTCTATCATACGACCTCAATTCTCTAACGATTTCCTATAGCGTGATTAGTTGTTGCTATATGTTGCTCTGTTCATAAAGTGAAGGAACTTGCTTTGCTCCCACTTGTGTGAGTTTCTTTGGCGTAAAAATCATCAAGAAGCTGATCTGTTCGAACAAATTAATTAAGATATTAATGTATTTAGGCCATTGAGAATGTAAATTTCATAACATTGTTCATATGTGATCAGTTTTTGTTAGTGTATTTCTTCCTCACTACTGACGGTAGGGACCGATTTTGGTTCCGAGTCTGTATGTCTGTGGTAAATCCTTGTCACGCCTAGAACTATACCAAGGCTCCACCCGATTCCGATTAAATATTCAGGAATTGAGCGGGTTAGCTCTTAGAAGGTCCCCTGTAATTTTTAACGCCGTAGAATCAGCAGTAGCCCGTGCGCATGCGATGTCGATTTCTCAAAATCTGATGGTCCAATTTCGTTTAACACTGGTAGGTAATTGGCTATATGTTCTAAAAAAAAATACTCTACAAATTATATCGCGGTTGGTTTTATAAAGGACGAAGAGCCTGCTGCGTTGGTTACTGCACCAACTCTGTCAAATTCTTGTCGCTCTGTTATTTGTTGTTGTATGTACACCGTGATATCCTCGGCATTGATAGTTAAGAATAACTAGCACAGTCAGACCGACAGACCCGGAACCAAAATTGTTCAGAATGTTCTAAAACGTAAAATGCGATTGGAAATTTTGATTTTGGAGACCAAACATTTTTTCAAGCAATGCTTCCACTACCTTTAGGTAGACTCGGAAGCAATACTTTAATATCGCAAGGATGATAATGGATATAAAAGCTCAACAAAAATGTGGTCGAAACGGAAAATGGCTGACTAATGTTTACATTGCGTCAACTATATGTTAATCATTCAATTATAAATGGATTGAAAGTGCGAGTCTAAATTAGTAGAAGATGCAATTATGGTAGGTAACGTGAGAATTAAAGGTTGAGGTGATGGTGTTCTATGGAAGGAAAGAGATAATGCATATTCGGCGATGTTGTCAACTGGTGGGTTGTGCTTGGTAGCTCTAGTCGCAGATTTTTGATCCGTTTTCCAAACAGTAGAAGATGATGTAACATAGGCTCCTTTTGATAATATTCTACACAGACCCGTGAATTGAGCAGGGACCTACCTAATACCTAAATCTCAATTAGCTTTACCTAATACCTAAATCTCCAATATACCTTTGAATAATAATTTCCAGTGTTTTCAACCTCTAAAACGAATACGAAGCTTCCCTACCTTCAGTAGTAAGGAAGCAAAATTAATATCTTGTCCTTTACTGTCATCATTGAAGGTTCTGCACGCATAAATTTAATCATATTACCGTCTAATACACTTCTCTGAGGTCAGTGCCTACCCGAGTCAAATAGGGCGACATCAAAGGGGTTCGTAGCCCCCGGCTCAGCGTGTGTCGCGGTTCGTCCGGTCTAATCTAAGCTAATGTGCCTTGTTAGGTTCGGACGTAGGTAAGGGGCTGTGGTTATACCAAGTGACCTCTCTGGAGAACCTCCCTTCTCACTCACCCAGTGTTTCCATGTCACGGGGGAAATTTCCCTCTAAGGGAAAACGGCTTTTCAAGAGAAAAAAGGGAAAGAGTTTAGAGAGGCGGAGATCGGAAAACCAATCTTAAAAAAACACCACGGCCCTCGCTCTGTGAACAACACTTGGAATATTCCTACTTCTTACCATCATTTAATATATTTTCATAAGGGTTAGGCATTGCAAAACCGTTTCTCATTTGATCAGCGAAATTAAGCAATAATGAAGGTATATTTCAAATTCGGTTTATTGCAATGCCTTACCCGCTTGAAAAAATATGGAATGATGCAAATAAGCCGGAATGTTCAAAACGTTTATTTCAAATTCTGTAAATTATTTCCCTAGATTTCTCTGGGCCTTATGTTATCCGTACAAAAACGTGGTAAAAAATAGCAAAATAAATAAATGAATTAACGGTATTATACACGTCTCAGAGCTTGTTTTCGTAACATGTCGAAGGCTTTAATTAGAAAGGCAAAGGAGAAGTATTAGGTACACCGCTCAACTCGATAACGCAAGTGGGGATTTAAGAAAAACATGGAAAATGCTTGATTATGTTCTAAATAAGAAAAACGACTGTGATACTAAGTTCGGACGTAGGTAAGGGGCTGTGATTGTACCAAATGACCTCTCTGGAGGACCCTCCCCCCTCCCCTCCGCTCTTCACTCATCCAGAGTTTCCACGTCGCGGGAAAAATTTCCCTCATTAGAGGAAAACGGTTTTTCAAGAGAAAAAAGGGAAAGAAATGGAAAAAATGGGAGATTGGAAAACCTCTGGTTTTCCCCAATCTTGAAAAATCCCTACTGCTCCCGCAAGCCCGACCTCTGGTAACAACGTTTGGAATATTCCCACTCTTACCATCATTTAATCTTTTTCCGTACGGTTGAGGCATCACAATACACCGTTTCTCATTCGATTAGCAAAATTAAGTATTAAAAAAGGTTCATCTGCAATTCTGTAGCTTATCCCCCTGGATTTCTCTGGGTCATATGATATCCATACAAAAACGTGATAAAATTGCAACAAAAAAAACCGTATTATACACGCCTCAAAGCTTGTTTTCGAATGTTTCGTATCTTGCCAAAGACTTTAATTAGAAAGGCAAACGAGAAGTATTACTCCGCTCAACTTGATAAGGCAAGTTGAGATTAAAGGAAAACGGTGGAAATACTTACCTAATATGTTCTAAAAAGGGAAAACGACTGTGATGCTGCATTTATATTTTTTTGCTCTGGTTGGGGAGAGAGGTGTTTCGAGAGAGGAAGCTGAGAGAGAAACAAAAAATACATTAAATTCGTACTTTGCCAATATTGGAATAGAAATGGCTGACAACAAACGGCGTACGTCTTCTGATGTCTCAATTCCGCAGACTACTGTTTATTCTGTATTTTTAATAAGGGAAATAGATGAGGAAATTTCGGGTAATGTTGTGGTATGAAAGAGAGATCCTCACTGGGGGTTGTTGGAATTCCAGTACTTGTTATAGATCACGAGGAGAACTCAAATTTCAACTTTCCAGGGTGATCAGGAAAGAATTTAGCTCACTCAGCTGATCAGGAATGAGACCATCATTTCAATCGTCTCTTAATGTCCCAAATAGTCTCCCTATTACATTTCAACCTCCGAGGGTGAAGAGGAGAGAATTAAACTCACTTAGCTGATCAGGAAAGAGCCCTAGATTTCATTCGTCTCTCATTAACCACCAACCAACCAACCAATCTTCCTATAAATTTTGAACTTTCTAGGATGAACTGGGGAGATTCCGTCTCATTGACCCAGAGAGTTTCCCTATAAAATGTCATATCACATGAGATTACATTTTTAACGCTTCATGGTAAAAATTGGTCTCTTAATGTTTCAAAATCACGCGGTTCGCTGTAAGTACCTACGCCAAACCTCCAGAACTGTTTACATTTCATTAATGTCGTTCCGTGTAGCTCAGGATTTAAGCATAAATTGAGATCTTAATAAATTTGAGCACAAATAAGATTTTAAGCATTAAATTAGATCGTTCGAACGAGTGGTGAACCACTTCAGTCGGGTGAAAACTGACGAAGTTGCATTTCCATTGTAAGCGGAAATCATTGGAAATTCGAGAAACGGATGATTTTAGACATTTTACGTCATTGCTTTGGCACATAGAACCAAAATGTGTTACGCTACCTTACGAAAAGTGTTACTTTTGATTTTCCGTAGATTATCGCTCACATAACAATCGTTGCAACGGAACTGTATCTTAGGCATTTATCATCGTAGAAAAATCGTTCTTTAGTCGTTGAAAAGCTCTCGATTTACCTAACAGTATTTGTTTTTAAAGGTTTAAGCCGCACCTTAATTAGAAGGGTCATTAGCGGCATTGAACAAGGTGACCAAAGGAACACTGGAAGTGGCACGATTCTAAGGGGAGCCATGCTGTCATCCTTGACTAAAAAGGAGCGCCATCATGGACTCCACTGGCAACTCGGAAGGGGGGGGGGGGGGGAGGGGTACAGTGATGACCGCTGTTCACCCCACAAAGTGGTTGAAAAAAAATAGAAAAAAGTAATACAACTAAGACTAGATGTAAAATAGGCTAATAACTATATAAATGTTACTATATACAATCAGCAAAGTAAAATAAAACTACGACTAGATGTATATAAATATATCACAGATCAGATATCACACCTTGTGTGGTCCGGATTATGCATTAACCCACTGATGTTATATGTATATAACCCAACTGATATATATTCAATTTGGAATATCTACGTACCAGTGCACAGCCCACTTCAAAGGGACACGTCAAACTGACTTACGGGGGCATCTGCGAAGCCACCAAGGTCAGCGGCCGACGCTGTCCCAACCGCAACCCCATCATGACGCGACGCCTATAGCTCCAGGATCTTCAACTCAACAGAAGATTTTATTTGAATTATTGAAGATCCTAAATGATTATTTTACATCTAAATATCTTCTCGTGGATTTCCATGCGATAATATAATGGAATAAAAACCAATATCGGGCTTTCATACGTGAAATTTTTAAAGCCGAGGAGGCATTTGTAGAGAGAAGCGTATCACCGTTTTATAACCGTCGTAAAAACTTTAAGGGAAATCTCTTAGAGCTATTGATTCTGCGGTCTCTAAGATATAAAAGAAGGCCTTTCGCTAAAAAGAAAAAAAAAGCAGTGAGAAAAAAAGAGGCCGTTCGCTGTGGGAACTTTATGGTTGACGATGGAACCTTGATGGCAGGAATTCTCCTTTGTGATGGGCGTAGCTTCCGTTGAAAGGGGGAATCGTGAGCGACTGATATTAGTGTCCTGATATAGGTAAGTACGTTTATCTTTATCGGCCTATTACGTGTCAGGTACGATGCCACTTTGCCATCGTTATCATTGAAGCGAAATTGAATTTTCTGGTAAGAAGATATTTTCAGCGAGAATAAATTTGTCGTTTTGCGGTAATATTTCTTGAATTTACGACCGCGCATAACGAAACGGATTTATTAGAGAGTTTTTATTCTTCCCGTAATTTTCTACTCGTACACGCAAAAAGACTGAAAACCAACTGCGCATGCGCAAATTTACGCGTCAACGCGTAGAACAACGCGTGTACAGGAAAATGACCCGCCTACACGAAGGCGGGAAAAATGCTTTCGTTGGAATCCCGTTCTACGCTTAGTCGTCATAACATGACGCAAAGGTGAACACATTTCTAAGAATAGGTTACGTATTCGGTCTCCCTCTGACTGCCGTCTAATAACATTTCCCTTCCCCGATTTCCTACCTAGTCGAAAAAAGTAAAAACCTGTGATAAATATAATTGTATTATGAAATCAAATTCCGTTTGACTTACTTTTTGCGTTTCATAGCTTGGTGATCAATTTGGTTCCGTACAAACTGTCTGTCTGTCTGATGTATGTCTGTGGTAAATCGTTGTCACGCCCTAAACTATAGTGGCCCTAAACACAAAGTTTGTATCCGATTCCGATGAAATTTTCTGGGATTGTGTGGGTTGGCTCCTAGACGGTCCTCTATAATTTTCACTGCCGTCCACAGTAGCCTGTGCTCATGCAAACGTTAATTTCTCATAACGACGATTTGCCATCTTCTGTTGGTCCCAATGCGTTCAAACTCGGTAAGTAATTGGATATGTTCTAAAAAAAAAATGCCCCATAAATTATACCGCGATTGGTAAAGTAATAACCATTGTGCATGCGGTCCCCTATAACTTTCCTAGCCATCACATAGTGGTCTGTGCACATGCGCAAACGTTAATTTATTACTACGTCTATTTCTAATCATCTATTTTATTTTGTTTTTATTTTATTTATATTTATTATACACGGGCATGTGCCCAATTACAATATAAATTACATACCGCGAAATATACATTTAAAACATAAATTCAGATGGCAAACTCGAAGAACTGAAATTAATAAACTATATTTAATTCTTGAAACAAGAGACAGAAAAAAACAGAAATATTAGTTATACTGCAAAGAAAAAGAAAACTTCAATTTAGTGCCCGCTTAAGTGCAACTATTGAATCAAAAAATAAATCAAAACTATCGGTCTTTATGCGATTAAATGCTGTTTGAGCCCTACGAATCGGACTGTTGAGGAGGTAATTTGTTGGAGACGTAGGATTATAAAATAAAACATTACTTCTAGTACTGTAGGGAGGCACATGAAAATCAAGCTTTTGGAGTAAATGGGGGCAATCAATTTTTGTTTGAAATACCTTAAAAAAATACATAATATGCAGCATGACGTCGACTTTCCAGGGAGGAAAGATTGCATTGTTGTAGAATATCCCTATAATTGAAATCTGAAAATTCTACAACCTGTTTGAAAGCAACATACCGTGCAAATCGACGTTGTACCCTCTCAATACGCTCAGCAGCATTAGCATAAAACGGAGCCCATACAATAGCGCCAAATTCCAGAATGGACCTCACAAATGCGTTGTATAGGACCACTATAGCACTTATGTCGCTGAAGTCCCTCGTATTTCGCTTTAAAAAACCCAGGGATTTCATTGCTTTAGCACAAAATTGTCAATGTGAGGCAAGAATGTCAAATGAGCATCAAAAAGCTCTCCTAAGTTCTTGATTGACGTCACACGACCCAACCTCTCACCACCTATGCAATAATCGAAATGCAATGGGGCGAGCGATCTGCTGAACGTGTTTGTAGCGCATTAATCAATATTGAGAAACAAATTATTTCTATTGCACCATCCATTCAATAAATCTAGGACTAATTGAATATTGTGAGAATCGGATTCGGATTTGACCATTGAATAAATCTTCAAGTCATCAGCAAAGAGCGAAAAATGGACATTGTCTGGAACAGTCAAGGATCTACGGTCCAATCATGCGCAAAACTAAAATTGATCGACATAGACAAAACTCCGAGACTAATGGACCGATTTTTAATAGATTTTCAAGGATTGTGCGGTTAACTCCAAGACGTTCCGCTGTAAATTTCTATGCTGTTTGTTGCATGAGCAAACATTAATTTCTTATAACGTCGACTCATCAATCATTACGACTCGTACTTTTTTCTTCAACTAATTCTATACGTCCAAGCTACAATGTGTGAGGAAGCTATACCGCCCACCCAACTTGGCAGAATATTTTTTCTTAACAGTGTGAGCTCAAATAGTTTCTGTTCTTTTAGCAAATTTTCTATTGCAATGGCTCCAAAAATTTTAAAATAAAAATTTTCCAAAACTTTCTTAATTGAAATCCGTTTTGAGGCATTCTGAAACGAAGCCTAGAGTGTGTATGTATATATGTGTGTATATAGCATTTACAGATTTAATTCAACCTTTTACAGATTTATTTAAACCTCTTACAAATTCATTTAAACCTTTTACAAATTCATTTAAACCTTTTACAAATTCAATTCAACTTTTTACAAATTCAGTTCAACTTTTTTCAAATTAAATTCAACTTTTTACAAATTTAACTCATTCCAACCTTTCAATTGATCTCATGAGAAAAAACATCTTTTCTACTACCCTACGGATGGTAAGGAAAGTAGTGACAACACTTTTAGCTTAGGTAGTGTAACGGTTGCCCTGTAGCTGTGGCAGGTAAAACGAGGAACACGTCAATCACGTAGTTAGCGCAATCTTGTGCAGTTACTGAAGCCACACTTTCTTGTATAGCGTCAGATAAGTTATGATCCTCTTGGCTACTAAGTATTGCTCTTGCTCTTGACTTTATCTTGGACAATGCGTGTTCCACTGGATCAAGCATTGGGGAGTAAGGAGGTAAAAACTTGATACTCATCGTTGACAGATCTATAAAATCACTTACTGAGGATGATCTGTGAATTCGAGCATTGTCCATTATTAATAGTGCATCATGTGATGAATTGTGCAGTAGAACATCTTCAAGTTCCCTCAGAAAATCACAGAAGAGTTCAGCAGTCGTCATTCCAGAAGCAATGATTTTCGAATGCACGATCCCTCTGTTGTTCATCGCAACAATAAGTGAAGTATTCCTTCCTCTTACGGTGGGGACAGTGACTACAGCCCTAGCCCCTGTCCTCGAGCGAGCATGGGATCGCCTAAGGTATAGGTTGAACCCACTTTCGTCTATGAAAATTAGTTTTTCACGATTTTCCGGGACTGACTGATTAAAGTCCATTGCATACTGTTTTCTGAGACGGATAGTTGCCTCGCTGTTCATGCGGTCCACCTCTACTGAAGATCTTTTGATGTGCTCAAATTTATATTCTGTTGAAGCAACTTCTCTCTAATGTTTTTTAGAGTAATGCCAGGCTCGTTCTCAACTACTGCCTCTATTTTGTGAAGGACATTGGGAGTAAGCAGTTTCGGTTTGTGCCCCCGTGGTTTGTTCCTTACAACCTGACAGTTATCTCTTTTGTACTTTGAAAGTATGCTTTTTGCCGTATTCAATTTGATGCCTGATTTTGACGCAGCTTCCTTGACAGTAAATCCATCGTCATGTAGCTTCACAAAAAACTCCTTTTTTTCGAGAGATACAAACTCATATTTCCCACGTCTTCTTCCAGTATTGCGTCGAGCGGCAGATGGTACGGAATTGTCCGAATCAGAATCTCTTTCTATCACAAGTCTCCTACGTCTTCCTCTAACAACAAAAGAGTCTGAATTGGAATCGCTAACACTCATAATTTCTTCAGGTTATGGAGAGAAAAAAAATCGTAAACAGCGATACAGAGCGACTAATGTAAAAGTTATCACTTTCAAGGGCATGCTAACATAAGTGATTGTCAGCATTGCAAACAGAAGCGATTCTGACCATAAAGTAGACATTGAATTGGCAAGGCGCTGAGGTCACATAGGTAGGTAGTATGTACCTACGTAGCTACCTTCTTACCCACCTCATGTAGTCGTGTAGAGAGTTATGTCCTTCCAGACGATAACTCTCTTAGGATTGAGATAAAAATTCGGTTCTTGCGCCAAAAAAAAAATCAAGCTTCAACGAAAGGACGAGTTCGTTGGCCAGCATTTTTTGAGCACATTAAATTGGTAAAATTTCAAATAAAGTCCTTAAAAAATCACTGAAAGTAGCAGAAAACTGCTAAAAATCGTTAAATTTATATTTTCATAGCAGAATATTGCTCAAATAAAGTTTAATAACTATAAAATAGAACATCAAAATATGTATGTACTAAATTATGCTGAAAAACGTACTTATATTTCATTTAAATTTGCGCAAAAATTGCTAAAAACCTGCAAAAAAAGTTAATTTTAATTTCTAATATTAATTTTTCATATCAATTTTCTATTTATTCTTCGTTCTCCTTGTACCGTTGAACAACATGCCTTGTAAATTGCGTAAGCAATAATAAATATAAGTAGTATTGGTTTTCAGCATACCTGACTTGGAAAAAAACTCCAATGCCTCCAATGGTTTTGGTTGGGATGTACACCTCACGTTAAGGAGTTTGAATTAATTAAAAAGTATTTACCCCGGGCACCTGATTTATTCCAGTAGGCGATTCCCTCACCGCCCATATAAATTTCGACCGGCCCCCCGCAATGAATTATCCCCGAGGTAACGTTACCTGCCTAGCAGTGACTAAAGAGCTTTTCTGATGGGAGGTGCCTGAAGGCAGCAGAGGGAGACCTCCAGAGGTCAAAAGGTCGGACGGAACTGGTAATTAACCGGTGATTTATAAGGAGGAACACTCCCGCCTCCCAGCACGTTGTCTGTTACTCAAACCGAAGCTTTATCTCGAGAACGAGCTTTCCGTGAGGGAGACGGGATGAGGTGGAGGCGGCGAGAGGCCACATCGCACTACCGCACCCTCATGTGCCACATTGAGATCCTCCTAAGCTGTTGATTGAGCTAATCCGATCGTTCTTCGAGACTTTGATGAAACCAATAATTTTTTCTTGGTTACGGCTTTAGATGGATCGAAATAACCTCCCTGTCTGTTATGCTAGAACTAGATACATAGAAATAATGAGATAAAATGATCTGAACGAAAAGCCAACTGACTCGTAGATTTAACTGTAATTCAATTGGTGCTATCAAGTATTTCTTCCGAGCATTTCAAGAGCAGAGAGCACTAAAATCAGGGTATTGGCGAACTACCGATCAGTAATCGACGATCGGTGGTTATGAGAAACATCATTCTTTTTGTAGTAGATTGTGAAAATGGAGGAGTTCATGGAAGGTTATTACAGAACTAACCACTGGTTAGCCTGTTATCACACCTTGTTATTCTAATCTAGGCCTTACCTGGAGAACAGGGATGAGGTTTTCATGGAGGAATACGGGATGTGGTGGAGGCGGCGTGAGGCCACATCGCACTACCGAACCCTCATGTGCCACATTGTGATCCTCCTAAGCTGTTGAGTGAGCTAATCCGATCGTTCTTCGAGACTTTAATGAAACAAGTACGTTTTTCGTTTTTGTGGGTAGCGGTTTTAGATGTAACGAAATATCCTCCCTGCTTGTTATGCTAGAACTAGATACATAGGAATAATGAGATAAAATAATCAGACCGAAGAATCAACTTATCGTAGATTCAACTGTAATTAAATTGGTGCTATCAAGTATTCCTTCCGAACATTTCAAGAGCAAAGAGCTCTAAAATCAGGACATTGGCGAACCACCGATCACTAATCGACGATCGGTGGTTATAAAAAATATCATTCATGAAACATCATTATTTCTGTAGTACATATTGTGAAAATGGAGGAGTTCACGAAAGATTATAACAGAACTAACCACTAGTTAGGCAGTTATCACAACTCGTTATTCTAATGGAGGCCTTACCTTGAGAACAGCGATGAGCTTTTCATGGAAGAATATGGGATGTGGTGGAGGCGGCTAGAGGTCCAACTCACCATACGCAACTTTTTCCATAACACAACATTTTAAGTCCGTTTATATTCATGCTGGTGATTATGAAAGTTTTTAGTGATTGAAAAAAAAAGTTTAATTTGGTTTGGATAAAGTTTAATTTGGTCTAGGAAAGGTTGTGTTTGGTCTGGAAATGCTATATTCTGTAATGTGCATCTAGAACAGAAAACACCTTAGAACTCTTAGAATAGAATTGAAGCTTTATTCTTGCTAGAATTACACGTTGTATCATTCGCCTGGCAACCAGGGTTCTAATAACATTTGAAGCAATCACACAACTTCCTCCCTCTCTTAGGTCAGCAGTTTCTTGAACCTTCAAGGCGCCGTCGAATTATTGGATGTCCGAATCTGTGCTGGGATGATGTTGAGGCTTTCTGATCCGTTTTGGGGATTTGGGCACAGACGGAGCCAATTTCAGATGGAAACGATTAAGAGATATTGTCCTTTTTTCAGTGTCATTCATGTACGATCTTGGTCTGCCTGTAGAACAGCCTATGACCACACCCTTGCTAATGGTCGACGTCGTGGACTCTATGGAAGAGAAAACTCAACCGGCGACCTCCTAAACGCTGGTCTGAGTCACATTAGAGCCGCTCACTTACCCAGTTAACGTGTTCAATAGACCCTCGGAGTCGGCATGATGACCCGTGAAATCGGCAACATGGTTTCGCCGATCGTCGAAATGGTCGTCAGTGGTGACTCCAGCTACACGCTGAAATCGACGTCGACGTTCGAAAACACCGCCATCACTTTCAAGTTTGGCGTGATGTTCTAGCAGGAAACCCCCGACCGCAGATATGTGGCTACTTTCATTACCCAAGACGGTGACAACAAGGTGGTGGAAGTCCAGAAACGCTATAAATCTACAACCATTGTTCGTGAATTCACGAAAGATGCAGCCAACATGACGCTGACGATTGACAACGTCGTCTTCATCCGGAACTACAAAATCGTCGAACCGTAGGCAAGGGCGTACGCAGACTTTTTGCTTTACTGGGGCCAACGGTAATTTTACCAGACCGATGTAGGCAAAAACACTCATGAACAAAATGAGGGTAAATGCAAAGTTATAATTTATGAATTGAGAACAACTTGAAAATTATTATTACTGCAACATCAAACGCCTGGGGTTTTCACAAAATAGTTTCAACACTCCATCAACAAATTCATTTTTCTTTTCGTGGACCAACTTTCTGTGTACATTCAATAGGCATAGTCCGTTGAGACGGGCTTCAACTGACTTTAACCTTTCAATTGTACATGTTGTGCACGGCTGTGCTAGAAGAACATTTAGCGCCGATTTCACTTGGGGGCCCTTGGCCTTGGTCTCTTGCAGTACATTGATCAAATCCAATTCATTCAATTTCTCTGTAGTAAGACCATTTTTCATCCAAAATGTATGCGATAGCTCAGCCTCAGTTTCAATGAGGGTATCCAGACCATAAAAGTTACAAAAGTCGCTGTTTGAGTTCTTCCTTTGACCTTTCTAACATCTTCGATGGTTGAAGTATCAATCCCCCTAAAGCTGTTACATTATTATCCGAAAATCAGTCTCGTAATGAACTTAGTAGTGGATCCAAATATGGGATGTACAGAGATGCGTATTAATTTGTGTGACGAGATAATTGCCGAACAGGAAGTCTACTGGGGCTACTGCCCCAGTTGCCCCACCCCTACGTACGCCCTTGATCGTAGGCCTAGAAACAAAACAACTCGCTGGTGGAAGTTCAGAAAGGCGATCAGTTGACAACCATTGTTCGTGAATTCGCGAAAGATGCAGTCAACATGACGGCCACGTTTGACATCGTCGTCTGCATCCGGAACTACAAAATCGTCGAATCGTAGGCCTAGAAACAAAACAACAGGGTGGTGGAAGTTCAGAAAGGCCAGAAGTTGACAACCATTGTTCGGGAATTCACGAAAGATGCTGTCAACACTCACTTTTGACAACGTCGTCTGCATCCGGAACTTCGAGATCGTCGAATCGTAGGCCTAGAAACAAAACATCACGCTGGCGGGAGTCCAGAAAGGCGATAAGTCGTTAACCAGTGTTCGTGAATTCACGACAGATGCTGTCAACGTGACGCTCACTTTTGACAATGTTGTCTGCATCCGGAACTACAAAATCGTCGAATCGTAGGCCTAGAAACAAAACAACACTCTTTCATCCTACCGCTGCCACCATGTATTGTTTGATGATTTCCCGATGTATTCTATAACGTAAATCTAGAACAGAAAATAATTTAGAACTCTTAGAATAGAACTAAAGCAGTCAAGCTTTATTCTCGCTAGAATTACACGTTGTCAAGATTCGCCAGGCAACCAGGGTTATAATAACATTTGAAGCAATCCCACAACAAAATCAACGAGTTTTTGTTGGAAGCAGTTTTAGAAACAACGAAATAGCATCACTGTGGGTATGTTATGTTAGATGTTAAAATGGATTCATAGAGATATTGATGTAAAATATCCATGCCATAAAAAAACGTATACTCTTGTGTATTAAACCTGCATTTAATATGTACTACTTATTAAATACTCCTTCGAACGTTGTGTTAGCAGAAAACTTTAAAATCAGGACCCATTGGCGTACCTACTATCGATCACTAATCTAAGATCGGCGGTTATATGGGACATCATTCTTCGAATGTCTTTGTTCAGTGTATTTTTATAGTGAAAGTAGTGAAAATGGCGTAGTGCGTGAGAGGTGAAGATAAAACTAACAATCAGTTAGCCAGTTATTACTTGTTTGTCATTCTAATCGAGGTTTTATCTGGAGAACGGCCCGAAGTTCTCTGTGTACGGAAACGCGATATGTATGGTGCGTCGTAGTGCCACATCGCACTACCTCTCCCCCACCTTAATGTGCTGAGGAGTCTATGAGGGGTTAACATTAAACAAACCAGCATTCAACCAGTTATTAGATTTAGATTTTAGATTTTCTTCATTTTTTGCTTTTCATAAAAATTGTACATTGCAATCGTTATACATAGTTACAGTATGATAAATTATAGAATTAGACGAAAAGGAATAAGCTAATAAGAGACCTGGAGCCTATTTCATAAAATAACAAGTGACAAGTTACAAGAAGATTTTATGTACAAGTTGTAAAAAATTAGTGTGCAAGCGTTTCATAAAGGTACAAGTGTAGACTTGTAATGCACTGTGAAAATTAACAAGTGTGCTGGCGAATTTGGACAAGTTACAAGTGTTTCCCCATCATTTTACAGTTGTAAAACATGGCCGATTTTTAACCTGCGTCCGTTCACCTGTAAACTTGTTATTTTCCAGCATTGTGAGTTGACAATTTTTCGGTGTTTAATATGTGGGAATCATCTTCTGCTGAAGAATACAGACAAGAAAGCATTCAGCGAAGAGGACGCCAAAGATTTTTTCGGCGACGAATTTCGTGGGCATTTTTGAGTTTAACGAGAGATTTAGGATGTCTTCCGAGACCCTTGAAAGATTCAAATGGTGCGTGACCCTGTGCAATTTTTCCTGATCGGGTATTGAGGATCTCCCCGTCATTGAAGAACAAAGTGAAGTGTGAAGATCATCTCGAAGTTACAGATGACATTCCTAACCCAGCAGCATTATGACTTGATGAACTGATAAATCATTTCCGCTGAATGAAGGAGAAAAATCCAATTATGCCAGCCATCAGAATAAGTTGAAATCAAATACACACTTTCTCCACTTTTCAGTTTATAATTTGTCTGTCTTCCAATCATTACACCTTGTAGTTTACGATAAACATCCTATCGTGTACTTGACACCGTTTTTATATTATGATTCGTTGACAAAGCTTCAATTTCGGCATTCCGCTTGACGTTGTTCATCTTAGCTTCTACTAGTGTAACTTTTCTACACTTGTACTCTTTGTTTTGGAGGACATACTTACTTACATAGTCATCGGTTACATGTTACATAGTCATTCCTAGTTCCTAGTCAATGTTTTCATCATTTTTTATATGCAAGGTATTAAATTGTATGCAAATTACATCAAGTTACCATCAGGTAATGACCTCAAACGCTACGGACTCAAAATTAATCTGTGCAGTCGAGACATATGAAATGTGTGTTGGCGAGTTGACTACTAGTGTTAGGAAGATGTTCCAGACATCAGCCGCGAAGATGTTAAGTGGATTAACTATCTAGTTTTCAGAACTGTTCTTTGAATCAATGAGGAAACTAAAAATCTTTAGAGTACTGTGAAAGTGGTCGTGTGAAAGGACGTACCATGAGAGCTCTGCTAGACAGGAATATTAGGTAAGTATCGCATGCAGCAAGGTACATAAGTCCTACCTGGAGGGAAGGTATACATACTTACTTTCCGTATATTATTACTTGTTTATGTAATTCATAGTCAAAAACGAAATTAGGTACGTAATTAACTTTTTTGTCCCTCAAATTTGCGTAACTGTAAAACTCGCGTAATAACAGCACTGCCAATGCCGTTTTATGAAATCTAACCTTTGAAAGAATGCATTTCAAGGTGTTTCCTTACAACTGGTTTTTAATTCACGTTGCATAGGATTTCCTGATTCGATATTTGACAAACTTGTTAATCAGCAGTTGTATTTTTTGTCAACAAAGCAACAACCTACCTGCTTTGTTTGGGCACTTTTAACCAACAGCGAATCTGGTAGGGTGCACGTACTGTAAGGGTACGATTTGTTCGTCTCTTGATCCCTTAGTTTTGACGAGAATAAAAGTTCCCGTTTTGGTCTCAATACGCACCGTCAGGCTCGTGAGACATTTGACCATAACCAGAGAGTATAATTCCCCTGCCTCCGCGCTGTTTTAGGAAGAATGATAAAAGAATGGTTAGTAATGATGACAATTTTGGTGACAAGCATGATGACAATTTTGAATTGGTCAACACGTATTTATTATGAATATTCAGACATTTCCTCGTTCTTCAAATACACTTATATGACCAGGTTATGACATATGTTTTTTAGCGCTAGAGAGACTACCTACAGTCCTTTACACTCCTAATATACACACCTACCTAAGCCTCCAAAATTCACTACTCCGTCTCGCGCAGGTTTATCGGGCACGGCGCGACCGAGGGAAACCGCGGGACGTTTTCTTGAAGTTTCTGGGCGTAGGTACTTAAGTGGGTGTCGGAGAGACTGTTTTTGGCAGTAGATGGAAAAGGGGGTGTTTGCTTACCGTTGGCTGAACGGCTCTCTGTTGATCTTGAACCCTCCTCAGCATTCGCGTCTCTTGGCTAGGGAGACTCGCTGATCTTCGGCTGCCGATTCTTCTTGGCATCATAGGTACACGAGCGCCGAAGAGTGGAGGCCCGCGACCGGTCCGTCTTCCACTGCTCCCTTAACGGACAAAATTCCGCCTCCGGACGGGTACACAATTTCAGAATCAAGACCCCGAGCTGATGCTCATCAAACAGTTTTATTCATTCGTCCAGGGCGTGTCTGCTTTCGGTGGGCCCAATCATCGCCCAGCAATTTCCTCCAAGTCGTTCCTTCTAATTGTTCATTCCGTTCATTGGATACAAGTTTTCGTGACGTATAAGTTAAAGGGCGGTAAACAATTCTCCTTACCACTTTCCAGGGTGCGAGTGGGGGAATTTAGCCTCTTTTCAACGTCACGCCACGTCTCATAATCCGCTGACATCAGCGCAGTCGTGTTTGTGTGAATTGGGTCAGAGAACTGCATATTCAGTACGACGGCTTATTCTTGTCTCGGGTATTGTCCATTGTCAACTGTGAATTGTCGATTTACGAGTTGACAATTACCCCCTCCTTTTTGAAATTTTGGTTTGGGCAAAATTTGGGTATTTTCGCGTACACGCTGATTTCGGGGTTTTGCGGTTTTCGCGTCAAAATGGAGGGCTTGGGAGGACTTGAAACTTTTACATGTATAAGGTGGCTAGTCTTAATGTCGTTATTAGTTATTTGTTACCTTTTTTGGAATATTAATGTACAATGTTGACCTTATGTGATTTATTTTCTTAATGATTAATTTTTTCCTAAAAATTGTTTTATTAAAACTATTTAATTGTAATTTTAATATTATTTAGTAGTTTTCTTACAATTATTAATTCCGTTATTTTTTCTAGTATTATAACTTTCCGTGTACATACATTTCAATAAATCCTGATAATTTCATATTTTCTTTCATGACCTACAATTAATTCCTTTCATATAATTTACTCTATTTTTTTTCGCTGTTTTACTGGTTTTCCGTTACCTACATTTTTGTATTTATAAAGTCCATTGTTAAATTCAATTTGTAATATCTCTGAATATTCTTAAATAACGTCATCATCTTGGTCTATTATGTTATTCGTATTAATGTATTCTTACTTGTAGTAATAATAATAAGCAGTTAAATCTAGCATATCTTTTGTTGCTAACTATGCATGAAGCATAATAAATTCATATCTTCGTTTTTTTTTTTTTACTAATAGTTATCCTCTACAATTTTAGTTTTTCTATCCTTGCGTATTAAATGCTCAATTCTATATGAATTTACAATTTATGTCAATGATATGATTAATTCAATGTGCACACTTATAATTAGTATTCCCTTTGCTTAAGATGTTATTATAGTTTTCTAACTGTAGTCTACTTCTATATACAACTAGCGTTCCCCCCGCGAGCGTTGCTGCGCCCAAATTAAATTTGTTTATTGATCGTAATTTTAAACTGTTATTAAGAGGTGATTTGATGGACGGAAGCTTAGCCTTTGGTTTCTGCCTTTGGTGTCTACAATGACCCTGGATTCGTTGTCATTTTATGCAGACGTTCAATAGTATCCTCCTCCTCCCTTCTCCTCCTCCTCCTCCTCCTCCCTCCTCCTCCTCCCTCCTCCTCCCTCCCCCTCATCCTCCTCCCTCCTCCCCTCCCTCATCCTCCTCCTCCTCCCTCCTCCTCCTCCCTCCTCCTCCTCCCTCATCCTCCTCCTCCTCCTCCCTCATCCTCCTCCTCATCATCCTCCTCCTCCTCCTCATCCTTTGGCCTCACCCTCGGCCTCACCCTCGGCCTCACTCTGCCTTCGGTCTTGGCTTGGGTAGTTAAATAAATTTCTAAAACCTGACACTGCACCCTTTTATGCCCTCTGGGTCAGAGCCCTTTGAACGGATTTGCACCAAACTTTACAGGAACAATCCTTGAATCATGCCTAATAATACCTGAAAGTTTCATTACAATCTGTCGAGCGGTTTCGGAGTCTATAGGCAACATACATACATACATACATCCTCTTTTATAGATATAGATTACAATTTGTATCTCCTAACCTATGATCTTGGCATAGTTTTCTAATGTGTCATAGTTACTTCCGTATGCATTTACAATTTGTTGTTCTCCTATCTGTCATCCTATTGATCTATTAGGTAGCTATCGATGGCTTAGTTCACTATTATCCTGGTTGTAGGAGCTCCTTGTATCTATTTCTTGAGGAGCGTGATTTTATATCAAAGTGAAGTGTGGGTAGCTTTGAAATTATCATATCAATTTTTAGTGTTTTGTACCTAGGTGTCCTTTCAGTTTTTATTTAAGTAAACCATTACTATCATGTCTGTGATTAATGTAATTGTCAATATTGTAGGGTTCGTTTACGTAATTTCGGAGGTAGAATGTTGTGTTGTAGTTTCCAAACTATGAGTTTTTTTTCGCTGAAAATTGCATTTTAGCTTTCAATTACGTTTGTATTAGGTCATAGATGAGTGTCTGAATGGATTTATTAATCAAAAAATGGGTTTTGTCTCGTCGTAGTGGTTTTCCTTGTTTTCAGTGTACCGAGCGGGTTTCGAAGTGGCGGTCGGTCTGTTTCTCCTTCCGACTCGAATTTCTCGATCTGCCGTATTTTGAAATCTCGTTTTGAATTCGTCAACTATTGGCCTCGCCTACATTAGGTTCTGCTTCCATTTTGTAATTTATTAGTTTGAATTGGCTTTTTGGCATTTGTGAACGGTATACTTCAGTAATTCCAGGTTACATTTTCTGTGGAAATTTTATTTGGGTGAGGTTAAATTGGCATGATTTAGGTCATGATTGGCAATTGATTTAGGTAATTGTTCCTTGAAGGTTAATAGGTGTGGTTATTGATTTATGTTGCCTATCTGTGAATTTATGTTGCTAGGTTGAATTACTTTCTCCCCTAGTTTGTTTTGTTTTGCTAGTGTGAAAAAATCAAGAATTAGAACTTAAAATCTAGAACTTCGTCCTTGTTTTTCCTGATATGTGTAGTGCTATAATTTACTGATAATATATTGTGTATCCATGCTTTTGTTTCGATGTACCTACATCATGTCCCGTTGTAATTGTTTGATTAATGTTTCTTGATTTTTATTGAGCTGGGCATATGTCACTGGTGGTTATATTAGAGTTCCATTTATAAATTCGTAATCCGATTGTGCCATTGTTCTGAAACAAAATGGTCTGCTTCTCCCACCATGTCTATTTAAGCACGTTTTTATCTATTTTTCGTAGGTGCTGTGAAGCTGTTTAGTATAGTTAATTAATCTGTGACTGGAATTGAAATTTTGGTGGTTAGCAAACTGTCTTATGTTTTCCGTGCATTGTCTTTGATTGAACTGATCATCAGCCGCTTTTATTAACGCTGTGATTTAGGAAGGTAAAGAGGCCTTTTTGTGCCTTTTTGTTCTAGAATTTCATCTGTCTTGACGGCGTCGTCAGACAGCCGCTCAGCGCTTGCTCTTTTTTCTTTGTTCTCCTTTGCTGGTGCTTATCTGTGCAATCCCATTGTCGCCTCCTAGTTGCATCTATGAGTTGGTTTCTGAGAAGCTGTGTTTCGCTGATCTGTGTTTCGGCTCCACGAGGAGCTGGACTTACAGTAGTTGGTATTTCAGTTGTGATCCGGGCGCGATGTGGTTAATATGTGCTAGTTCCCAATAGCTCCTTTCATTTCTATGGCGTTTTTGGAAATTCATTGAATAGTAGGTAATATATTTGGTTTTATTTTGATAGTCGTCTAAGCTCTTAGGTGATTTCTAGGTGTTTTTGGTTCCGCTGTTTGTGAGATTAGGGTTTTTTTTTTTTTTTTTTTTTTTTTTTTTTTTTTTTTTTTTTTTTTTTTTTTTGTGCATTACACGTCTATCTATTTTAAAGTTATGTTGAATCCCAATTGCTATTTCTAATCGCCCTCTGTTGTCTTATTATAATTATTATATTTTATAATTATCCTATTATAGTTACCTATATTAAATGATCTTTTTTTTTTTTTTTTTTGACGTAATTCATGACTTTTGATTTAATGTCCTCTATCTGACATTTTCGCGCATGACG